>JASTWQ010000043.1:0-600000 GCA_035220615.1 Leptothorax acervorum | reverse complement strand
TACATTATCTGATACACATAGTTGTAGCGAACGTAGTATAATTTTAACATAATGTAGTTTTATATCAGCAAACTCACTGATTTATCCGATCGACATGTCTGCTACTTTACGATAATCCGTATCTTATGATTTCATAATCTTGACGTTATCAGTCCGTGTGTGATAATAATTTAAAGACAAAAAGTAAGAATGTTAAAATTAAAACCATCTAAACCATGACATCTAAAACCATCTAAAATATATTATGATATATTGAGAGTATTTTTCTCGGCAGTATAATTGATGTTGACTATAATAAATACGCATACGATAAAGTAATGATCTATAAGCGCTTCATCAACAAATTCTTCATTTTAATTACATCTATATTTATTTTAATGAATCCATTTCCATAGTCAAGTTATATATTTCCATTTTGCTTTCAGGCGTTAATATATACTGTTAATAAAAGTCTCTTGCATCTATGTCGATCGATTGACTTATATGTAGGTGTAAAAAGTCAACCAGCGAAAACGGAAATTTCTGGCATGTGTGTTCTATAGTATAATAATAACATTCATACAGCTCCAACGAGAAGCGACGACTCGTACGACTTGTCAGAGCCGAAATTTCGATATTTACAAATTCCTGTAGCTTCCCCGCATTCCTCGTTCTAGCAGTAAAACAAAACGTATAACATAAATGGAAACGCAAATATTATCAACGAAACAATAATAACCGCGTCGATACAAATGTACACGTGTCTCACGACGCGGTCGTAAGTGATCGCGAATATACAGGGGAGAGAATGCGAACGCATTCTGAAATTATTGCACATATGAACGAATATTCTCCGACCGAATTGGTCGCGTCGTGTCATGAAGGAACGCGAGGCACCGATCCTTCCTTGTGTCCTTGATGAAACGATCGAGACTTAATCATTCGCCTCGAACAAGCATAAATTCGACATCGGACTTACGATTGACAGCTGTTGATGAAGAGGCCACGCATGACCTCTTGAGCATTTCTCTCTTTTCCCACTGTTTCTCTCTCACTCTTTCTTTCATCGTCCCACCGAAATCGCAGCTCATTATCGCCAGCGATTCTTATCCTTATAGTAATTGTATATCTCTGTGACTATGTACAGCCTATGGACAACGCATCGCACTTTTTCTTTCTTATAGACTCGATAATATTATATAAATACGTTGGTATACTTCGTGACTATATTTTATCGACAGTAGTAAGAGTAATGGTAGCAATAATGACGATTGAATTAGTCGCTAAAAACGATCTGGCTTGTTGTAACAGTTACAATATAGTAGTAATAATAATAATGACAATGATAATAATGATAATAATAATAATAATAGCGACTAGCTGGGGTAAATAGTTAGCCGATAAATTGATTTATAAGTAGCCTTTGGATTTTCAGCAGAGAAGCGTCGTTGGTGGACGCACCGGTTCTCGTAAATCGCGCGCTGACCTCGCTTAAACGGTAATAACAGTTACACAACGTTAAGTGTGGCGAGAATCCGATATATATAGCTAAATTAATCACTTTT
This sequence comes from Leptothorax acervorum, assembly GCA_035220615.1. Classification (NCBI taxonomy): domain Eukaryota; kingdom Metazoa; phylum Arthropoda; class Insecta; order Hymenoptera; family Formicidae; genus Leptothorax; species Leptothorax acervorum. The sequence goes on along the minus strand of JASTWQ010000043.1, from coordinate 598,456 downwards.
TTTTTTTTACACGATTTAGAGCGACTTGACCATCAACCTGTCGAATAATATATAAACGCAATTTCTCCCGTATGTTGTGTATGTACATAGGCGGCAATAGCGACCGCTGTCGATCGTGATACTTGACGTAGACATCATTTATGTACAAAAGATATATCGCTACGGGGACACAACGTCGCCCCGCAAATAGTAGTCCGTTTTAGCTCAACTCGGATGCTCCGACGGAGCCGTCGTATCAGTTAGATGCCGTTAGATAGCGGTTCTCTAAGCAGCCCACGGGCCGGTCGCCATGCTCGACCGGCCGCGACGACTTTCACCAGACGATCGCACGTGGATCGCAAGTTGACGTGTCGCCAAGGTCGCCAAGTGACGGTAGTCCGAAAATTCACGCGAGCGATGTACGTAATGTAGGTAGGTGTGACGCACCGACCGGATTCGCCACCAACATCCGGACGAGTCACATGCGTCACACGAAAGCCAGGTTTCTCCCAAGTCGATAGGCCGATCCGCGGAGCTCATTCACGATCGACGCAATTCCCTCTCGTGTGTGTGTGCTCGTGTCGATTTACATACGTGTCCTACCACGTGTACGTTTTATACGGGAACTGGGCACCGTTCTCTCGCACCGTTCCGTTCACTCGTGCTCGGTGTGGGACGAGACCACGAGAGCGGAACGACTCGCGACCCGCGTCACGAATACGCCGGATCGCTTGGTCGCGCGAGTCCCGAGAGCGACGCTCAGTACCCGATCGTCGATCTTTAAGGATGGTCTCAGATGGGTGTCGGCAGGACCGTGAAGTCCTGCAGAGCGGTCTTCACCGTCTCGTAAATCGGCCGGTTGCTCTCGTCGGCGCAGTAGCCGTCGGCGGTGCACAGAGTCTGCAACTTCGTCAGGTAACTGTCGAAGTTCTCGTGGCCGATCTTCTCCTGCGGCCCGCCCGGGGCGTTCGGTATTCGCACTTGCTCCAGCAGAGTGATCATGTTGTCGCGCAATGATTGGTAGTACTCGGTCAGATTATTGTTGCGCTGCGCTATCGTCGTGGTTTCCTGCAAAATGAAATGACAGAGGGGGGCTTTTGTCAATGTTGGCGCGCTAGGTGTCTGCGAAAACGTTATTTTGACAGCGATCAATAAGAAATTATCTAATTACAACAAAAATTTCAATGCCATCCCAGACGTCTTCAAGGGGGACATCATGCGTGTTGTCTGGGATGCTCACTTATAGATAAACAGTAAACTATTCTATATTATAATTAAATTTTAAATCAAAAATTTTCAAAAAACATTCTTTTTAATGTGCAACTATGGCTGCGGTCCACTTGAGCTACAAATGCTTTGAAGCATTCTTCTTCTCCTTCTTTCTTCATTGAAAGAAAAGAGAAGAGGAATGCTTCGATAAGCATTTGGAGCGTCAAGTGAACCGCAGCCTTTAATATGCGAAATGGACTGATATGACATCTTGAAGACGATTAATAACAATTAATAATGTGTCTTTAAGACGTCATATATGTCCCGATTTGGGACATGCGTGTTGTCTGGGATGCTTACTTAGATAAACAGTAAACTATTCTAGTTAAATTTAAAATAAAACATTTTCAAAAAAAGAACATTCTTTTTAACGTGCCACTTTAATATGCGAAATGGAGTGATCAACCATCGGTTACATCACTTATCTAATATCAACATACGGTTAATAGAAAAATAATTACTGTAATATGTTATTTCTCGTAATAAAACTTCTATAAATTAATAATATCGAGAAAATGATTTGTTTAATTAATAGACAACAATGTAATTATTTTAACGCGGTATTAAAATGTAATAATTTAACTTTCAAAATGAAATCTAATGGCGTAATCGCGATAAGGCAAACGCGATTAGTTCACGAGCACCAAAGGTCTATCTATCTATCTATCTAAAAACGGCAAAATTCCTATTTTTTTCGTAAACAATTGTTCGCGTTATTTATTTATTCGGCACACGGTATACTACCGACTGAGCAAACACTGACCTTGTCTCCCTGCTTGAGCTGATTCTCCATAGCGGTGATATCCGAGCGCAAGCGCAAGACCTGCGACTCGACCCGGGCGTTCTCTCTCTGGAGCTCGGTGATTTCAGCCTCCAGTGTGTAGAGATCCTCGCCCTGGACACCGGCGGTCCCGCTACCGCTCGAGTTACCCTGACCCGTGCCTACCGCACCCCCGTGAGCCGGACCACCGGCTTCCAACCCTGAAGACAGGACAGACACGGTCCAGTTTCATCGACTGCCCGTTAAAATCGCCGAAAGAGAGATTATATCCCGAATATATATTTCCCGAATTTTTTTTCCAGAGAGTCGGTTTCACCCGCAATTAAGCGTGCACGGCGCGACATTCGTACGCCCTTTCGTCTCAATGCGAAAAATGCGGCCCTATATGTATTGTGACAAGTAACAAATTTGAAATTCTATGGGAAAACTACTAGAAACAGCCATGACTCGAGTTCCCACGTTCGACGGAAGTTCGTACGAATTTTACGTATTTGAATACAAGCATTCTGGCGTGTCTTATTTCTTCTTTTTTTTTTTTTTTCTTTTTTTTTTTTTGTCATTCACGATAGATAAGCGTTAGGTCGAAAAATCCGAACAAGAGTTTACGGGGGCTTTTACGCGGTACAGGTGGAAATGTAGCGAGCATTTAAAATTTATGTCAAGGATCGGTTCAGGCAGCGACTTAGGCGAAGCGGTTTGTGAAACACACGTCGCAATTATACAGATATCTGAATAAAATGCTTCGACTTCCGGTCAATGCTACTGTACTATCCTTTTTTGTTTTCTTTTCTCTCTCACTTCGCTCGTCCCAAGTCACTGCATTGGTAGCTTGTCTCGATATAATGGGACGGTACGGTTTCTTCTGCGTACGGTTCGTGCCAAAGTGATAAACGCATCTCGGCAAAAAAGCGAGAGACACTTTGAGGCTCATACGATTCAAGCATGTGCTCCGAACTCGGTTAAGAGACGCGCACGAACCTGACAGGAGTGCCGTGGAAATGGTATGATCGGGACAATGTCAGGGTGTTTCGGGGGGTAATTAGCGTGAGGTGCCATCATACCAGATAGAATTAAAAAAAAAAAAAAGACGGAGGACACCGAGTGCTGGCGTCGGTATACGCGGCGCGACATATCTTGTTTGCGCGTGAATGAGCGAGAAAGAAGCTTACGGGGGTTGTTTACTGTGCCAAAAGGTACGATTCACAAATATATTGCCAACACTCGAACGTCATCACGTAAAAGTAAAAATACTGGTGTGTGGAGATTCTGTAATGTAACATCGAAAACACATAGGAAACAAGTGGCGAATACGTCAGTCCCTTACCTTCAAAAGTAACCGTGCTCCAAGCTCAACATGAAAGGAGCTGATCCCAGAATAAATCAGAATATATTATTTTTCATCATTAAGACATACGGTTATTTGTTTGGTTTTTTTTTTTTTTCGATTTTACATTTTCTGTCTTGTACATAACGAAGGAAGAGGTTCCTGCGCGGGACCGAATCGAAAGGGAGGGAAACAAAATGAGATGTAAATTAACGCCATCATATCCGATTCTGTTGCTTCTGTTTTCTTCTTTTTTCTCTCTCTCTCTTTTATAAGCTATTTGTGGCATCCTTTCACCGTTTTTGTATCTAATCAGTTGCGATATTTGTTCGCAAACCTGGAACATTTATTACTGAGAAAAAGAAAGGGGTCGAAACGGGAAAAGAAATATTTAAAGAAAGGAGAAATAAAAAAAGAACGAACTCTTTGATGGTCAAGAGAAAAACTTGGAAGGATAGGGGAAAGAGGTTGTTCTTATTGGTATGACAGCACATCATTGCGTGAAGAGCAGAGTATGGCATAGCACGGGATCAAGTACAAGGTTTGATATGCACAAGTTTACAAAGGAAGGTACATAATTCCGTATGTTTTAGCATCGTGTTCGTCCGGACGTCGATCGATCAATGAAAAGCGGGGTATAATGTTACGTAACCGCTTTCCTTACGTGAACTCTGAAGTCAAAGAAATAAGTGTTGCGCGTCGACAATAAATTCCGAACGAGCACGATGCGCAAGCATAGAAAAGAACAGAGAGCGAACTTAAACTGTCTTATCTACTTTGTAACATTTCCTCTCTCTTTTTTTATCTATCTATCTATCTATCTCTCTCTTTCTTTCTCTGCCACGCGTTTTGATATAGAAAAACGCATCTCGCGGTCTCAATTTTGGCAGCTGCGCGCGAGCAGAATTTTTTACGAATAGGTACTCTTTAGACAAAATTCGATCGTTATTCTTCGTAACGATTGGTCTCAGCGTAACTCTGACAATATTATTCTTCGATCGTTAAGTATTGACAGCCGGAGGCGACATCAGGGGCAACTCGATCCTCACCGGTGATTCCTCTGCTGTACATGCTCATATTGTCCTCCGGTTTCGGTTTCTTCACGGCGTGGCTGGCTATCGGGCAGCCCGACAAGGACCTATGGCTGTGGAAGGAGCCGTTTATGTGACCGAGTCCATCGCATCCGGGCGTGGGGCAGTTGACACCCTCGAACTTCATAGCTGTCGCGGCAGCCACGGCTGCCTTGTGCTGCTCGACCGTACCGCCGGACTCCAACACCCGCATTTTATTTCTATTTGCGATTGGGCACCCAGATGCACTGTAATAAGGAAACGAACATATGTACGTGAAGATTATGGACGAATAGGCAAAGGGTTACCGGTCTCGGCGATTACAGTCGCAAATCGTATCGTTAAGATCGATTGCATATCATCATACTTCAATCTTCATTTAACAAACGAATAGTATAACGGCAAGTTAAAACATTATTTTATACTTAAGTTAATCAACACGCGTAATTGTTAAACTATTCAATTTATTATTGAACTGCAGAAGTTGCTGCAAATAATATCAATAATTTTAATAAGTTACAAGTACTCGGAACTTCAACGGTTAATCTTGCGATCTGTTATCAAAAGCACTTAATCATCGAAATTTAACACATAGGATAATAAATTATATATATACGTAGAAAAAAAGAAAAGAAAACAGCTTACGAGTATGCTAGGATCCACCTTGCGGGAAAGTTCCTACGAGCCTTACCTGCGGTGCGACAAGAATTTGCCAGTAGCATGGCCGGACCCGTCGCAACCCGGGATTGGACATCTGTAGTCCAAAATGCCAACACCACCGTCACCAACACCAACATAATCCATCCGCACAGAGCGAGCGTGAAACGAGCGGAAACCGCCAGTTATTAGTCAGCGTCTTCGCTTTTGCGCGGGGTGTAACTCGGGCAAAGGGAGTTAGGATGCGGTTACAGGGGGGGAAGAACGGGATTTCCCCTTTCTCGGGTCTCATCCGGCAGCCTCGCGGTACGTGCAATGCGGTCGAGAAGATACCTGCGTTAGCTTTGCTACGTGCAACGTGCGAACGCGACGAAAACGCAAATTGAGATCGCGATTACCGCCGCACCCTCAAATTGCGGAACTTGCGAGATGTAATCGCGTCGTGAAACCAAATCCTACCGAACTCGCGATAACCCCTCACACTTTTCGGACCTCCTCCCTTCGTATCATATTAATTTATATTCGCTACTTTTTAATATTGAATGCAAAAGGAAAAAAGAATTTCGCAAGTCAAAGCAGGTTCTTTTTAAGTTTCATTTTGTCGAATCACATGAGCATGCTGTATTTGTAGCAGTGCTATATATGTCACGCCTAAAACGTGGAGTGTGCATCCCGCATATTCCTAAATAATCCGCAAAATTTAATCGATATGATATTTCTTTCGTTAGTATGGCCCAATTAGTGTTGCTCATTAAACACATTAATTGAGGACGTCCTGGACAATTAACGTTCTGGGAGTGAATAAAGATTGAAAAACGCCGCCAGTCCGTGTTAATCGCGTGAACAGAAAGTGCAGTCAGAATGAAGAGCGCATAATTAATAGTATTCGCGCCGACTGACCTCAGGGGCTCAGAATCTTGACCATCTCGAGGTTTACTCTTTGGCTTGTTGGCTCGTGGACAGCCGGACAAACTTCTGTGCGACGAGTAATTTCCCGTGACATGTCCAGAACCGTCGCATCCTGGCGTAGGACACTTGAGCTCTTGGGAATGCGCCTGGATTTGCGAGCGGTCGGCTCGTGGGCATCCGGAGAGGCTGCAAAAGGAAAGAGACTCTCTTCTATTTTGACGCGTTGCGAAAACGCCATGAAGACCGCGCGCTGCGTGTTCTGACAATGAGGAGACGCAAGAAGTTATAAGAGACTTGAAAAATTTCGAAAGTAAAAAATTTGCCATATTGTGCTACGACGTCGTTGTCTGGTAAAATTGCGCAACGCGGTAAATCTTCATGGCTCCCGTCACACGAACGCACACCTCAGAAACGTCCAACCATCGCTTCAGCAACACATCGCATGCAATTTACGCGACGTTGCCACGATGTCGTGAGTACTCACATGATCTAAGGCTATTTCAACTTGGAAGGACGATCAACGTTTCGCAAAATTAGATCTCAATGAGTATCCAAACATCTCGTTCGCTGAAACGATCGAAATCGTCTACGTGTCGCACGACGGGTGACATAACGCGCCACCGAAATTAACGTATTGCTTTTAATTATTAATCGCCGCGCTCTAAGATCTAGATATATATCATCGAAGAGCGGCAAGAGACGTTGGCTCACCGAGATCAGTGCAGCGTATATCGGCACTGGCTTCATTAGCCAAGTTCATTATTTAGTTTCGGACGACTTGCCTTGCGTCCAGTTCGAACGAAGACATTTAGGGGAAGGGAGACCTAAGGCTCGCATTTCTCGCTCAAGCACCGATCGCGCGCGCGCCGACGATCGTAGCCCGAGTCTTGCGCTCCGGGGATACACCCTCAAATGTCGTGCGGATTGTGATCGATGCGGGCGGACAACGGATCGTGTTTGATAGCATGCAAATGGCAACGCCGTGTTCCAGTTGGATCACTTATGAGGTGTCGCTCGTAAGATCAATCGCGCTTCGTCCGATTTGCGTTGATCCCGAGATCGGTCTTACTCTAAAAACATCGAAAGGGAGAGCAGGGAGCACACTCACACCTGACCCCAATGAAACTCGCCAATTGCCAATTTGACTTTGCGCACGAGGTGCATATCGCGAAGCGATATCTTCACCGCTTCGTGGGTTTTCTTGATCGTTAACGGTTCTGCTATGACATGGTCATCGACAACAGTTCGCTACGAAGCTGCCCACTCGAGGCTGGCGAAAGCGGCTTTCAACGGACGGGTAGTCAGTAAATTAATCACTACGTATGAAAGCGAAATGAGTCTCGCGATCGAAAGCGGGTAAATCTTGCGCAATGCCGATTCCTCCGCAATGCCGAACTTTGATTTTGCCATCCCTTTTCGTAGGGGTCGGGTAAAAACAGCGAAGAAAAAAGAAACAAAATTCATTCAATTACGAGGCTCATCTACACACTTTTGGTATCGCATAATGTAACGTAGATAGGTACATAGAATACGAAAAAAGAAGAAAGAAGAGAGAGAGAAAGAGCTAAAAGTATAACGAAAAATAAAGACCATATATCATATATAGATCATGTGTAGATGTATATATATGATATATAAATATATACTTATGCAAGGTAACTATAGTATCACTGAATATTCACACGTATGTCATATAGATATATACGGCAACATAAAATATTAACCAAGTGTATAACTCAACCGCTCAACTAGGAGAAAACAGGGTTTCTAAACGTATGTTTCGTATCGCAACACACTTAAGAAGCAACTACGCCACGGACCACCAATATGCATCGATGCAAGAACCATCCATGTAAATGTAATTCGCAAATTACATAATGTCATTTATTGTATATATGTATGTGTTTCTATATGTATGTATGTGTTTCTGGATACGTATAGGATATATTTTGTCATATTATCTACCGTTTTTTAATATAAAATATCTATTGAGGCTTTATTGAGGGACAAAAGAGGACCAGCATAATGTATGTATGTATGTATGTTATATGTATGTAGCGTGCTTGCGTGCGTGCTGCATCGCCATATCGATATATACATAATCGAACGTTCACGTCAAAGGCTTAGTGTAAATGTCGATGCTGCCTTGCCTTCTGTGGGTAGCGTAGTTCCCTGAGACATGACCCATGCCATCACAGGACGACGTGGGACACTGTATCAGCTCCTTGCCATCGCGACCACGAGGGGCGGGCCGAGGTGCGAAATTCAACGAGTACCTCCTCACACTCATACTGCACCGAATAATATTAACCGTCAAATCGAGAGTCCCTAGCTAAATTGATTATGGAATTATCAATAGCTCTCTAATTGTCGCTATTAGAGTGCGGGGACCCAAACGGTACTTCCGCCTAAATTACTCGCTTCTTTTTTTTTTTCGATGCTGCCAATTTAAAGTGTAGCGACTAGAATTATATGGCTTTGTTTGCAAAAAGTACTCGAGCAGATTGTCTAACGTAATTTAATATACTCTACAGTCTACCCAACATAAGCGACAATCATAAGTCGCCTTCCCAGATGCGAATGCGAGTGTATATAGTTTATAGTTATAGGGCGGCGGAAAGTTATATTGCGTTTCGTAACTTTTCTCTGAAGCGCGAGTGGAAGAGCAATGTGCGACGTGATAGCATGATATGAAAAAACGTCGAAAAGTGCTGGAAAAGGGGCTGGTAGGGGGCAGAGAAGCGAAGGAACATATGCGCCGGTCAGAGAATCAGAGGGTGAGCGTCTCGCTCTTGCTTCCGATCTCATCGTAGCTTCGTAGATAGGCAAGCCGTCGTCGGCAATGAGAAAGCCTCGGAAACCTCGATGGCCCTTGAGTGGCCGCGATATTGCCGAGCAACCGAGAGCCGACGGATGCCGACTTGAGTGCAATTCAAGTTCGGTACGCCATCGGACTACCTATCCACCTTCGCGTTTTTACAGTTTCTGACTGCCCCCCTAACTCTGTCTTGAACGTTGGTAGTATCAAGTTATGTTTTGAAGAATTGTGTCGTGATTTTTGTTAAAACTTTTTCTATATATTAATGTATTTTTTAATAAAGTAATTTATATATATTTACAATATCGCTTTTATATATTTTCATAGATTTAAAATAATGTGGCACTCGATCTCTAGCAAGCGAATATACAAATGATTATGCAATAATTATGATAAAACGGATCTCTCGGAAAATTTAATCCTTCTTAATTTTCGGTTGGATAAACTTTTGAGAATTTTCAAACTTAAACAAGAGTTTAAAGAAATTTTTATTTTTATAGGAAAAGACTTTTTTCTCACTTGATATTTTCGTAGGTTTAGGTGATTGAGATCCGAATTAAGACGTACCAATAAAAACGTTTCCAAGAGAAGACTAATAATATAGTTAGGACGCGAGTTATAGTAACAAGGCAAGGTAGTTATATTGCCTGCTGCTATTAATAAAGTTGAAGTTCGGATATAGATTGGTTTTACCGAGATTTCAGCTGGTCGTACGTGTTCCATGTTATCCATGTTATAGCGATCAATAAAGATGCAACTAACGAGGACGAGGAGAAAGATGGAAAGATTAATATCGTGAGGAAATCACTGAACATAATTTTCATTTCAACTTCTCAAAGCTTGTGTAATAAAAAAAACATAATTTACTAAATATATATTAATTATTATCATTAAATATATTAAATAAATATTACAAAGAGATCAATATAATAAAACATATTTAAAAAATAAGATTACTCTATTACGAAACGTTCAATCTTTAAAAAATTTTTTTTATATGAGATATATCCTATTGTGCAGTTAAAAGTTAATAATTTAATTTCTCTCTCTGATAAACGAATTTTGTTATTTTAAACTTTTTTGTGTTAAGTAAAGCAGGGTCTGCCGGTATAAAATTTATCTTTTTGCAAAATTATATACAGTAAAACATTCACGATTATATTTTCGTACAAATGCAAGTATTGTACAATATACTGCCAATATTGTCATCTCGAACTTCTGATAGAATTTAGGGATTCGTTTTTGCACTTACGTCCATTGTGGGGACATGTGTGAGATTCGTGGAACGCGACGTGTCGAATTTTGGACCGTGGTAAAATTACAAAAGGGACAAGGCCTCGCCTCGAGGTAGCCGAGGAGGTGTGCTCCGGATTTCTAACCCACGGCGGGAGGGACGACGCCGCGCCGGGTCTCGGCCCATAATCCAGTGCGGTGGCAACTGATTATACCCCACCTTCCCATTTTAACCTTATCCTGCCTTCGCCTCCGCACCCTCGCAACCCCTTTCTCCCGCACGCGCGCCTTCCACTCGAGCCTCATCCTCATTTTCTTCTTATACGCCCAACCGCGCCTCCTCCATACCGCCGAGCTTCACGTCAATTAGAATAAGGTTGGCACTTTCGGTACGAAGAGTAATTACTTTAATTAACAAAATGGAGGTGGGTATGCGCGAGTTTTGCCCCCTTTTCCTCTCGCCCACCGTCGCTGATGTTAGCCGCCGCCGCTGCCGTTGCCGCCGCCGCCGCCGCCGCCACCACCGTCTCCACGTCTTTTGAAGCTTCGGCCACGAATCTATCGCGTGAAGGATTCGTGCGATCCTTTCCGCAAGGCAAGTAAGTACCAAGGCGAGAACTCGCGATGCGCGCCTGCACGACGTGTGGACGTATTCTCTAATAACGCTACCTCTCACGCTAAATAACGATTTGGATTCTCATCGCGTATCTAGCGTCACAAATGACTATCTAGTTTTAACCTTCATTAAATAATATACTGAATACATCCAGTGGAGGAATAAATTTTTAGCTAGAGAGATGTACGAGGTGCCAAATACGCGGTGAGAATATCGGCCGATCTTACGACAGATTACAATATTTTTAACCGAGACCTGTCGAGTGGTATTGAAGTATCTTCACATCGTACAATTTTATTCTCTCGAACATTTAGTTTAAAATAATGATTCCTATTTCACCGACGAACATATAGATTCATATTTATAGTATAAAAATAAAAGTTTGCTATGAGTCGGATTGTTGCTCATAATCGCGATACTCAAAAGGGATAAAAGAGATATCCTACCTGTCGTCCTTGCCGGATGGTTTATCGAGGGGTCCAACCGTGTGTTGCGGGGGTGGCATGCTGTAGCATGGTGCTGGGGTGTAACCCGCTGGAATCTGATAACCGGAAGTCACTGGGCCACCCGGGTAAGTTCCACCGCAATTGTAACCTGCAGTTGGGTATGGGGTGTACGTGTTCCCAGGATATTCGGGTTGAACGCCGGTCATCCCGTATCCTGGGTGAGGACTCATGGGTCCGTAACCTGACATACGACATATTGTATAAATAAAGAAAGTAACAATTACATCAATAATTCTCTAAAAGTAAAAATATTTCGATACAGTGCAAAATGAGAAGCGTTTTGCAAAATGCGTTTATTATATTCAATAAAAACTCTTAGTAACATGCTTTTCAATTTCTTCGATATTGAATACTTTGATAATTAAATATATTAAGATAAATTTATAATGAAGTATTGACAACTTGAAACGTATTAAGAGAAAAGATTTTGTTATCTTCTTCTATTCTGACTGTGTTCTCAATGTTTACTTTGTTAGAAAATTCGTTAATTTTCTATAAATATAAATAACTCACAAATTAATATACTAAAATGTTGATACTAAGCGAATTAGCGAAATAGTATTATGATCTTTAATTTGACTTTTACGATACAGGGAAAGCGTACGATTTCTAGGACACTCTGCCTAAAATACGCACATACGCGCCATGTAATCGCGCTCGAACGGGAGACACGGAAATAGCGCGAACACAGGCGCACTACAGGAGCAGCCCGCTGCTTGATTAACTGTTGTAAAATCTACACGTTTATTTACTGGCAAGAATTCATTTTGTCGAGAGAGCACGCAATGCAAATAGCCGACGGACGGAAGGCCGACTGTGCGCGCGCGGGCGCGCGCGCGACGTCGCGTGAACACGGCCGTGCCCTGTGTGTGTCGAGGCCGGGGAACACGGCGCTGTGTGTGCTCGAATGTTTCAATTTCAATAACTACTCCCCAGCGTCAGAGTCCGCACAATATCGGCCGCGCCGGACTTTTGCCGGCGCTACGTGTACGCGAAATATTGATAATTAACAATGGCCGTGTACCGTCACAGGGGGGTGGTTCGACGAGAAGGGTGCGCACGGTGCACATTCAGGCCGAAGGACGGAGGGAAAGAGAAAGAGAGAGAGAGAAGAGGAGAGAGAAAGAGAGGGATGGAAACGGAGAAAACGAGGGGAACGATCAGAAAGAGAGAGAGAGAAGAAGGAAGGGATGAGAAGGGGGAGAATCGGCCGCGGGTTTGGAATGCCAAGGTACAGAGAGACCGAGGAAAATGAGAGTTCGGCCATAGGTGCCTATTATGGCAGTCATGTACTGTTCTGGTGAATTTTTATTCGACGGTTGTAACCGCGTATCGTCCCCCAACCCCATCTACATCCCTCGCCACCCTTGCCGACCCCCGGGGGCGTCGGGCTCTTTGTTCTCTTCCGAATCCCTCGTCCACGCGCCTCCTCCGCGTCGCCCCCGCTATCACCTGACGTTACACGACGCCTGTATAAGGACACATTAACGCTTCGCGTGTATCTCTTGCCGCGTATATATATGCCAGTTAAAATTTATAGTGTTAAAGACACCCTGTCGCACCCTTCTCCATGTTTGTGTTTTTTTCGATCTATCTCATCTTCATCCGTATCGTACAGACGATTTTCCGTCGCTAAATTTTTGCAACAAATTACAACTCAACGTTATTGTACGAGCAAACGACATTGTTTAAAAATTAGAGACTACATAATTGTTACAAGTATTCTAGTGAGCAGAAAATGCTCCTTGGTATCGAAATATTATGCAGTGAGAAACTTCCATATTAATTATTATTACTTCGAAAAAAACGACTCAATACGTTTATTAGCTATTTCAGCAAAAAATATTTTTTACGGATACAATCTAATAAATTTTGTAACTTTATAATAAACCATAACTTTATATAACCTTATTATTAAATACGGCCACAAAGAGACAGTCGTAAAGTATCTTCGGAATACGGATCATAGATTGTCCGCGAAGTTATACGATAAACGATGATAACTCACCGGTGGGGTCTCGGTAGGCGTCCATGTAGTGGGAACCCCCGCTGTCGGGTGTGCTCTCGCGACTATACGCCGTGACGTGCACTCCAGGCGGCGGAAACCCGGGTACAGGCCTGATTCCCGGACCCCCGCTGAAATTGACCGGCTCGTTCGCCGTTGAGAAATCAACGGGCTCAGTCTGCTCCTCGATCGGTCGTGGGGCTGGAAAACCCGGACCCACCGGAACTGCGACAGCTTCCCCGTGGCCGGTAGAATACTGTGGACTGGGTGCACCGCTGCAATATAAATAGATATGTATCTGTTTCGTTTATCTGTAGGCATCTGTCTAAATATTACAATAAAATTCTAAATGTTTATTATTTAGGAGCATTTTGTTGATTTTAGATTCTTCGTCAAAATAATCTTTCAATTTTTTGCGAGCTTGAAAACAATTTTCTTTTTTCGTAAAGTTTAGGTTTCAAAATCTTATTCTCAATATCTGCCATAAATATGAAAATTAACGGATTGACCTACCTATGGAGTCTATTGACGCTAAGATCGAGAGTCTGGCCTTGAGGACTAGGAACTTGAGGGCTAGCCGTCAAGTGGGGACTCGCTGCAGCCTGAGGACTACTTCCCACCGTCTGTCCTCCTCCATATTGTGGGCTGAGGCTATTCGAACCGTAGGGTGGTGCCTGTAAATCATTGTTATTGATAAGCATGAAGATCTCACAATACTTTCTCGTACGCATATCGTATTATTTCTAACTAACCTGCGGGCTGGTGGACGTAACACTGGAGGTAGATAAATCCATCACTGATCCCCCGGGCGAGGTAGGCGGTCCACCGGGCTTCTGCATCTGCTGCATTTGCGCGACCGTAACGCATTTCACTGTAACATGGAGATGTGATGTTTAGTTACAAGTGAGTCTCGGATACACGCAGAGACGAACTCGCATAAATTACCATCTTCAGTCTTTATCATTCCGGCTGCCGTAGCGGCAGCCATCGCCATCTGATGTTGTTGTGCGGCCGCAGCAGCTTCCTGATGATAAACTCGTTCCTGCTCTTCTGGCGTCATGCCGGTTTGTCCTAGATAGTACATATTCGCCCTCGAATGAAGCTGCTGCTGCTGCTGCTGCTGCTGTTGCTGCTGTTGCTGTTGCTGCTGCTGTTGCTGCTGCTGCTGTTGCTGTGACGGGATAGGCGCGCAAGACTGTGTATCGTATCTTTCATATGTCGCAGTGGTACCAGGATCGTAGGGTCGATGATTGGCCGCGCTCACTACTGCGTTCTCGTAGCCTCTACCAGCCGCTATATCATTGGAATACGTTACTACTGGTCGCGCGATATTGCTGGCACCAGGATGCATATACGCTCTCGCGTGTTCAGCCGATCTATGATGATAGAGCTCTTCCGTAGTGGTTGCGGCGGCTGCTGCGGCCGCCGCCGCGGCCATCATAGCGGTGGGCTCGTAAGGAGACCTTTGGGACATTTGATGGCTCATCCTGGTGTCTTCCACCATCGGCATCGGATAGGCGACCGGCTGCATCGGTAGCACGTGATGCGTCGGATGCTGGCCAGGGTGATGGATCGTTGCTCCTATGGATGGCCTCGAGCCCATCGCGTCCATGGACGACATAGATGAGGAGTTCGAATCTTGGCTCATGTAAGAATCGTACGTTTGTCGTATCGCGGGAGGCGGCGGTGGTGGGGGCGAATTCACTCTGCACGACGCAGCATCCTCCGTCTTGACCAGCAAGTCGCCCGTGTTTTGATTCCTCATGGACAATGTGTTGCAGCAACTGCTGCTGAGAGTCATATTCTCCGTCTTGGGCACCTTCGCGGGACGCGACGTGCTGTTGTCTTCCGGCGTTTTCGGCGGCTTTACATTAATCACGGCGTTCTTCGTCGTCGACGAATAATAGTCGTAAGTCAGGCTGCTTAGTACGGGTTTCGTGTCTTGTGTTGCGGAACCGTACTGCGAATAGCTCTTCGTGTCCATTGATGGGGGTAACAGATTGGTGCTGATATACTCTGGTGGTATTCCCGGCACTATTGCGGGAGATTGCGTATTTAGTAAATTTTGTATAAAAATATAATCATAGATTAAGATAAAGAACTTTGTGACGTTAAAAATACTATTATAATAAGAGATGTTTGTAAACTTTTTATTACTTTTTGCCACTAAGAAGCACTGTAACGCTCACTTATACCATTTTAAATAGCATGCGGTTATCGGTTACTACAAGATATTTACAATGGCCCAATTTAAGAAGATAACAATTGAATAAATTTTCTGAATGACATACGTAACGCATAATCTATCTATCTATATATGTATAATAATTATAATCTTTGA
The DNA here is from genome assembly GCA_035220615.1 of Leptothorax acervorum. Lineage (NCBI taxonomy): Eukaryota > Metazoa > Arthropoda > Insecta > Hymenoptera > Formicidae > Leptothorax > Leptothorax acervorum. The sequence goes on along the minus strand of JASTWQ010000043.1, from coordinate 582,948 downwards.
ATACTGCCTAAACAGTATTAATTTTTCATCGACATACAATATTTGTAAAAAGTCTTGGTAATTTATATTATATACAGACTATATAAACCTTCCCTAAGACCAGGAATATTTCAAATCGTTATATCTTTATAACTGGACCATTAATATACTATACATCAGAGTTGTTCGAGTTAAATCAGAATCTACGTAAAAATTAAAATACAAATCTAATTCGAGGGAATGACAACAAATATAGAATTATTTCCAAACTATCAGCGCGCGCGCGCGCAATGTTTTGCAATCAACTGTGTATATGCAATATACATATAATAATTCTGTATTTTTTTTTGCCAGTAAACGCAAACGTGCCATATAAATCTAAGCGAAAACTTCGCAGCGAGTTTATTCTCGCAATTTTACCGCAGTGAGAGCGATCAAGACACGCGCGAGAGCGCAACGGATTGCGAAAGAAACGCGAGATACATGTTTCACACACACAAGAAATACAAGCCTTATCTTATCTTATTCTCAGGATTTAGGTAAGCGTTAATGTCGCGTGGAACGGCGATAGGATTTTCGTGTCCGGTGTATCGCGGGCACACCACACACCCGACGTCCTGCATAACGCCTTACCTTGAGCCTTTTGTCGTGCCTCGCGTGCGGCCTGCTTATTGGCCGCGGCGATGGGACATCCGGACAGGCTCCTATGTGTGTTTCGATTGGAGCTGACATGACCGCGGCCGTTGCAACCAGGCGTTGGGCATTTCAATATGGTCTCATGCATCGCCAGAACTGCGAGAACCCAGAGACACGTGGCGTGGTTACAGACACACGTTCTTGTTTCGTTCGTACACACGCGCGTTACACACAATTAGAGAGAGAGAGAGAGAGAGAGACGCGGCGCACACGCAGGCAGGTGTGGTAAAGTGTCGTTAAGGCGAGCTGTCTTTATGCATTGAGTATAATTATCCGCGTTGGACACCGCGCGGTTTCCCGAGAAGAAACGAGAAAGGAAGAGACAGAATCAGATCTGGATGCGACAGGTGTGTCGTTTCTCGACTCGTGAAACGGACCCGAATAGAAAAGAGAAGGAGAAATCCGCATGTTTAGTACACAATTGTAAGAGGGAACGAAAAAACACGGTGAAACGATCGGAGAATGAACAAAAGATAGAGTACACGGCGTCACATCACATGTGGAACGCAAATTAATGTGTAACAGTACAATCAAGTATACCGAGCGGGTAGAGAGAAACACAAGTAAAGACAATCAATTAATCGATAGAAAATTATAACACAACAACTTGCAATCTGTGTGAGGTGGTGTGCTACGTCGCGTCGATGAGAACGACGTTTGCCCGTGGTAGGTACGCGAGCGAAAGCAAACGCTCGAGTTTGAGATACCTTGGAAGATCCTGCGTTCTCGGGGAAGGGCTCGAGGGGGCGAGCTTATAAATAGAAATAAAAATTATAGAATTTTATGCACATTTGCGCTGCTGCATGTCATTAAGGGAAAGGGGGAGGAAGGCGTCGTTGCGGAAACTCGTACATCGATGGGAAGCTGGATCACTCGTATAATTCTTTGCGTAATTATACTCAATCGCACAAGTGTCCTCCGTGTGTGAAGTGTCCGACGTGTGCGCATACGCCGGGCCCGTCGCGCCGCCCGTGTCTCGAGTTCTCCAGAGGGTTCATAGGCACGACCACTGACCAGTATCAACCAAGTTCGAGAGTGTGGTGATATAATTCTCTACTATATAATGAACTACGAACAGAACGGTAAATCAAAGAACGAAAAGGAACGCAATAAATAAAGCTCTCTACCCCGCAAACGAAAAGCGCAAAGAATACAACAGACAGATATATACACGCACACGCACACACGCACACGCATATACGCGACGCGTGCACCGCGCTCATCGCTGAAAAATATCCATTTTCTCTTTCTAATTTGACTTCGTGTATCGAAGATACATTTTTTGTTGCGTTTAATGAGGCGATGAAGCCGCGGAGAACAATGGCCTTTTGTGGATGATGAGGCTGATCGAAAATGGTTTCGGAGAAAAAGCGAACCAAATTAGAGACAGAACCAATTGCCTCCCAAGAGCAAACATTATTTGAAAAATATGATATTTGGAAGATGTAGATATTTATTAGAATATGATTACATATATAAAAATTTCCGAACAAATTTATAAATCACGTTATTTATTTACAGTAATAAGATTGTCTAATCGTAAAATTTCTTTTAAATAATCCACAACAATGATTCACTCTCACTTCCTCGCCTCGTTAAGAGAAAAAGACACTCTCGCAAAAAGAAGATGCACTATATAGCTACAATAAGAAGTAATTAATAAAAGAGTACTTACTCTCTGGAGTTAACTTATCCTTCTGTGGACATCCAGAAAGACTGTAAACACAGAAACTATTTAATAATGTTTATATAAGGTTAACAGGATTCAAGGTTTTAGATATTCAGCTTTTCTTTTAAAAATTATATGCGCAGCATTATAATTAAAAAATTTCTTTTATTTTTATTATTTTTTTAAATACTCGACATGCACACATTTAATATTTTAGCAGTACACGGGATTCGATATGCAAATCGCGAATTGGCTTATTGATGTCTGTTTCTGTATAACGCCCCGCTCGATTCTCCACGTAAAACCGCGTAGGTGTGTAATCGGCCGTGGCTGAGTGCGAAGCGCAGGTTAATTATCGATAATTGCTTACCTGCGGTGGTGAGAGTAGAGTCCGGTCACGTGACCCTGCCCCGTGCAGCCTGGGGTCGGGCACTTGTTGCCCTCTGTAACAAATCAAACCGCCACGCAGAGCCAGATGTTAGTCTATTAAGTGCCGTTTCAGATATTCATGAGATACGATGTATACTAGTTTTTAGTCGAGCTTAGCTGTTAAGCTCATACGAGCTTACAATTAGCTTTACGTGAGGTTCACTCCGATTTAGGCTTAATTGAATTTTTAGCACAATAAATATGCGAGATGCATTACTTAGATATTGTCCCCTTAAAAGAAATTAAAGCAAAATTTATTTATTAGCTTATTATAGTTTATAGTCATAAAATTTCTAAATAACATATTCCATACATTCATACAAAAAGTAAAGAATAAAATTTTATTCAAATAGTACTATATGTGTATGTGGTCGTTAATTAACAAATCGAAATTCTTGCGATGAATCCTAACAATAAGTCAAATGCTAAGAAACTGAGAATATGATAGGGAAAATGTATCTGAGCGCGCTCATTGCATTCTGATATTAATTATACACTACGATGACACTGAGCGCGCGGCATTACACTGTCTCTGCAACGCGTTATTTCTACGTCGAAATTGATGATCCCGACACAAGCGGACTGTAATTCTGAATAAATTGGATATTTACACTGTCGACGAGTGTTGTTCCATGGCAGGAACGTGTCGACCGGAATACGGCGTTGGTTTAATACGCATTAATGCGTTGTTATTGCATTTTGGTTTTATAATCTTGCACTTGCGGCCAATTGACGCGAAAAATATCACACGCAATCCACTCCTCCCCCGAATGCGCGTACGAATCCAATACTTTAAACGGGGACATTACAAACGCGAAAAGTTTGAGGAGTCTAAATCTTGTTTTTGATAATGAGTTTTATCAAACGTCAGCACTGTTTATAAAATGGTCTTTCGTAAGTAACAAGTATTGTAACATATAAAGAAACATATTATTTTGCAAATTAAAATAATTTACAATTACAGCATTAACAGCATAGATAACCAAAGGGATAGATATTAATTAACTGTTTTATTATAATTTTAAAATATGATTAAAAAATATGCGAACATGGAAAGTATATGAAAAATAATATTATATTTCGGTATGCTCGCATGCGATATTACCAGCGACGTGAGCAGTTGAATGGAAATTAACTATTGAATGGCTGACAGCCGACGTGTCCGACATCGTCGCGTAGTTTCATTCTACACATCGAATATAGCTTACTCCCCGTTTGCCAATATATCACGTTATCCTTCACAGAGAACGTTGAACAGCCAAGGCGAAAGACTCTGCGAGCAAGTATGGCGAGAGACACATGTCTATATTTTATATCAAAAATATTTTATTTGTAAGAATTTCGTCTCTCGTTCAAAACTATTTGTATTAAAGTTGATTGAATAATTATTTTATAAAGGCAAAGTAGGCAGGAATAATATTAATAATAAATTATTTTCATTATTTTGAGAAATAATTCTTAAAATAAATAATTCATATATGTAAAAAAAGTCTCTTCAACAAATATATATGTATAACATGAAGAAACTCATAATTAATGTGGGCCTAAGAATCCTAAAAATTTCTGCATTTTTATATACCAATCCAATAATATTTCAATTTTTTTACAATATTTGATTATAAAATAAATAAACATATAAAGCAGAAAATGGTAAGTTCATGTTTTGAATATAAGTATTGTATATTTAAAGTAGACATATATATTGCTTGTATAAAATTTTTTACATCTCGTAATAACAATTTGTTATAAATATATTATGTTTTTAATCTCTCTGTCAGTAACTGTCTTTAGAGATATATTTCGGAAAGAGATTCCAAAAAAATTTTATACGGTTTCGTCGGGCGTGCATGCTATTTAGTAGCATTTTTCAGGATGAGTTTCCCCAATCCTGTGGCGAGAGGCCCCAAGTGAAAGTTGAAAGGACGGTCCAGAAGGGTGGAAATGGCCTCGCGTGTGGTCAGCCTGGATCTCGTCGCACGAGTTACGCATTTGTGAATAGCCTCTGGGATTTCTCTGTCCCGTGACTAAGCCTTCGGGATTAGCACGGGGTATGTGGCCGGCCTACAACTGTCCGCGAAACAAAGAACAGATAGATACCTCATTCCCGCGCGACAGAACGAAACTTGCGGCGATCGGGGAAAAGTTTCGTCACGTGATATTTCGTTCCTCCTATCTATGCATTATTTTTCATATTATTCGTTATTCATCTATATTATTCGACCGAGTGAGGAAAGCTTTTCACGCTCAATAATGGTTCGTAGATTTTTGCTCGCGAATTGCGAATATCTCCATTTGTAAGTCGTCGCAGACACGCACGGCACGATGCCTTTCGTCATGGCTTATTTAAAGATACACAATCCTTGCCATTAGAGATCTGCATTAGCTGATAATTCGTCGGTATAATTTCTAAATTTTTTCAAAACTTTTTTAAGTCCTTTCTGTTCTTGCGACACGAAAGTATGACCGGTGCCAGACGAGCATGCTCAAACAACCAATTGTACCATCTGTCGTGCGCCAGTTCTAACTTAATGGTGGGTATAGCGCACGTCACGTATGATCGCGTTCGTATTCCCGAGGCGACCTCGCGTGACCAGACAATTACGGGTTTCTAGTGCACTGCAGGTAGCCGAGAAGTACCAATCGGTTAATATGAGACCCTTCGGCAAGGTTCTCTTTATTTCAATCGTGAGCGATAAATGTAACTAAAGGTTCCTACCCAATCCTTAGACTGCAGCGTGATCGGCTGAAAGCTATATTAGGTATGTTCCATTCACATGCTATATCTCCAAGCTTCAATAAGAGACATCCATTTAGAGCAACAATTTGCTCATAATCGTTAGGCGCATCATTTTTACAAAGCTTTCATCAGACATTTTATACCAAGTATCTTTAATTTTTTTATGTATGCTAATAATTATTACATAATGTAATAATAATAATAATGACGCAATGAAATAGCAAAGTGCAGTATAGCAAAAATAAATAAATATTCTTTCGATAACAATTTATGAAATGTCTATAAATATAGATTTCTAGATTTCAACTTAAATTTCTTTACCGATTTGTAAAGTCGGAAAGCAATCATCTCGTTTTATGTGAGTTTATTTATGTGCCGGACGTCATCGCAGTGGCCGCGACGGAATATAGGTAGGTTTATCACGCGTGTTAGGGGGTTTGGGAAGAGACTTCGGAGGAATCTTAAGGGGAGGCCAGCTTTAGGTTAGTTGACGGGGGTTCTCCTGAAGTGAGCGCACTTTTATAAACTTTGTCGTGTACTAATCCTCCGCCCGGGCCTGATCCCTTAGCCAGCTACGTCTCCGGGCTCGCCAATCGAGTGCCGTGACGCCGAGAAACTTCATCAGGTCGTCATTTCGCGTTTCAGGATAGCGAGAGCCGACGGGAGAGATGGATAGAGAAAGAAAAGTCGATCCCTACTTAGGTGTTCGCCTTTTTCTTAAGGCGAGCGGCACATCCGCCCACCTCCCCATAAATTGGATTACGATACGTGACGTCATTAGCGGCATGCTTTATTTGCGGACCACGACGCTCCCCGAGTTCCAAAGTTGAACGACGGTACACGCCGTCGGGATTGTTCGAAACCCTGCGTAATTCCTCGAGAAGAAACTCCGCGGATTAATTTTGTTTCGAAATCAGAGTTTGCCAGAGATTAAAGTCCAAGAATTGCTCAATTGTCTTTCGAATAAAAATGGACCCAGTTGCGAAATATACGAAAGCACATCAGAGGGCATCAAACTAACGCGTTACGAATTTTATTAAATTCGCGATAGAGGAAATCGATGTTATTTTTACTTCGAGGAAGGATCGCTGAAGCTTCCTGGTTTTTAATTAGTGCCGGTTAAAAAAAAAGGTTTACCGGATAACTGAGGGCGAGCGGTTGCCCTGGTAGGATTAATAAATTAGCCATAAGGTTTTAAAGCGGCCAGGTCGGTGGCTGAACTTGGGGTTGAAAGGAAAGGAAAAAGTGAGAAAGAGAACAAGAGAGAAAAAACGAGCGAAGGGGCAGATAATGGTTCCGGTCAACAAAATGAATACCGGCACGCGCTGTTCTTTCCGGATGTCTGAATAGACTTGTAACGAGTCGGTCAGGCCTGCCTTCGTTCCTATACCTCTCTCCTATCTCCTCTCATTCTTTCTCACCATCTCCTCTCTCTTTGTCCCCCCTTAGATCTTATCCTCCTCTTCCCTCTATCGCAAATCTCTCTCTTTTCGTTTCTTTTTTCCCTACGCAACGGTGCTGTAATGGAGCAACGAGAATCGGAGGGAAGAGAGAAAAGAGCGAGATTACAAGGGGTGAGAACGAGGACGAGCGCCGGTCACCGAGGGTGAGCCCGTGGTCGTGTTGTAATTGTGTTATTTTGTAGCCATTTCACGTGAGGGTCCGCGGAAGGGGTAGACGTGTATATAAACACCGGGATTGTTTTATTTCGTCCAGCTTGCGCGACACGCGCCGAGACTTCCGTTCGGCGCCACGAAAAATCATCGTCGTCGTCAAGATAATCGGGGAGAATTGAGCGCCCGACGCGACGGTCGCTAATTATTAATTCGCCGTCAAAAGTCGTTAATCAGCGCAATTGAGTATTCACGTGTAATGGATGAATATATATTCACACGAGTAAATTAACCCCAGAACGAAAATGCACATTGATAATAATGCCTACATTTCATACTCTAAATTATAAATTGGATTTATTTGCGCGTTATTTACTTGAAATTTTTGTATTTTCAGTAGGTACCTTATCTTCATTCATAATTATATATAACTTCGCCAAATAAAATAAGATGTAAAGGGACATAATTAACGTAATTAAGATTTATTTTGCAATATGTGCACAATATACGATTAGCTTTAACAGTATCCGATACACCTGCATTAATTTCCAATACTTAAAAATGTGTTTTCGTTTACGTAGTTAATTGCATGATAAAACTTCTTCATATTCTCAAAGAACGAAAAGAATCGTTAAGTCGCGTGTCATGAGGTGTCCTTGTGAATCCAGGTGCACCGTATATCTTTAGTACATACACGCGACTATATGATGCTGTCTCTTGCTCCTACAACCTACAATATTATTTTGACATGACACTGAGTTCTTGACAGGATAGCGTAACGTGTTTTGAAATAAACTTCGGTTAATGGAAAGAGTAAATATTTATTTCACAGCGCACGATGCGAGTGTGGCGACGAGCTCAGTACAATATGTAAATCCAATCGCACGAGATTGTAAGTGGTTTTATATAGGAACCTCTGGTAGAGCCGATATAAAATTGCACGATTGTACGAGATACCCGATGCGTATAATAGTCCTTCGACACTTCCCCGCGCTAAATCGCATGCCGGACACGCTGGATAAGGAAAAGATCGGTGGTTCTAAAAAAAGAGAACAGCGCGAGGAACAATCACAAAGTAGATATTTACACACGGAGGCGCGCAGCGCCCTTAAAGGGAGGGTAGAGCCCTCGCGCGCGAGTAAAGGTCCTTTTTATGCGTGCGGTCGCAAAGGCAGCGTAAAATTGAGTTACAGGGCAGTTTATTTTTTTATTAGCCGGCTCGACCCCGTCGCGCGCGCGCGGCCGATCTTTCTCGACGCGGAAAGGGTGGTTTTTGCGGCCGACGGATTTCCCGATAGCGGTTTTATGGCGTGTCAACACGCCCTTATACACGCCTGCATGTGATTGTGCGGCGAATAAAAAAAAAACACAGCGCACGCGATCGTCACGCTAAATCGAAGAGATCAAGAGCAACTCTCGGCAGTAAGCAGCAGTAAGAGAGAAAGAAGGAAACGCAGAGTAAAGAGGAAAGAGAAGAAGAGAGAAAGGGAGATAGATTTTTGATTAAAACCCCAACTTGTGACCGACTCCGATACGACTGTATCGCCGTCACGCTGATAAGTGCGCGCTTAATCGAGCCCATTTATCATGTCGTATAGTTTTATCTGAGATTTCGCAACGAGCAAACTATTTTAGTTACCCAATGCCTACATAAGCAGAGATTTTAAATATTACTTGCATTTTCTATTTTTAAAAATTATTGCGATTATTTAGAATTAATTCCTCGTGCGTTTTTCGCGCGATAGACGTGAAATCAAACACAAGAGATTGAATTCTTGAAAGCGATCATCTTCGCAGCCACCGGCCGGAGAAAACGTTAAGGGGATAATGAGGACAGGCAGCCAGGCGTAGGGTGGTAATAAGGTGGCTTGAAGCGGCTGGGATGCTAGTCACGTTTCCAGCCGCTGACAGCTGCGGCTTATACGTATGACGTGGTATCAACCCCAAATTTCCCCGACTAGACACGTCGTGTCTTCGCTGCCCTAAGACCCTGGAATGCACTCGAACCTCCGCCTGTCACACCATGGCGAATCTACAGTTTAACGCGACTCTAACGCGCGATAACTTTGACTCTTTAAGTCTTCTCAGGAGAAAGATCGCGGTTTACCTTTCTTTCGTGTATTACACTTATCGCGTCTAATCACCGGATCAAATCAATTTCATTGACCGTTTACTGACGTTTTACTGACGATTGAAGGCATTTCAGTGTAATTAAAGCGCTGCTACTTTGCGAAGTAGTTTCTAGTAGTACCGCTTATTTGGAATATAGTTCCTCAAATCTAAAACGTTTTTTGAGTAATAAAAAACGAGTAGAAGAGTATCAAGAGAAGATGTATGGAATGTATGGTTGTATCACACAGGACACAGAGAGAATAATTTTGCTCGAAGAGACCTTGATTTCAGCATTTGAGTCATCACCCCTCGCTTCGTAATTATTGATTTTCTGTGCTGCCCTAACTCCCCTAACTTCATAGAGAGCAAGACAGAGAAAGCGAGAGAGAAAGACAGAGAGAAAGAGAGACAGGGAGAGGAACAGCGAAACCAAGAGAGTCGAAAATGCCTTTTGTCCCCTCTCGTATAACACACGAGCGGTAACCCTACCACGGCTTACGATTACTATCTCGATCTATAATTTAAAGAGTTCCAATTTTTATGCGCGCATTCATATTCCAAAGAAATTTAAAAAGTCCATTAATCTTTTAAAATCTTTGTAAAGTGCAGTATATCTTATGCCTTATGCAGTATAATCTTGGAAGCTGAATTGTTCGTATTTACTTCTCCCTTTATATGTACGTAATCTATATATTTTCTTTACAAAACTGACATACGTCAATATATATATATTCAAGAAAAAATGTATCGCGTCATAGCAAGATCTTTTATAATTTTAGCAAATTTCAATTGTCCACATTAGAATTAATCATAAAATAATGAGATATCTATTGTTTCGGAGATTCCGTTGATATTAGTATCAGCATCAACTTTAATATCAATATTTTCCAGAATATATGTATGTCATATTTTATCCGACTAAAAACAGAAATCGCGTCAGTACCAGTAACAATATATTAATTTGTATAGTACATTTCTTTTTCCTTTATAATATATCTACTATTTATTTTTATTTTATAATTTTAAAACTTCTCTCTCTCTCTCTCTCTCTCTCTCTCTCTCTCTCTCTTTCATTTGTCAGATTTATAATTCAGAAAAATGTCTGCAAATAATTCCATAATGATGAATCAACCAGAACAGTAATAGTTTCATTAATCTCAATTAAGGTATATACCGTTTCATAACACGAGAGACAAGAAATCCTCACCTCTGCCGAGACTGGACGGAGACATAGACATTCCCGGCCTGCTACTGTCGAAGGTGCCGGGTCTCTCTGGCATTTTCATGACATTGTCCTGCTGGCCGTTCGCCGAAGGCACATCAGCAGCGACTGTCGGACTAGACGTAGTGGTGGTCGTCGACACGGTCGTAATGGTTATACTGGCGATGCTGTTTGCATTAGGATTCCCGGCTGGATTCGCAGTATTGCTGCTGTCATTAGCGCCGTTGTTCCCGTTGGTAGTTTTATTGCCAACCACCCCGTTGCCGTTCGCATTCGAGGTGTTGACGTTGCTCGCACTGCCGTTTCTCGCGGCGGTGCAACTGCTCACAGCGGCAACACTCACCACCCCTTCCCTCGCGATATCCTGAATCGCACTGGCAGCTCTGGAGCCCACCCCTGCGGGCTGAAGGATCGTGTATTGTTTCGAAGAATCGGGACTCGTGACGGAAGGTGGACCGCCAGTAGGACTCTTGCTAGGAGACACAGAATTGGTAGTTACATCGTGGGTCGACACATGATGACTCTCTTCTTTTGATGATTTCAGCTGCAATAGTGACACTGTAGACGGGTGCTTGTCCTCGGACGTGGGCGAGATGCCGGATACAGGCTGCGGCGTTGGCATCGTTGGTCCGGGCGTCGGATATCCCACGAATGTAGCGGCAGCTGGATATGGACCGATCGGTGGAATCGCCGAAGAGGCTACCGGGACTGACGAAGAGCTGCGGCACGATGCTTTCGAATGATCCGTGTTAGGCGGCCTGAAGGCAGATGTTGCCGAAAATGGTGAGCTCGCTGGCGGCGACGAGGACGACGAAGTCCCCGTAGATGAGACTTTCATATTGGTATCGTTATATTGTCTTTGATAGTTCGTGTAAAGTGGTTGGTGCTGCTGTTGCCTACTAATATTTTGAGGTGATTGACCGTTTTTGCACGTCCGATCCCGGTCGTTTGATCTGTCCCGCTCGCCCTCGTCCTTGTCAGCGGCCGGATCCGACATGTCAATTTCTAGTTCGTTGGACGAATCATCGACTAACTCGTTAAAGTCCGGCGGATCGTATCTGGAATATTTGTCCGATTGCCTTCCCTGAGAGTCAATGTGTGCGCTCACCACGTTCCTCTCATTCCTCTCTTTGCTCGCCAACGAACGAACGGAAATCGGTCTAATTTTCGGAGGTTCGTTCTGATTAACGTTGTTAACTTGAGACTGAATGTTCGCGCATTCGTTTTCTATCTTCAACAGATTGTCGAGGTCTTTCTTAATTTTGATCGGGTGCTGTTGTTGCTTCGAATGTTCTTGCTGCTTATTCTGTTGCATCTTACCCGATCGATCCTGTTGTCCGCGAAGAGTTATCACGTCCTTCAACGAACAACCGGTGTCGTTACTCGTAGTCGAAGACGTTGATATCGATGAGGGCGAAAATTTAGGATTCTCTTTCTTTTCCTCGAAGAGATTCTCGAAGTTGGACTCGTATCTATCCTCGTCCGAATTGCCTCTTTGATACAAGGATCCTCTAGGTCCCGGCCAGCTACCTGACAGGCTCTTCAACGCGGCTTCCGTTTCTCTTATGAGAGTCTCGTCGTCTTCGGGTTCTTCGCTGTGTTTGCTCGACTTCCTGGCAGGACTACCCGAGTTACCTGATGTAAACGCGCGCTTCTTCTGGGGCAACGGTATGTTTTTGTTAGGATCAACGATGTCGATCTTTCGCACATCATCATCACGAACGCTTTTCCTCCTCCGCTTCGTCGCGGCGTCAGTCATCTCCATCTCTTGCGGCGCGCTCGTCTGCAGGCCCTTCTTGCCGATCAACAATTGCTGCTGCGACTGTTGCGACGGCTGCTGCGTTTGTTTAGGATTCTGCGTGACCGACTCTGCTTCCAGCTTCCGCTTTTTGAGATGAGCCATCGCATTCTGTCCGCCCGGCACGCTGGTCAGTTCCACCCTGGAACACAAAAATTCCAGAGGATCAGCAAGTCTGCTCTGCCATGCGGGCGCAAGAGACGCAAGGGTGCGTTCGGTACACGAGTGCAAAATCGTCGATTTCAAGGCCGGCGCAATCTAACGAGAAAAATAATCCATCTCGCTCAGGATCCGCACTGCTCTTTCGTTAGAGAAGGATCCCCAGCGCCTGCCACAGGTCACTTTTCTTTTTCCCTTCGTCATCTACTTAACAGCGCGTTCAAAGTCTAAGGGTCTGTCTCTCAAGAGAATTCACCTGATATCCGCCGAAGATTGTCAAATGCGTGGCCACGAATCCGAAGAATCATTCTATGCAGCTGAGATGCGTCTGTATTTCTCCTTTTCTTTCTCACTCCCCTGTTTGTCCTGGTGAACGATCGCTTGGCTCTTTTCGTGTTATTTATCTTTTTCTAGTGGGGCACACTCTATCTTGCTTCGTTCTTGCGACGGACTCGGGATATTTAGACAAGCACTGCGTGACACGCACGCGCGCACGCACACAGTGAAGACACGCGCGCTCGACAAACCGCCGATGTATATATAACTATATATACATATGTATATATATGTATACATATGTATATATATATACATATATAGAGAACACAAGTCCGGCTCGTGTACGCGTTGGGCCCTTTCAGACGGGGTGCTCGCGAGCTACTGTGCTATGTTTAAGTTCGTTCGGGGGTGGCGATCTTCCGTCGCCCGCGGAGGGGATGAAGACTTGCGCGGGCAGTCGACGGCTTCTGCTTCGTCGCGAAAGGTGGGGGCGGGTTCTGCGCACTGTCCACCCCCTTGAGCTCGGCTGGAGCACGATTCCCAGCCCTTCTGCACATCCCCCTTGCTCACCTCGACCCCCGCCTTGGTTATCGTAGAAGGGGACACGGTTCCTGGGTGCACACCTAGGACTCTCTCTCTTTCCCAGTGTGTTGAGGTACGTGCTTCGTACACCTCTCTCGCTTATATCCACTCGCGTCTACATATACATGTTATACATATATATACACATATATATATTATATGTATATATGTGGTATATATGTGTATATATAGATATATGTACTACTACCCCTCCGCTATCCCTCAGGCTGACGCGCCACTGTATGTACGTGCTACCTGGTTCTCTTTGCCGCTTTAGGAATCCGAGCAACATTGGTCCCGGCCAGCGACCTCGCGGATCTACTCCCTTCACAACTCGCGAGTTCTTTGCGCAGCTGAATTTTCAAAGGAAAAGTGAAATCTCTGTCGGTCTGAACAGAAATAACTTTGCTTATAGCAGATTTGTAATTTTCTCTTCATAGAATTTCTGATAAGCGATAATATAAGAAAGAGTACTTGGGCAGACCTCGAAAGTCATTACGAATTCGATGTTGTGGTAAAATATAGTGTACATAATTCCGACTGTATGTACAAAACAAATATTAACGCGCGCGCATCAAATCTTTCGCCAAAAAGTACTCACACATATATGCATACAAAATAAAACAGTTATAGTTATTTGACAGCAAAAATTCTGAAATTATAAATTGTATAGATAATAATAAGCTTTTTTAATACTGCTCATTTTATCGTAACCAAGTCCAACCTGAATTTGATATCTAAGAAAATATCGTAGAATAATCTGAATATCTTATAAATTATTTCAAACTAGCAAATTACCCATCTTTCTGATGACTTGTAAGACTTTAGGCCTTTAACTGCACAACGTTCACCCTTTGGTACGCTCGTAAGGTTTACAGCGATAGGAGGAACCTACAACTGGAATTAGATAAACCCGAGCTCCTGGAGGTAGCGGAGGCAGAAGAAGAGCAGGATCAACGTCAGCGCTTAGCGGAGCTCCCTAGGATCCCAAGGAATGAGAGAGCTTCCCTTAAACCTTAAACCCTCCTCAGACCACGTAGCCGGGAGTTTAGAGCGACGAACTCCTTGCTATGGACCGCGGTAGGAGGACGGCGGGAGTGCCCTCGTCCAAAATCGGAAGTTAAATCGCACCGGCGGCTTAAGACATTATCACTTTTCTTTGCGGACCAATGCTCTCTTGAAACTGGCCTTCGATAGTGGAACGGGTGAGGACGGGCCGGACAAGGGGGAAAGGAGGGAACGCGAAGAAAGAGCTGGAATCCCTTCAATTTGGGGATCGATGCGTCCTGGTCCACCCACCAATTATGTGTCATCCCTTACGGTTTGTGGGGAATAATTAGAAAGCAGGCATAGTTTTAGTACGAGTGAATAACCCAGCAGATGTGGCTGACCTTAAATTCTCGCAAAAGAAAACATCGTCGATACTGTCGAAGTCTCCGTCAAAAGTCTACAAGCGTCTTTATTTAATATATCTCGTGAGGTAACAAATACGCTCTAATTTTCGCTCGTTATAATGATTTTAATTTTATAGCTATCAAATAATATAGAATTTTCCTTTTTAACAACATAAAACATTCCTAACACGTCCCCATGTTAATTTTATTTATATAAGTTAAACAAAAGACTTTTAAAAAGATAAATTTGAACAAACGCAACATGAATATACATCAATTTATACATACTAATTGTTATTAAGTATTATGTAGTATGTTCGGCATAATTTTAAATATTGAATCTAAATAGTTTGTATAGTTCTATACTATTAGGCAAGAGATTTATTAGACTTCGAGATAGATGCGAGTGATAAAAAAAATATGTACTCGTCAATCAGTTAACAATTTTTGATCATAGTGCGGTCATAAGAAGATGGTTAAACAGAACACGATGACGCAAGGCGGACGATGGTTCCTCCTTTGCAAGGATTAGGGTATTAGGCGACATCACGTCACTAAAGTCTAAAGGAAGCTCCTTAGAACTGTGCTCGGAGAGATAGCCCAAACTTGCGTTCTCTATCTTCCTGGCGGTTCTTCGGATTCTGTCTCTCCCTTCTCTCTCTCCCCCCTTTCCCATCCTCTCTTCCTCTCCCCTCTGACTCTTCCCTTTCTTATCTATTTCTCGCTTTCTTTTGCCATTACCTATGTCTTATTCTCTCACCCTTCTTTATCTCGCTCATTCTATTCATATAGATATACAAAAATTTCTTCTCTCTCTCTCTCTCTTTCTCTCTCCTCCCTGCTTGTCTTCGATTCACTCCTTCTTCTTCCTTTGACCTTCCTCGTTTCTCTGTTTTCAGTGTCCTTCGTCAGTTCTCTCACTTATATATTCTTCTTAAATCCTAATTAGACAAATTATCGACGGATCACAATCCTTGAGCGGTTATGTTAAAGGCGTAGCGAATCAGATCGGCTATACTACCAAGCTATTAGCGTTTGGCCAGAAAGTATAATAATGTAGCGTCTCACAATATCAGTCTACTAAATTAATTTGCGTAATCGAGAAAATAAATTGTGAAGACAAATTGTGAACATCAAGGCTTGATAAAAATAACGACAATCTGAACGTTCTTCTCGTAAATATATTGATACGCGGCAAGTTCCTTTGCAATTGCGAAAATCACGCGTTAGTAACTTCAGTCCTGGAGCCTGTCGGGGGGTGTTCTCGAGAAAAGGCAGTCATACGTCTTTTTCTCGCCAACGTGCGAGGGTGGGCGAGATCGGCGCTAGGCGAGCGCCGGATAATTTAGGGGTCTCTCACGCGTGGATAATGGGGAACTTGGCTAATGCACCCCACTTGGCACCACGTGGATTCGCATGAATTTTGCGATTCGACCTTTGTGCTTCCCTCATTCGCTGCTGCTAACGACTCGCGCATGAAAACGGCAATGAATTTAATTGTTATAACTAAACAAAAGTAAACTTATCGCGATTAAATTATGCCCAAGATGTTGAAATATTATATTGACAAAAACTATTTAAGTTTATTTAAAAGTTAATATTCTATCGCTGTTCTACTTTATTCCCGTGATACAGCAAATAAAATGATAATAGTCTGAGCGAACGTTTTACAACGTGTTTTTTATTAATGATGCAACACTGTTAGAAGCACTGTGTGAATATCACACACTTTTTGCGTGTGATATGATTAATAATCAGACATTCATTCGTGCGTGAAAAAGTCATATCACACACTTATAGACGTCTTAAAACGGCGGACACACATCACACACAAAAAGTGTGTGATATTCACACAGTGCTTCTAACAGTGAAGTAGTGTTTCTTTTAAGTTGCGTCATCTCTATAAGTCTCGTCTGAAGCTAACGACATCGGAATTGACTTCATTTCTGGAGCACTTTGAGATATACCGTTATTATTCACTTTCTATAGTATGGCAAAAAAAGGAGAAAGCGAGAGTGAGCGAGAGAGACAGAGAAGATTTTAAAGCAGATTCAGATCGTTGATATAGTAAGCGAAAAATGCTGTGACCGGGACAGCTGAGCTGTTTGGTTGGACATCATTTTGCCGTTCAGCTCGAGGGAATACTCCGTCGTCTAGCTACTAACTGTCCGTCCATTCGGTCGAGCTTTCTCCTCTTTCCTTCCTATTTTTTTTTTTTCGTTCGTCCCATGAGCATACCCTCGCTTACCGGCTGACGTCTTAAACCAATCGAATTCTGATCAAATATTTAGCGCTGACCGGGCCAACGCTTTAAGTGGCCCCTCCATCGCTGGACTTTCTTCCAATAAATCCTTCACGTTACATCTCCTAAAATTTCAGCGAATCAACAAATTTCGAGGGCAACCTTCTTAGGAAAAACTCAGTACACTCAAGTCTCAATAAATAAATCTTTTGATAAAATATTCAAGATTGCTCTTAAAATTCTTAATCTGTAAATACATGAGACTCAAAATTGTTTTACGAGAGATGCAATGTTACAGATGTTATAAAAATTTATTGTGGATCAGTTAGAGGTGCATAAAAACTAAAAATTAAGAAAATGAGGGCGCGTAGCTAAAATTTCTCGGTAGTTCTTACTCGTACGCACGAAACGTATTCTCGTAACATTAAGTATCGCCGATCGAGGCGTTGATTAACGACCGACCTGCAGATCGGCGATTCTAGCTCGAAGTCGAGGTCGCTTTTTTGTCCCTTTCGCCACACGGCAATACGTCACGCGTCCCGGTTTCGGGGTGTAATTAAAGAGAGCGCAGAACAGCATGACGCCTCGGGCCTGTCTGGGGGTGTAAGAAGCGGGGCGAGGCGACCGGGGCCGAGGGTACGCGCGGGATATAAGGGACGTGTTTTACCGAGGGATACTTACACACCATCCCCGCGCGGCACATATTTTCATATAACAAAACCATCTGCGTGCCGCGCATAACAAATTTCAACTGATTTATAGCGAGCCCGTTGGCGGTGGGAGGCCGCAAATTTTCGCAGTTACGAAAGCCGGCGACTGCGCCGTTGCGAAACGACCGTTCTCTTACGCCTCTCTGTTTATAAAATTTCGTATTTTCGAGTTTAGCCACCTCAGAAGAAGATCGTAACTATTCCGATACGACCGATACGTCTAGCCCGCGTGATGGATCCAGATCACTTTCAAATCAAGCACACGAACGGATAATTTCTGCATCGCGTAACTGACATAAAAAATGCGCGATCTTCCATCATATGCGAAAATGCGGAAGTATGATGGAGTTCGCAAACTTCGGAGCCGTTCAAAGCTTCGCATTCTTGGCTATCCTCATCCCACAAGCGACGGGGAAATTGAAAAGGACATCACGTCTCCCAGGGGTTTAATGCTGATATCCGCTGGAAAGGCGACCTTAAAGGGTTGCAGAAGGGGCGGCAAAGACGGGTATATGGGGAAAGGGATAAAGGGAACGAGGGGGCTGGTAAGAAGCGACTGTGCTCGGACCAACCGACGTCCGACCGTGCCATCGGATCGATAATGTCATAGTGACAAGTACCAGTATGTGTATACGCGCTTCTTATACGTAGGACAACGTTATTCGAGTTAGTTTGGAGATCTACATTGATGAATTTTACATGTATGTAATAACTACAAAATGTTATCTTTTCTACTTTCAACAAAAAATATTAAAAAATGTTTCTTCTTCTCGTAGCTATAGTCATGGTACGCAATAACCATAACTTTTTTTATTCCAATAAATTAAAAGTTAATATATAAAAAAAATGCAATGGAATAAAAAACATTCATGTATCGTTTCTTTTAGTAATTTAATTAATTGCAGTAGATAAAAGAGTATAGAAGAGATACTAATTATTACATATAATTCTGACATCTAAATAAAAAAATTAACAACATATAAAAACATATACATATAGTACTTAATAAAAAATATTCTACAATAATTTGCAATGTACTATTTTTATTTACAATAAACAGAAAGAGAGAGAGAAAGACAGCGAACGCGATATAAGGACATGTATTTAATATTACTGTAAGGTACTCTAAAATACAATTTAGCATCACCATCACTTTATACTGCCATCGTATAAGTGTGTATTATAGTTAGTATTTCTAAATTCTTCCGTAAAATGTAAACGGAAAGTTCATGCGAGCGATATCTCATGCGATTCAAGGCAGCTCGATTTTAAAGCCGGCGAGTCGCGAGTTCTTACTGCAAAACGAGGAGGGCAGTAAATCTGGAAACGAACCTGGAATAAACTGTCCGGGACTATAGCCATAATAATATGCCTCCGCCGACGCCGCCGCCAGATTGTTACGGGTAGCTGGAATTGCCTCCCCGAAAAGCGGTTCGCCTCGCGCCGTTCTTGGATTACGATGCAATTTCTCGAGCCTCGCACTGATGACGGCCCTTAAAACTCGAGGACCCTCCCGCCGCAGCACGCTTCGTGACATCATATGTATGTATAGCAATGCACGTCAATGAATTTGAACATCGTTCTCCCCATAAATGCTGTCCGTATTGTTAAAATTAGGTAATAAATGAGATGGATTACAAGCATTGCATTGTTGCGACATATCAAATTTGACAATTTCGAAGTGACGTATCAAAATCGAGATAAATGTAAATGTTATAAGATTTAACTTTGCGTTAATTTTTAAAGTATCATGACAATGTAAACATTTTCATATTTTTAATTATTATTATCATGTTGCATATTACAAATTTTGCAAATGTAACAAAGAATTGATAATTACAATACATTAAAGATGCACAATTATATAAATAGTACGTAGTCAAAGATGATGAGTCAAAGATGCTGCATGAAAGATATATTATACATTTTCGCATAAAAAGTATGTTTCTACAGGCACATATATAATAATTTGCGATTTCGTCCATGTGCAGGAAGATAGAAAAATGCTAATTTCGCTTTCTAACGAAGCGTTATCGGAGTATGCGCGTATGCGTACGGTGAAAAAAGATTCACGGCCGTTTGTTACGAGAGGCAGTTGTAACGGAAGGGCACGCGCGCGTACCGGGTAACATGATTACAAATATATCATAAACTCTCTGCCGATCGGTCTTGCCGTGAGGAGGGCGCCCGAGAGAGGGTCCGTGCTGGGAAAGAAGGAGCGTGTCCTTCGACACGCGATACACGTACGTCGCCTGTCGATGCGGCTTTATCGCAGCAAATCACTGCCGCTCCGGCGAAATAAAGACAAAGAGAAAAAGAGAGCGAAAATGGCCAAGGGACGGAGTGAGAATGAGTGAAAAGGGCACGTAGTACATCCCTCGGCTAAATCGAATTGACGGGGCACGTTCCTTCCATACAGCGCCGCGCCGGCGAGAAACCTTGGAAGGATACGCAGCGCAACGAGCAAACATTGCCCGGCAAACTGTATGATTTGTGCTGAATCCTGTGAACTTTTCGGAATGAAAAGGAGTAGGAACGCGAAGCACGCTTCGAACCGGTGGATCTCGATGACTTACGAAACCGATGGTAGAAATTAATCTAGGGGATTTAGCAATCGAGACTGTCTGCAATTTATTTATTCGACGAAACGTATTCATAGAATATTCATAGAACTTTATAGGATATTTCAATTCATGAGACATTCCTTTAGCTGTAAATATTAAAAACTAAACTAAAAGGAATTGTTTATCACCCATAAACACGCGGAATTATTTAATAAAAAAATGATTAAGAGTTTAAGTTAACAACTCTCTTCAACTCCCAAGAGTTAGAACAAAAATAAAATATTGTTTAATGCTTTAATAAGAATTTTAAATGCTCAAATATCTAATCTTGATGGAAATGAAAAAGTTGCAATATGTGTGATGGACTTTTCTAGGATTAATTTCAATTTTATATAGCTAATAAAACATCACGCGTATCTGACACATTCTATATAAAAGAACATTAAAATTTTTTATTAGAAATTCCGTCAGATTCTTTGCAAATAGCAAATGCGTTCTAAGATTTATTAAAAATTTATCCTCCGATCAATTCTCATGTTTGTAATTCTCAAAGAAAGGCCAATATGAGGATCGGGAAAATTCATCGAGATTCCACGAGGACTCTCGAAAACAGAGAAGAATCAGACTGAGCGCAAAAGTGCGGCGGGGAAAGCACTATCGCGATATCGTGAATCGCCTTTACGGAAACCGCCCTCGCAGCCCGAGACAGCCAGATATCTCGGAATGTTTTACACCTCATTAGGCAACAATGTGTTGTTGCCAGGGTGAATTATATCGGGCATGAGACGCCCGTCAAGACAAATGGCTCGAACCGGAGGTAATTGTGGGCTTTTATTAGCTCTGGTTTCTCCCGTTGGCTGCGAATCGCGCAACGCGGGAGACGCCGAGCCAGTGGCGCAGCGACAGCAACCCTTCTAACTCCCCCCTGCTCCTTTCGTCCCTGCATCCGCCCATCTCCTCCGCCCGTCGCACCATTGCTTTCGACGGTGCGTAATTACTCGCGTGACAGTAATGCGGGAATGCGAATCTCGCCTCTCTAATACCTGCAGAGTCATCCCCTTGTATTCAGTTTCTGCGCTTCTTGCGACGCAGTCATCGCTTCGTTTCGCTCCTACGTGATGCCCTTCGACTTTTAATCGAGTCGATCGCAATGGAATTAGGAAAAAATCTCGAGAGTCACGTTCACGAAAATTTAATGGTTATCCTTCGACTATGCGAAGCCGCCGTTAATTACGTTACAGCAGACTGAACATCAATGAGAGAAGACTCGTACTCCTTTAATACTTTAATATTTTATGCACATCTATGAGATATCAAATTGTAAATTAAATTACAATTTTGTAAAAGTTTTAACATAAAACTAGTAAAATATATTTCAAAAAATAACAATGTATATGATAAAAAAATCATTACGGGGTGGTAACAAGGGAAGTTCCATAAATAGAATCGTTGAGCGAAACGGAGTTAGTGACAGGAAGTTGTGGAATAAGATTGTCATTTCTCATGTGTTCTCTCGCTCTTTTTCGACAACAAGCGAAACCGTGCCCGTTTTCGAGGGGAAACTACAGGCTTTTGAAAGACCATATTTTCACGACGAGAGAGCCGCTATCCACACGTTATTACGAGGTACGAGTCGCTCGCTACATATGCGGGCCAAGCTTGTCTCCCTCTTTCGCTCGTTGCCCCGCGACTCATGTATTTATGCATTTCCACCGACTGGCTGCTCCTTGACTCGCATTCACGCATACATGCGGGCGGAAAGCACGTCGAAAACACGCGTAAATCGGCATATTCGCTTCGCACAATAAAGAAAAATAATATAGTCAAAATAGAGACACAAAGAGCTTGAATTTCCTTGAAAGTGGCGTCAGCAAGAAAAAATGCACACGTAAGATGCCGAGAACAAATTTAAATTGCAATTATAACACAGTATGGCAAATAGAGTTCCTCTTGGATTAGAAATCGGTTGTCGTGGTTTCTACCAGACACTCGTGGTTGCCTTTCGTTATATGAGAGCCATATTTACTCATTGCATTCAATTCGGATTCACTTACGGTATGATTTACTCGACGAAGGCGTACCTGGAAGCTGGTGATGGGAATTTATTGGAGGCGGAGGTTGCCCTAAAAGCCAAAGTGCGGTGCGCAGAGGCAAGGAGAGAGAAGAAGAGCAGGGAAGAAGGACGGGTGAAGAGAGAAACTGCGAGAGGGACAGCAGACCAAGGGAAAGGAAGATAAAGGGTACGTCCTTTCCTCATATTCTGTATCCTGTATGGCTCATAAAAGTTTGTAAGAACGTCTTCCAAAATGCAGATTTATCACAACGCTTTTGTCTGCGAGTTCGTTGCTTTTTAGAATTCTTCATGATTATAAGTAACAATATTATACATAAAGCAACAGTGTAAAAATATGTTAAATATCGCACATTTTTTCATGAAAAAATTATAACTATATATACATTGTATAGTTAACATTTTATTGGAACTTTAATTAAATATTATTCAATTAAATAAAATTAAATTAAAGATTTTAATGTAAAATTATATCAAAGATACTCTATACTTGAAATTTATAACCAAGTTCGATAAAACGCGAATCGTGCATAAATTACATTTATAGCAATAAATCTTTAACTACGTTGATGTTACCGAGTTAGCAAATGGGCACCGTGATACATTTTCGGAAAAATATCTATAAAAGAGAGCTTATGGATAATTTATATCAGTTCGGGGAGAAAATGCTTTAAGAATATACATTATATAAGCGGTGGAGTATACATGGCGTTCCTTTATTCAGCAATATTGAATTTTTATTCGCCTCTTGTGTAACTGTCGGCCATACAGACCCGTCTGGCATTATTATATGCTGTAAAATACATGTGCAACTTAAATCAGAATAATAATAATCGTATCTAGACGCGGATGATCAACTCTGAAGCATGTGCTCGCTCGACCTCTTGTTATAATAAATCATCCAATTTTACCGACTTGCGGGTGATATAAACAAGTAGCTATTTATTTGCTGAACGTTTCTATTGCATTATTCAAGATATTCTTTTATATTTTCCAGACTACCAATCGTGGCTATTTAAATATGTCAAAACATTATAGAACATGATTTTTGTCATAATTCAACTTTAATCGATTATTTCAATAACTAATTTAAAACAATGTAAATTATTTAAACTACCTCATACTCACGTATTTCCTGATATATATATATGTATATATATATAGCTTTGTGATATGTAAGCTTATGTAATACGGGATTAATATTTAAATGAAAATACAGAAGAGCCGCGAGAATTGCAAAGCAAAACGAGAACTAGTTGGGCTTGCCAATTTACGCGCAGAGCGGGATTTCGGTCGATCGACGGGGACAGAGAATGCCACAGGGTGGAGCAGCGGTTGGGCAGGGAGGGAGAGAGGACAGGAGGTAAAGGACACAACCCCCCATGAACCCGAACATGAATTAAAGTTTTAATTTCTCTAAATCACTGTTCGCCCTCGAGCGCTTTCCACCAGACGGTCCGTTACTTATAGCCTTTGCCCTTTTTACCGCCTTCTTTTTTCCCATTCGCCTCGATCTTACCGACGGCCCGACCCTCGCCAATAGGGAGAAATCGATATGCACTTATCCGATGACTCTTGAGACCCCGAATAACGAGTCCTCCCTCCTTTCCTTTTTCGTTTCTTTTTTTTTCCTTTTCTTTTCCGCGCACTTCCGAACGATAAGCAGAACCGCCGGAAATTGTCCGACCTCGAATATTTCGGTCTTGCCGCGAGATTACCAGAGATTTATTTATATAGTTGGGTCTATATTTACTCGGAGAACGCACGCAAAATCTCTTCTCTTTCTACACAAGTTCATTTTCTTGCTTCGTTACCCGATATCTGCACGTCTTCGGTATGCATTTGGTATTTTTAAATATAAGTTGCGATTTCTCCAGAAGAAAGCTGAGCATTTATATAATCATCTTTCGCCATAAAAAGTTTTCAAAATGTCTATGTACCGAAAAGTGCAATTACCAAGCTTTAGTTAATACATATGGTACCTTTATACAGTTGCTTATTTTAGTTATTTTCTCAACTATATTATATGAAGCTAAAATCTCTTCATGTTGTGCAAACGAGATAATCTATTTTGACTCTGCCTAAAGCTTGCAATGATTTACATGTACGTGAGCATTTTTTACGAAAAAAAAACACTCACTTTTATTTATATACGCTGCGCCAATCAATTACGCTGAATAATTCGAGATGGGAATAAAAGCACAAAGCGAACAAATTCAAAAATCGCTTAATACGCGGTACTGCAAAATGCGCGGCAGCAATCCCGCCGTTCGCCCGTGTTTTCGGGCTAAAAGGGAGAAACGGGGGTTGTTCATTTAAAATCATGACGTCGGTTGGAGGGCGTTAGTACGGCGCAGCGGAGGCGTTAGTATTAACGTTAGGTACCCGCCGGTCGGGCCACCTACAAGAAGTTCACACAGCCTCCTCCTTCTCCCATCTCGCTACCACCCTACTTTCCCTACTGGGGTGACATATTGTTTCCATTCTGCTCTCTCGGGCTAAAGCGCAATAAAAAACTGGCATAAATATCACCTCTCTCGCCCCGTACGTTTTTCTGCGCAGCCCCTACCATATCTATGCGGTACTCTGCAAAGCCAAGCCGGCGACAGTAAGAGAGAAGAAACACCCGATAACAGGCGGTGTAGCACCATACGAGAACACCATCGCTGTATTGCAGGACTAATTTGCCTGAGTGGCTTTTTGGACCGCGGGAAGGAAACTGCAAGGATCGCGAGATCTCACCTCTACATTTATCGCGACTTTTAATTTTCTTACAATAGATAATATATGTAGGGAAGTGAATCACTATATATTCTTCATTGTGCACATAGAAAATTATATATTTAATATCTTTTTCTATATAAATTTCAGTGGTTTTTTTAGAAGCTTTCGTGAAATATTTTATGTCACATATACGATAATGCACTAATATGTATAGTGTTCAAGAATTCAAGTGAATTCAAGTGAATTCAAGTGATTATATCTTAAGTCTTCATTTGTCATCGTGTTTGTTTTATTTGTCTTTAAATTATGTTTCCGCGTCTAAATTTTATTTTAATAAAGTAAGAATAAAATGTAGACTTAGGGTTAGTTTAGAGAGTGCATAGAAATAATAAATTATCATTATTACGTTGTTTTACAAAGTACCTTGATAATTCAAAGTAAATTTCATTTCGCCTATGTTATAAATGTATTATTTCGATGCGCGTCTCTTCGATTCTAATTTGTTATCTACAAGCAGGAGGAAATCGGAGCTATCCTAACAGAGATAGATATCATATAGATGTTTGATATCGTCCATCTTGATAACAACATCTGAAGCACCACGTAGCAGACGGCTCTGAAATTTGTGTTATATACATATATATTACTTACAGCGTAACAGGTTCTTCGGGGCTAGAGGGCGAGATGGAGAGCGACATTGTAGTAGCGGTCAGGCATCGTGATGTTCCCGGTGATCTGACTCGATCGTCCACCTACAACAAAACGAACACAATACAGCCATTCATGACATTACGATTAATCGATGTTCGCCAGTTTCTTGAAAATTGCTCTACTTTATGGAAATTCATTGCAGTTGTTTTAGCGGCTTGCAAATTCTTCCACGTCGCAATAGGTGGGATAAAGCACGGAGAAGGAGAGGCCGTCGAATTCTTCGCGCGATACTTGCTACCGTCGATGGGGAATTGAGCAACAGGTAGAGCAGACATGTCCTCGAGGCATCATGCTCGGCAGAGCACACGCGTGATTCACTGCATAAGTGAGTTATCAGAAGCACCTTTTTTCGCTTCTCTTTGCTCGAGCTCAAGCGACGAGAAAGCAAGATTATGTAGAAGACACGTCGCGAACTCTTTCGGTCATATTTATCGACGATTACATATTAATGAAAGCTGAATTCTTCGTTTTGAATATTTCATGTGAAGAACGTCTATCGGAATTATCAATCCTTTTTATCTATTAATATTTGATGATATCTTCAACTGAACATAAAATTATATAGGTACACATATTATAATTTTGTAAAAACTTAGATTCGCGCAAAAATTTCGAAATGATCAATTTAATTCGTTTTATTGATTTTACAATTACATACCTATACATAAGTTATATATAAGTATATTTGAATATATAAATCCTCTTCGCACGTGATCCGCACGTATAATAAACAAGTTTATTACACATTCAGTTTAATTAATGATAAATTGAATTAATAAAACATACAATTTTAGAACTAATGCACATATTTTATACATGAAAATCAATGAAAATCAATCCATGCGATGAATTAAATTAAAAGATTAAAGATGAATTCAATGCATAACACGAATTATTATATTTAATGTAGGTATACAAAATTCAGAATTGATTCGAGGAAATATCCAGTGGAAGATATAGTTCTTTTTTATTTTATATGGTGATTATAAAATGACTGTCGCGATTTCCAAGGGATTAATAATGAGCGTGGACGATCGCAGGGAGAAACAAACGTAGCCTCGGGCAAGTGGACCAGACTCGCAGCTCAACCGACATCAATCTGAACGAGCGAGCGGCACCCCTAACGATCCACCGAGTCATATAAATTTTATTGCCATTTCATAAATCCCGACGACCACCGCGAATAACCGTCCGGGAGCTCTCCGAGAGATTATCAGGAACGTATAAAGTTGCGAAACGTCGCACGGTTACGATTCGCTCGATCGTCGTTCTGGACGCTTCCAACGCAATTCTCAAGTACGATTGCGAAAACTTCCGCGAAAATATAATGGTAATTATCGTCCAACTTAAAAAGCGATCAAGCTGCTTGGACGATTGGCATTTTATATCGGTCCCTGAACTTTACGTTCGCGTAATGTCGTATAGAAGGATGTTCGAGTCTAACAAATTGTCGTCATCATTTGTTCGCGTTTGAATCTTAATTAACACGAATGTGATGCGCAGGCAGATTGTGTAAAACGTTTCAATTTCTCCGAATATATCTGATTGTGAGAAAAAATAATTGTTTAATCAATGTTAACAGTATCAAAAAAGTATATCGTTTTTTGGTATAATGAAAAATTAATAAAATATATATAATGTTCAATTATTACATCATTTAATATCAAATATATAGTTTTAATTTTGTCAGTTAATTTTATTCTGTCTTATACATCATAATATATGCACGTTATACGTACAAATTATTTTAAAAGAACTACGTAATTAAAGTAAAAATAAGTCACTTTTCATATCAAAATCATATCAATATATCAAAATTATTCATTTTTTATAATCTATATAAATGTTCAACACGCACACATACGCGCGCGCTTGTGATAATAGAAGTAATTTTAAAATAATAATATTTTAATATTTTTATTATTTTGTGTATAAGTTTCATTCTATACATAAGTAGTTAGCATAATTGTACATTATATTACATATTACATTTGATGGTTAATGTACAATCTCATTTACACATTAGATAAATATTAAATTATTAAAATATTAGGCTCGTGTTCGCCAATCAAATGAAGAAATACAGGGCCACATAACAAACTAAAATTAAGATATTATATTAAAAATATTATTTTGCAAGTTTCGGTTTTTCCATCGCGGCCGACGACAAGAGATGATTCGCATCCACCAGCAAGAGGTGTGCATTGCCTTTAATTAAGAAAAAATGTAATATGGACGAGAAACTAGACACGGTTACGACGGCACCCCCTGCAGTTCTTGAGCCGCAGGGGTCGGTCGTTCCCGCGACCACGGAGGGTGGAACAAAGGAAGTTATCGCCGCGGAATTTTTATGTCGACGAGAGAAAGAAATGTAAATCGGGTCCTGGCGTTCTCGCTCTCCGCCGTCGTGGACCGAGAAAGGATGAGAGAAGACCAAAGAATATAAAAATGTCATCATTTTGTAGAAATATCAAACCTCGTCTACCGGAATTAATACAATATACTTATACATTTGCGTGTTTATGTATTTAAAAAATATTAATTTTAATGGAGAACATTATAGGAGTGTTATCTATTCATATTCACAAACTTTATTTGACAAAAAATATTAAAATGCCAATTTTTCAACGGTTACTTTTATAAACAATGAAAATAAAAGAGATTATGTACTTGTTATATATCTGCTAAAGTAGCATATAATAAGTACATAATGTGATGTGGAATTTACATAGCTCGATCATGTCAACGCATTAAAAGCAGGCACGGCTGAACTGACAATCAGTCATTCAGTCGTACGACGAATGAACATTGAGGAGATGAGAAGAGATAGAATCGAAATGTAATTAAGAGAGTAAATAATCCGTACCGAACAAACTCCGTAAAATGGATCAAAGAACTCACGAGAGTGAGAACGAGCGCGATAGACGAGGAGGGAACCCCGACGAAAGGTATCGGGGTGAACTACGTGGAACCGCGTCTCGCCCTGTCGTCGTCCTGTCTAGCTCGAAGCAGTAGGGCAACGAAGGAGGGGGAGAGCCCCGCCGGAGACCCTCGATAAATATTTCCGTCAAGTGACCGGGGTTGGAATTCAAAGAGAGTCGAAAGGTGGAATCGAGAGCGGGACGACTCCGCGCTGCCGTCATCGGGGATGAGGAACGCTGAAAAAGGAAAGCCAAGGCGAGCCCGAGGCCAGTATATTTGCGTTACGTTATATAGTTGCACGTTTAATCAGCCATATACCCGGAAGGAGCTGGAAGAAAAAGACTGCGAGAGATGAGAGAGGCATATATTCGGTGTGCGTGTGCCGAGAAAAGAGAGAAGACGCCAGTTGTGCCTTTAGAATTATTCAAAAAAGACCCTGCTTATAAGACAACTCATTTACACGCGATATATTCGCTTAATTTTTTTACGAGTCTTACCATAGTAACCATAGTAAAGGTGGAAGCACGATGTATTATTCGATTAAATCATTAAATATACTTCTTTAAGATATTAAACGGAATTATTTAAAATAATAGTTCAATTAATTGGCTATTAATATTAAAATACTGAGGATAGTATTTCTTTTTCCATGGTGAACAAACAGGATTATACTTATATTATTTGTAGTATGATATTCGTTCGTTTGCGAGAAAAAGGAGTGAAGGGGATTAGAGGAGGAGAAGAAGGATAGAGGCGCCTGTGGGACGTCGATGGTGTGACAGATTGCCTCCAGTATTTTCCACCACATGCATCATCGCTAGACCTTAGCTCTCGATGCTCGCAACTTCGCCATCCTCCTTAATTGGCGTCGCCTACATCGATGTGCTCGTCTCGCCGACCTCGAAGATCGCTCGTCTCGTTAATACGCACATCCGAAAATGTTCTTACTCGATAAGCAATCACGTCGAAAAGCCGAACTCTCTAAATTAATGTATGACTCGCTGAGACGAGGCGTGGGTAATATATTGATAATAGAACGAAGGGTCGGTGACAAACTGCCAACCGCACTTTCATCGTCAGGGATGCGATTAGGGAAAAATTCGTCCTGTTTTAATGGGGAGTGAAAATTAAATACCGCGGTATGTCCACCCCTTAAGTCCGGCCACCTAATAATTCATACGAGGAATGTAAAAAGGGCAGTGCAGACCCCTTTTTCCATGGGCTCGGAGAAAGCGCGAAGAGCACGGCGGGCGGAAGTCAAGGGGGTAGAAAAATACGGGCTCCTGTTTATCTTGAGATTTGTAGCCGCCTTGTTTCCCGGTATTTATTGGCTGCTCCGGGAGCGGGAATACCGCAGCCTGACGGACCGTTAAATTTTATTATGTTTTTTTCACCGATGCCGAAATAACGCGACGCCGGATACGGCTGCTTGTATCGCAGTAAGGATAAATTCTGATCGACCGTGGTTCAACATTTCTCTCAAGGGCCATAGACTCGCG
This sequence comes from Leptothorax acervorum, assembly GCA_035220615.1. Taxonomy (NCBI): domain Eukaryota; kingdom Metazoa; phylum Arthropoda; class Insecta; order Hymenoptera; family Formicidae; genus Leptothorax; species Leptothorax acervorum. Next base: position 552,836 of record JASTWQ010000043.1, on the reverse strand, counting down.
AGCTCTTGCCTTATCCTCACGCTCTCGTTCTGTCACCCTCTTCGCGCGGAGCTTGGAAACAAAATTCGATTTACGCGGAATATCAAATGATATAATAACAATACAATTATAAGTATACATTTTGCTCTATTTACAGTCCAACTTTTTTAATTTCTTAAATTCGTGGCAGGTATGTTTTAAACGTATTATGCTTAGAAAATTTGTAAGTCAAGCAAATGCAAGAGTTTCACATCTAGCAAACGTAGGTTCTAAATGTTAGAAGCGCATTGCAATGTATTTCTATGAGTAACGTCTGCAACACTCGTAATGATTACGAGTTTTCACCGCGGCGAATTCGTTAGAAAGGCTGATGAGCACATGTATTCTCCCCCAAGTCTGCATCCTGCAATGGTCGGTTCCGTCTTCCCGTGCGAGGTCATATCCGAGATTAAGGAGAAACGGTGGTTGCAGGCTCTTCAGGATGATAGTTGTAGGCATGGTGGAGGCTCTTCGCTAAACCAGGAGCCTCATTATCTTAACAAATCTAATCTCGTGGTGGGTGTTTATAAATGTCTTGTTTTCCCCTAAAACGACTTTAAGGACTGACGAGGAGAAAGACGAGAGAGTTTCTACAGATTACAGTCTACTATTGCTTATAGAGGTGGAAAACAATGTTTGGCCATATATAGAATATGTGTATATAATAAAATATATACGTATGTATATATATTTTTTGCCACATTTTATTATAAATAACTAAAATTTATTTAAGACGTTTCTAATTTTTATTCTTGACTATTTATTCTGTAATAAATATGTATAACTTCCTCTATTTAATTAAAAAATTATAAAAATTAACAAAAAGATATTATTGTTAATGTCAATGATATTTCTTAAATAATATAACTTTTTATGCTAAACAAGACACGATACGAGGTTGAAATATAAATAATTAGGCGTATAACGTGTTGTCATACGAATCAACTAGATTCCTAGTTTAATCGGTGTCTGTAGACACGAGAATGTGGAGAACACAACGCTGGCATTCAAGGAAGGGTAGGCCTCTGTTATTATAAGATGGAGAGTACAGCTTGTCGCAGAATCGAGAGACCCTGATCCCTAAAGAGCAATAATACGAATCCTCTCTTTATCTCTCTCTCGCTTGCAGTTATCATTAAAATTGTCAAGGCACGCGTAAAAGTTAATTCAAAAGCTAATTCAAGCCTTTATGGTAGGCCGTAGTGTAATCTTCTTCTTGATCCTCTTAAAGATCTTGGGCTACTCTTTTTCATGCGTTTCATTAACCCACTTTATATTGTAAGAATAAAGTGTCTAACTGCCATATAGAATTTTTTTATATCTTTGTATAATTGCTTCTGCTATATAATTTTATGTTTATATATCTTATGATTATTTCTATAACTAAAAGTTTTATCTCATATGTGATATTAATGAAATTCGTTAGAAATTGATGCAAAATGGCAACAATATATCAGCAGAGCTGCTTTATTTCGAATATACATGCAATTATTTTTACATTTTGAGTCAAATCTTGCTTTAACAATGTCGTCCCCACTCTCCAGACATCGAGAAGCCTGCACCACAGTAAACTCTTTCTCTTAAATTTTTATTCGAATCTCGTACGAAGAGGTTGGTTGCATCGGGGGCTCGCTTCATCCTCGAGAAACCCAGGCTCTTCTATTCTGTCTCGTCTTGGGCATAATTTGCACACAAAGTACTAAGGAGTAAAGTACTATGCGGGGTGCCAGTACCGTGTTATACGTATCCGCGTTGTACGTGTGCGCGTTATGTATGTACCGAACCCGAAGACATTATGCTAACGCCCTTCCATGCGATGGTTCTCTACCTGATGCGCCCGCCTTAGGTTCTCGTCCATAATCGATGCGAATACAAAACATCTTTGAATTAATTAATAGTTATTATGTATAAAATTTTGATTGTTTATCATTTTCGCAAAATAAAGGATTTCGGGCCAGTTTTTCAATAGTCGTTTAAACTGAAGTTTAGCTAACTCACTCTTCGTCTTTTTTTAAAAGGGATAGTTAGAAAGAGACGAAGAGTGAGTTAAGCTAAGAATAAAGTTAAGCGACTATTGAAAAACTGACCCTTCATGTTCTAAAATTTCCCTTTGATTATGAACTTCATCATGTAACATGTATTTAATACTCCAATTATACATCAATGAAAATATTTATCATTTTTTATCAGTGTAAAAATAGAATATTCTTCATCGATTAATTAATGTTAATATTAATTCTCTTTGCCTCTTAAAATTCCATCAGTTTTTCGTTATAAAAGATTTTCTCTGTATCAGTAATTGGAATGCAAGGACATTAATGGCGGACACAGCACGGGCCGCATATATGTATGAATAACGACCACCGGCTGGCTCTAACGAAGGAATAAGGAGGCATTCTTCCGTCAGGTAATAAAAAGCCTGTCACGTAGCGGTGGCTCCGCCGAGGACGACCGCAATGAGAAAGTGTGGGTAGCTAGAAAGAAGGGAAAGAATACTGATTCATTATTCAATCTGGGTCGAGTGATTAGCATGCGCCAGTGCTCGACGTCTTAGTCCTCGGATCCTTCTAAATAATGTAAGGCGAGCCGCTAGCCCAAACCACCTCCGTGATGGTTCTCTGACTTTTCTAGCATCGCCTTGAATATATTTCCAAATTATTCACGCGTTCAGATACAGATAATACTTTCCTGTATTATTTTAATTTTAATATTTTAAATATCTATTGTACGTAAATATTCAATGTCATACATATATCAATATTATCGTAATTACCTCTGTGTTTTCTTTCATATTTCCCAATATATTTTCAAATTATATATTTAAATACAATTAATTGACTAAAAATTCAAAAGTCTCTTTTTAAAGAAATTGTTTGCAATTTTTATAATAATTTTAATAATATTTGAACTCTCTAGCGGTTATACAAAATTTATATCACACCGCTTTAAAAGTGGCATGTTTCGATTATCTGATGGTGGATTATAGAAAGGACTACTAATACTCTCTAATCCGTCCACGAAAAAATATCGTTGTCTCGAATCTCAAGGGACAGAGAAGAAAAGGCCGAAGGATAAAACATTTTTAATGTAATTAAGTGGGAATCTCTGCGGTGTTCTGCCCTGTTCTGCCCCGACGTTACCGTTACCAACCTCCTCCCTTTCTCCTCTGCCACTCCGCTCCTCGGTTGACGGTGGTCTCGGCTTGAGATCTGGATGTAAGAAGGGTTGTATTCAGCTTGCCTCCGGGGCATGTTAATGCACTCCGAGATCTTAGCACTTACACTCCAACACGCCCGTCCTCGTCGTTGTCGTTCTCCTGCCTGCTTTTCCATCCCCAGCCATTTTCTCTTTCTCTTAAACTACCCCCGACCCAAGTCTCTGGCGCCTCTAGAGAGCTTTCACGGACGCCGCCTTAAATCCGGATCTCTGCGCGCCTTTGCCCCCCTCCTTTCCACCTCTTACTCCCCCGAACCACCTCTCGTCAACCTCGAAGCTCGTGTACTCAACTCTCGAAGCCACCGCGAAATTTTCCTTCCGAAAGAAGTACCCTCGTGGAAATTTTATTCTTGCTTAAAAATCTCATGATTTAAATTTTGATTACTGTGCAATAATTATATAATCATATCTATAATTATACAATCTTACAACAGTGCTTATTTTTATTGCCTAAAAATATTGATAACGCGTAAAAAATAAATATCATTTACAATTAGAGGTAAAATGCTACTGAGAGCCAAAATATTCCAAATTTATCAGCTCTTGCCAATTTCAATCAATAATAGCAAGAAATTTCTCCCTTCGAAAGTAAGAAAAACAACTTCTGTTAAAAATAAGCTGTTTTTTTGCTGTCTAAAAATGATCTGTACTTCTACTTCAAAGCTCTTGAGAAAAAGAGAGAAAGAAAGAGAGATATGCTCAACGGCTACGAGAATGAGGATGAGAGAATCCACGGAAAGAAATCTTAATTAACGAGAGCATTGTTCCAGTCGCGAAAAGTCGCTGAAGTACCAGCCACCAGAATCAAGCGTGGCTTTCGGCGTAACGCGGAGCCGGGGATGATCATTTCAGACTCAGGGGATGAGAGGAGAGGAAAAACGCCGCTTTTCCCGAGGACGATGGGCGCCATGGCCATCGGTGGTGGTGCGCGCAAGGGCACACAAAGCCCTTGACGGATGGGTAGCCACCGGGCTGCGGCGTAACCCCCACGATTACGAGTGACCACCTGTTGAAGGTCCTATACGCACCTGTGTACGCACACACGACTCGTCCTCCCCGCGCACCACAAATACAGACGGCATTTTCATCCGTGGTGGCAGAAGAAACGATCCGTAATAATATGCGTCAACTTCCGGACATAAAAGACCGGAAACGATCGGCGAAAACTCGACGGATCCATGCAGAATAATATGCGCTAATAGTAAGTTCATTCAAGTCGAGACAAAGAAAAAGATGAAATAGGAGAATAATTTGGCTAAATTATGTGTACAAATATGAAAATTTTATCTAAATTTAATTATACAACAAAGATAGCGTCATTTCTATTACATTTCTTTCAAACTAATACAAATCCATTCGACGATTAACGATACTCGATTGTACTACTGTATCCTGTCGCTGTGAATCAAGTTCTCGTCGAAACAATCGCTCTGCTGACGCGACGTTGAAGAGCTCGGATGCAGCTCTGAACATGGAAAAGTGCTTCGGCGTTTTTGCACGGTCGAGCGCTCGTCAATCCGGAGATCGAGAGCATACGCGCACGCGAGCGTGTATGTGTGTGTATGTGTATATTTTTTTTTATTCTTGGTCTCTCTCCGCATCAATCCCCCCCCGCTTCAGTCATGGCCGTAGAACGCGACGGGGACGCTTTATTTCCACCCCCGTCGCGATCGTTCCATTTGTTTCGCAGCCGGCATTGCATGCCTTGCGGCGACGAGCTTTCTCTTTCCACCTTCTCTATTTATCTGCCTCCCACCGCCTCTCTTTTTCTCCCTGCCTCCCTCTCTGTCACCCTTGCTCTTCATGGTAGATCCGAGCGGTGGACGAATCGACTCGACGTTATCTCGACATATCCGCGAATACACGTTTAATGCGCGACGCCGACGTATTTATTCACCGGCGTACTTTCCCCATTTTGACGAATGACGCGCCACATCGCGCACTACTAGTCTCTGAATGCCGTGTTGTCCGCATGATTTTTCGCCAGCAACACGAGAGGCGAATTTCCTTTTCTCGGAAAAAATTCAGCGCGGGTAAAGAACAATTAAGAGTTTAAGAGCAAAAGCTGCTATGAATAAAATTTGGGCGTTTGTGATTTCATGTGGCGCTTCGCAAGATCTGATGTTAATAAATGTAAGAATGTAATTTCATATAGATGTTACTGTATATATGATTCATGTCAAGGATGTTATATTTTGCCAATATATAATTCGCATCAAAATAAAATCCAATAAATAATAATAGAATGTTCCACATAAATGTTTTTTCCCGTATTCTCGAAATAGGAAAGGCAGAGTCTTATTAAACGAAATATTATGCACAAAATGCGACCTAATTTGAAAATTTTCGTTCTTTCACTTCATAACAAATAATTAATCAAACTCATTATCTTTATGTCGTTATACGATATGTATAATATATAGTAAATATTTTTTTCTAACAAATTTAACATCGTACCAAGAATTTTAATCGGATATAAAATCAAGTCAGCATAAAAGAAAAATGCTTTAATTTTGAAGAAGACGCAAAACTAAGAAAGATCGAAAACGCGGAGTTCTCGTGGCAGGTGCTCATTAGTAATCCAACATCATGCCGTCCATTACGCATTCCGATTCCACGTTAACCCCCTCAAAGTTGCCCCAAACCCTCCAGTCTCGTCTTATAGGTTCCTCGATAATCCATCGTCATCGTGTTGAACCACCTTGTCAACACAGAAGTTTGAGCAGCGCGCATTTCGTATTACTTCGCGCTAATTTTACGACTGTTCAACGGAAATTACTACACGTAAAAAAAATGAAGTTGCTTCAATTAAACGCGACGGCACGGGCTGCCACAAACATAAACAGTTAAGTCAATTAGATATTATTTGAACGAAAACATCAGATAGTTGTTTTAATAATCCAAATATTTAGATCAAATAATATCCAATTGAATTAACTGTTTATGTTTGTGGCAGCCCGTGACGTCGACGTTTAATTGAAGCAACTTTATTTTTTTCCATGTAGGCATATTAAAATTCCTATATTAAGAAAAAATGTTTTCTTTTACAACATAAAAAATTTTTCGTCATAATCTGATACAAATTAAAAAATAAAGTTTAGCGGCGATGACCATTGTGAGGAATAGCCGCGGCAAGAGGCAATCTATGGCGGAAGTAGTACTAGTCAAACGAGCGTCGGCCAGCCGAGCCTTTTCAACTTCTTTTTTTGGCGGTAAGGGCGACCGCCGCGTCGCTTAAAGTGGCGGCTCGCTAATGATAGTCCAACCCTTCGAGGACTTCGCGACCCGAACCCTCTCGAAGCCGGCCTGCATCTGATGGCACTTCAATCCGTTAATTGGTGTACAACTTTTTCGCTATCTCTCTTCACGTTCGCTCATCTCTCTTCGCTTCTTTTCGGGACGAAAAAAAAATTTATTAAATTAACCGCTGGCCGAGCGACATTGCCCCGTAACTTTATTTCACACAGGACTCCACAGAGTAATCTTCATGCCGCTTATGCGTTGGTCGTGGATATTTAACGTTTTACTCGAGTCACTGCCCGCTGCTTTCGACGTTCACGCTTGACGAAACTTTAAAACTCACTTAAACGCATGGCGAGTAATTTTTATGCCTTCTTGGATGCTCAGAAAGCGAATTAGCGATTTATGATCAGGTAATAAGTCGTTTCACTTTGTACATTGAGCTCTTTTTAAAAAATAATTTCTAAATTAATACAACCAACAGTTTTAATATATTCATATCACTTTCAAAAACATTAATAAAGAGTACTGTGCAATAATAAATTATTCTGTGTGCGTGAGATTTATAAATAGAAACATGTGCGGTTTGTAAAAAGTGATACTTGCAATAATAAATTCTAAAACATATTTAAAATTACTAAAAAAGATAAATTAGATATAGTATAAAAGATTTCGTATCCACTAACAATTAGAATCTAGACAATAAATCTGGACAGGAAAATTTAAAATAAGGTAAAATCCTTTTCTTCGCCAATGAATAATAATGAGAAATCGTTATTTTCGACCAAAACTGGCAACATTTATTCATCAGTTAACACGACGTTTCGACTGAGATTCCAGTCCTTATCAAATGTAAATGTATATATATACGCCTTCGCAACACTTCATAATCTCAGATATTGTGCCAGCAATAAACTTAAATCTACAAACTGAAATATTATAACAATAACTAAAGAGTATCGAATAAAATTATACATCGAGTCAATAAAAAAGGAAAATTTAATGTATTAGTAGTTTTTGTATTCAAGTTGTTTTGATTATATCGATGTTATTTTAATTTATTTAATGGCTAACAAGCATTCTCACAGTGTGGTTTAAAACACTTATAAGAGCATTATGTACAGTTTTAAATGTATTCGATCAAAGATATGCAGCAGCTAAAGCACGATTTCGCATAATTACTTAGCAATTCTAACTGCAACGATCGACGGGAAGAGGGATAAGACTTACACGGATTCTGCCAAATGGCAGGAGAGAAAAAAAAGAAAAACGAAAGAGAGATCACCGCCGGTATTCAAATCGATTACACAAGAGCCAATGTAAAAATTATGCAAATGTCGTTTACAAGTGAATGGGACCCTCGCGACGAGCGAGGTTACAATTAGGCAGGAGCCAATTCAATATCGAGGGCCATTCGAGAGAATATTCAACGGGATGGTATTAAATGCCGACTGGCTCGTTTCTATAAGAACAGATCGGCATTATCGTTAAAACCGCACCAGCATTGCGTGTGACAGATGCGTAAGCAACACGAAATCAAAGAGAATCAGGAGGAAGCAGAGATCCATATGATTTGTACTTGTAATACATTTCATATGCTAATGATATATTATTATATCGATATCCTTTCTTGTTTGACTCTTACAAAGCTTAATTTTTACGTTATATTAATTAATTATACAAATAAAGCGCAATGCAATAATAGATTTGCGCTATTCTGTACAAATTATAATACAATATGTTGTAATAGTAGGTATGATAATATTGTAGTTGAAAAGCAAACAAACAAATACATATATATTTATAATTATAGAATTCAAATGACGTTACTATTTAATTAATTTTAAGTTTATCTACAAGGTCTGGTTTACCCTTAAAAAGCACTCAGTAGTGAACTTTTTCATTAGTCAGAGAGTCAAAGGAAAATTGTCTTTTGTATACAACATATGCACATATGTATATTAGTTAGAATACGATACATTAATATAATAGAATGCCGCGGTCGGACCGAAAGTCGAATGAAACTATTTCTTCGTTAAGCCTGCTTTAGTAGGTTACAACCACGAGTACATCCCTTGAAGAGACCCTCCATGCTTAAAGCATCGATGGAATTACCGGCGGGTGATGAGTTTAGCGGAAGGGATATACGAGATGAGAGAGGCCTCTCCTCTCTTTGTCCCTCTTCATCCCCTTCGCGATCCCTACTGAGGTATTCTAGGCTTCGTTGGGAAATGATGAGCCACGCCAACGTAGACTTCGTTCGGCCGACGTTCATTCGATCGTTTTAATTATAACGATATCCCTGCACTCAAAATCGGCGTATCGCGTAATCCAAAAATGAGACTGAAATGTGATTGCTATCCTAAAAAGCGTAGCATTTGCATACAAAAAAATTCCCAAGAAGAAATCTCTCTCTCGCACGCCACGTTGGATTACGATTGGATTAGTCGAGATAGGTTGTCGTAATGACATTAAAGGACGCGGGTGCGTTTAAGAAGCCGAAGGATTCGACGGATTATGGATTTCTCGCGCCCGCCTTCATCTACATATGTTCTCGTCAGCTGCGCTTTGTTTCCCGAATAAGAGCTCATCACGGATGCAAAACCATCCATTCATATTCAAAATTTTATATCTCGGCCGCGGAGGGGCTAATTTATTCGGCTTCGATCCCGTCCGCGACAAATCCAAACGACGCACCCTCCTCGCCCTTGCTTTGCCTCTCCCAAACGCACGACCATTAATCTTGCCATTTCTTTGCATTTTAATCTATTTTCTTATTAGATTTCCAATCGAGGAAAAACAAAAAATTGACCATGAATAACATCGGTGTTACACAAATCGATGCATTTGTCAAGAAAAACACGAAAGGTTCGGATTTCTAAATATGCAGAAATACTCTTTCGTTCGTTCTCTCGGTGTTCGAGCAAAGTCCGAAGAGCAGCGCGTTCCAGCAGCCGCCGCGCCGGCACTGCACCCTCTCCTCGTCTTGCTCGCTCTGTCTTCCGTCGAAGAGATAATCATATTAGCCAGGCTATAACTTGTCTATGCATAAGTATAATACCATGGCGCCGTAGTCCCAGGATCCTGGCCAGGATACCGCGTATATTTTACGCGCTCTGCTCGGCCGCGTTCGCGCGCGCGTGTACCCTCAGGACCCTCAGCCAGACCCGAGAACTCCGACCGGCTGCCGTTGCCGCTGGCTGCCACCGCCGCCGAGAGAGAAGGCGCGAGATACACTGGGGTTTAGGTGCGCAACGTACAACGTTAATCAGCCTAATTGAATTAAGCACGCGCGACTGTTGTAATTATGACTATTTATAATGATCCCGCCCGCGCGCTTTGCGATTCGCCCCTTCCGCGCGTGGAATATTAGTTTACGCCGCGAACGCGTCGCATTTAATGCCCGACGTCGTCGCCCGAGCTTGTTAACGGGGAGGCGACCGAGCACACGGCGATACACGGAGTTTCGAACAATCGTCTAAAGTGGAAAGATAAGCCGTTGCCGTCGTGGCAACCGAAACAGCGGCAGCGCCATGGAAGGTTAACGATACTTTCTCGTTGCCAGAAATAGACTAGGCACAACAAACAGGAAAGTTAAATTGTAAACAAATTATACTAAGCGCTCTGTAATAAGATAGACTCGCGTTAATTCGATATTTGCAGATCAATATAATTTTGTGACCCGGAAAAAAAAGAAAGAAATCGTGCTATTGATATTTTTTCGTATTTTTTTTTGTTTTTAAACCACGGAATCAGTAGTTTTGGTTTAAAATTATACTGACGTAAAAAAAGAGAACAAAAAGTAGCCTTCAGAAATGTTTAATTGTTGGTAGTAAACGACACATTCCACTTATCTAATCTGCTCTCTTTATCGTCGTAAAGAGGCGGCCGGTAAACGTACCGTATTAATGAAAACGGGTGTTGGCCAGGATTTCCGGGTGGTTCGCTCTCTTCGCGCCTTCCTCCCGGGCTCCCTCCATCCTCCCTCTAATTCCCTCTCGCGCACACCCACGCCTGGGCACGCATCAGAAGTCGTACTTCATTAAGTCGGCAACACTTCTTCCAGCGCGACGTTACTCATCCCTTTGGGACAGGCGCCGCGAGGAGGCGAGATCGAAAGGGAATAAGATTAATTGCATTCCGCGCAGACGAGAGGAGGCGTATTTTAAGGCAAACCGCCAATGCTCGCTCGTGGAAACGGCGACGGGGCCGAACGAGTGGCGAGGGCGAGAGGAAGGCGGAATGAGGAGAACGACAATACCCCGGGTGGAAAGACGGGGACGAAGTCGCGAGAGAAGCGAGATTCCTGCCACCGATGGGGGTGAGGAGCGAGCGCCGACGAGCGTGACTGAAAAGAGGACCAAGAAGGAGAAGACAGCGCCCAAGGCCTTGTTGTATTTATCATATAATTACCATAATAGAGCTCCGCGCCGCACTCCGCCACTGCCCCGACCAATCCCGCCCGCGCTCCCCGCGTTCCAGGCCACAACCGCAAATTGGAAACTCTCGAATACATTTTCCCTTCGTCGCTCACTCACTCGCTTACTCGCTCGTTCGTTCACTCGCCGCGCTCGAAATTGTTCGCCGTAGGACGTCGGCCGTCGAGTCGGAAGGATGCTAACGACAGCAGCACGAATACGCAGTCATGGAACGCTTGCTCTGCTCGAGGATGATCGACGTATGGTCATTAGATACAATTTGTCTGCGTAGCTGCACTCTGTCTGACACTAGTCGTCGGAGTAATTATGGCTCGACTTAATCAATAATTGCGCGCCATTCTCCGTTTAGGTCTTTCTATTGAGACTCTAGCTATACATACAGTCATTTACTGGAAATTCAGAGCCCGTCGATGCATAAACTGCATTATATTTTTAGTATCTTAAACCATTGAATTACAGACTTGATCACTATTTCAATAATCCATTATTACATCAGCAAACTCCATTAAATACGTATATTATCGCGTTATTAAACTGATTGTATTCAACAACTTAAATAATACACGTGTATATTTATGAGGAAAACTCACTCATTTTCTAAGAAATGGAACATATATCTCGGAGATAAATTTGGATTATCTGTGTTCGTCCAATTCTTTCTACAATTTTCTATTTATCTAAATGCCATTATATGTAAATTTTTCCATTTACCATAAGTCTACAAATTGGAAATAAAACACTCCTTAAAATCGAGGATTTATTTGAATTACTTGAATTAATCTACCGTTATTTTTTCTCCATAAAAGTGAAATAGATAAGAGTAAGAAATAGTATAACAAAATGAGTGCTTGAAGATGACTTCTTTAGTTTCTTCGCTAACCACGAATCATCCCCGCCGACATCACCTTTTGAATCTCTTGGCCCCCTTTCCTGGTCACCCGATGTGCAGCCCGGCGGAAAGATATTGCAGCTAAACACTCGGTTCTTTGATGCCGCCCTAGTCCGGGATCTCTATCCCCGGGTACGCTGGCGGATAATTAACGTTAAAGGTTAATCCCGCGGAGAAAGACGACAGGATAAGAACGGGCTGACAGCAGCTCCTCGGCTCCCGTTCCTCTGGCAGATATAATTTGATTGGAACCTCGAAAATGGTATGCTGAAATTGAGTCTTTGGATTCAAACATGTCCCTTGAAACGCGGCGATCCAGAATATATTCGTTAATACTATATTTGATTTTCAGTACAATAAACGAAAAGATGAAAATAAAAGAATATTTTTAGAATATCATAAAAATATCCGTAATCTTAAAGATTATATTCTGGAAATATAAATGTCTAGGAGTATTCTTCATCTCTCTAGAGAATATTTTCAAGATATTTCCACTCTTTTAGATAATTATCTCAATAGTTTCGTTTTTTTTTTAAGAGAATTAATTCAGAAAAATTTTTATACCTTTTTTAATTTTGTAATGCATCTTATTCCTTCATTTCATTAAAAACATGAAAAAATTAAGTCGTAATTAAATTGCAAATAAACAATTAAATTGTTTATTTTAATGCAATTAAAAATTATAACGTAATGTATATAAATATGAAATAAATATATCAAGTTCAGCATTATCATATTTATCATATTTTTAAGTAGCAAGTGTATCGATAAGCGACGGAGACGAGCGTCGCGCAGGACGCGTAAAAACGTCTAAATTGCGCGTAAATAATTATATTTGCATATTCATCGAAAGGTAAATATTTAATGCCCACGGAGCATAAAGGGGCAGCGTGAAGTGTAACGTATACGTGAAAAGAGAGACCGGTGAATTCCTGGAGGGAAGAGGAGGCAGAGGAAGAGGTGGAGGAGGCAGGAAGAGGGTTGGACGCTGGGCGAAGGGTTGGCCAGCCGTGTACGCGCGGCCGCCGCCACGAGCTGACGGAAAAGGGGTTGAATGTACATCGCGGCTCGTCGGAAATTTTAGCTTAATTTTACTTAACTACACTGGACTGCCCGTGGGCGCCCGGCTGCAGGGACAAGTGTTATTTTTGTAATTCCGAGCGGCGCTAATGGGAGACCTCGGCTTAACTCCGACCGACCGCCAACAAAAGAGGGGTGTTTACCACGCGCAATGAGTATACGGCTGCGCGGGAGTAGTAACCGACACCGCACCGCCTCCGCTTGTTACAAACGCGAAAAGAGCTCGACATTAGTTGACCGATGGACGAGACCGGAAACGTGGGTCAAAGCGTTCTTCATGAAAAACGCGAGCACCGGTCGTCTCTTCTGAGAAAATATATCTTGAAATAAGCTCAAAATATGATGCGTTATATACAGTTGTATAAATATATTTCTCATCTCAACGTTTTCTTCCAAAAAAAAATCATTAACGTTGTATATTTTATGTGCACAGCATGTGATCAAATAATAAATAAATAAAATATATTGTAATTATTTTTATTTCGAAATTGCTAGAGAATATAATTTCTAGTATATGTTATATCTTATCAATTTAATATGATGAATGATGTAAGACTCCCCCCCCCCCCCCCTCTCTCTCTCTGTAACTGACGCGTTACTGTCAGGGCATTATCAACGGCGAAGATATCGAGAAGATGCGAAAGGGCGCTGATGAGATTCGAGGGAAAACTTGCAGGTATAGAGCGTAGAACAAGTTACAGAAGCTGAGACGTGTATCGAGCGTGAATATTACATCGATCAGGGTTTGACGATGCGGTACAAAGGTGGGAGGAGGGAGAGGGAGGGGGAAGGAGAATCGGGGAAGCAAGGATGATGTCGCCTATTATCCCGTGGAACACCTGAGCCCCGTTCTCCGTTACGTGCCGGTCCCGCCATCCCCGTTCTCTTCCGCGTCGCGCGCGCGAGAAAGTGTATGAAAACGAGCACGCACTCTCCGTCACCGACGTCGGCCAAATTGCACGACCTCCGCGTATTATCCGCCCCTAAATTATTCCCCGCTAACCGCAAAAATAGCCCCTCGTCTCCCGCAAACCCTCTCGTCCTCTACCTCCCGCAAGACTCCCTCGGTTTTCTGCATCGTTACATTTTCTCGGTTAACGCGCTGCGCGGTTCATTGTTTCAACCGCATCGCAAGTATACTGAATCGTCATTAATAAAATATGTTAATGTGGCGCCTTCTTCTTTCACCGATATCGTTGTAATTTGGTGAATTGAGAATTTGATGCTGGACAGAGGGATCCGAGAGAATCAATAGGATGATTTTATTTGTCTATTTGAAGTTAAAATAGTACATATATTAGACATGAAATTAGTATTAATGTTTACAAAATTAATTAAAGTAGAATCAGTGGATTTCACCAAATTCAGTGTATTTACACTGATAAACAGTTACAAGTATACCACTGAATCAATTCAGTGGTATACTTATAACTATTTATCAGTGTATTTTTCGGTGAAATCCACTGATTCTACTTCAAAGAGAAGATAAATCTGATAAGTCTTATCATTTGTGCAAATTTTACTTTTTGACGCATTAATTACAGAAGTAAACTGAATAGTGATGATAGATATGGTCTACCTATGCTGGGTAAAATCAAAGATCGATTATTGCCAGTTCGATAATTAGAAGTAGAACGAATTATGAACGAACGGAGGTAATACGCATCAATCATGGACTCAACTTTTTCACGGATGCTGGCTACGTATATGCATATTAATGTATGTTTGGTTAGGAAAGCGTATCCCAGTCTGACATGATGGACGCTACTGGAGACGAAAGTTGAGAAGGTTGTAACGGCTTCTGGCACCGTATGTCGGATTTCCATTCGACGAGAGATGGATGGCCCAATCCATGGAACATTGATCACTATTAAATCGCATATACCGGTGGAAACGTACTGTATGTGACAGTTTAATATATCGCAAATATAATTGCGTCTTCAAGCTTATCTGATTGTTTTATGAGAATATTTTCGGGGGGTACAATATTCGACTAATAAATGGGAGGGTAACTCTTATCGCGAAATGTGAGTGGAAAGTTTGACAAGCTGCCACGGTATAACGCGTCGAAACAGCATTGTCCATTATTTACATGCGGACGCACACGCTCAGGTGCCGCGTTCAGGAGTCTTCGGAGAGGCAAAAGTTGCGAGTCCGCGGTAGCGGCAGGCAGCCTGGCCATCAGGTCCGATTCGATAAAAGATGGATGATCCAACCGACGGCCGTATAGTCGATCGGTCTCCGAGCTGACGCCTCCGAAGATGAAATGCACCCTTGGCGACCCCAGAACCGACCCTAAGCCCCCGTACACCCCGTTTCTTTCCCCTTTCCTCTCCCTCTTCCTCTCTCGCGATAGCACTTTGCCAGCCGAGGGCATATTTACGAGAGAGGAGCGTGCCCCGCGTCGGAACGCACCACCATCTCTCGGATATACGCGATTTGGCATACAAATTCCATCATATGTAACCCGGAAAAATGTTTATTGGTCCGGCTAAGGGTTATTAGGTTCGGCTTCTAGTTGATCTGCTTGACGTAACCAGTCGCCTCACGTAGCTCTATGAAATTGGGTCCACCGAGTCGAGAGTGAAAACATAAGTCTTCTTTACAACCGACTGCTCTGTACTTTGCATTCTACACGACGCGGCTTGGAGCCCGTCCTTTGGAAAGTTGCAACGATAAAAAAAAATGTTCTTGTAGTAAAGAGAAACAAATCGATATTACGTAGAGATGTTCTTCCACGAATGATTCAAAAGTTATTTAATTTATATGTAGGTATGTCCTTTTTATCGTTACTATCGTAATACATATGCGCTTGCGGAGTAAAAGAATAATAAACATACGTTAATGTCTATATTTATACTGGACAGGGTGCAATCCACGAGATTTCGAGAGAACGGAATTTCGTGGGACGCGAGAGAATTTATAGGAATAGTCGAAGAAGAGCGGAGAGTGAGAAAGGATGCGAGGTGAGAACGAAGGATCTCTGGTTTCCTCGCGGGGTTCCCGCACGGCGGTGGTCGTGCCGGGGAACAGCAGTACATTATTTCTTGATGTCAAATAAAGCAATTAGCATGTGCCCTGACCAGGGTCCGCAGGTTCTAACCCGAGTAATCTCGCCGGGGTCCCCGGCGTGTGCGACATCTTCATCAGAGAGACGGACCCTTCCTCTCTTCTCCTTTCTCCGCCACTTTCCGTCCCGTCGCCCCTCACGCCGGACGATGGCGCGATCACGTGACTACTCTGCACCCTCAGAGACGAGGGGTGCTCGATGCTGCGGAAGAGTGAGAGCACGGATCGACGAGAAGAAGATGGCCGCTCGGTGTAAGGGCGAGGGAGAGGATTGAGAGGAGAAAAATCAAGGGGAGAGAGAGGGGGGGCAAGAGAAGGTCGTGTCCACCGAGTGAAGGCGCTTCCAAGGGAAATTTCACAAAGGCTGACCCGCTGGTAATGAATGTTATATAACCCTTTTAATGCTTTAAGCCTCTTAGATTTTTCAGTGCGCTCTCGACGCGCACGCCTCCTTCGTTCCCATCCCTTCGCCTTTTCTCCTGGAACGAGCCAGGGGAGGTAGTTCGCAGTAGAGGGGGTGAGCGAGGGAAGTCATGCCTCGGGGTAGGTAATTATGTGGCGGACGTAAATTAAGCTTGTTTAGATTGGGATTTTTATTAAGGTCTTTTATGAAAGAGAGTGCCGCCACTAAATGGCGCACGGTATACACTCCGACACCGGTACTCCTTTAAATGCCACCGGAAGAGAAGCCGCAATACGTTTATTTCATGACTAGTGCTTGCGACAATGAGATTTAAAAATCAGATTTCTCAGGAATAGCCAATATCTCACGAAATCATATTTTTAGTAAATTATTATCACGTATTATTTAAAATTAAAAATATTAATCTGTTGATTTATTAATAAATTATACTCAATTTTGACAATATAAAGAAAAAGTTAATTCTCTCTAACTCTTGTTTTAATCCTTTTAGATATGATATATTAGATTTTATTAAGAATAATATATATAATATGCATTATAATAAGTCTTGTAACATTATGGCAATCATGCGCGGTACAGAGAGCAACAATTCAATAGAAACTTCGAACTTGCCCAATTTCCCCAGGACTATCCCCAAGGAAACAACGATCCGGAGATATATCTAATAGCAGCAGGACGTACGCACTGAGGAACACGGAACAAATAAGTAAGGATTAGTTTAATCGTGCTTTAGGAGTCGAACGTTACGTGTTTATGTCGCCATTCCCTTTTTCGAGGGAAAGAAAAAGCTATAGACCGAGTATACGACCGAGTTTACGAACCAGCGATAATACGTAAAAAGATCCAATTGATATATCGATATGTAGACTTCTGTTAAAAATCTATTTCCCCTAATAATAAACTAGACATAATAATTATGTTTTCTAGTAATAAATAGTCCTACTTATCAATCTCAATTTATATAATAAATTTTATAATGCTCTGCAATGTACTAATTTTGAGTACTGCACTTAAGTATATTTAAGTATCACCAGAGCGTTAGGTGTCATTCCAAACGTAAGCGCATCAAAATATACAAAAATATCTAACTATCAATGATTGCTTTAATTTGTTTTACTCGCGCACATCGTGCGTAGACATGTTAATTCAAACATGTCCGTAACGAGCATAGCGCTACGTCAAACAGCTAACTGCTTTCGCACGAAGGCACTGGGAGCGAACTTCGAGAAGCAGTTCGCAGGTACAGACGGTTAGCTATACCCAGTGTATATGTATACCTCCGAGCCGGTAAACGGAGAACGAAGTTCTCGGTGGAAGTTTAATTCAACTGGACGGGCAGCCGGGTGTAAACGCTGAATGATTTGTTGCAAATCGAAAGCGCCCCCGCGAGCTCGAGCTCGAGCTCGAACTTCAACTTCCTGCTCGTACGGCTTACTTTACGCAGCGTTGTATCGCAGCTACCGGCTATCGAGCGGCCATCGATATATCATTATATTGATATTTTACGAAATATTTTACAAAAGAAACTATGTGTGTCCCGAAAAGTAGAAAAATATAGATAAATAGTTACTAATCTTTTTTTATATATGATACAATACACTCTAATTAAAATATTCTTTTTCTGTTATAATTAAATTGACATTTGCAAAGAATTTACTTTTATAAATATAGTTCGCACAATCGAGAATATATTATTCTATTTTGCATCTGCTAAGCTTAATTATTATTCTGTCTTATTATATCTTTTATTTTTTAAGACTCCTTTTTCATTGGCTATGCAATATTGTAAAATAATGAAAATTATCGCGGAAGTATCGCACCTATATTTCTTTCATAATATTAATAAATTAATCGATAATTTAAAGGGTGGCACGCAGCCATTATCACCGACTGCACGAACGTTTTTTGAAGTGACGGTTGGCTGGTGGAGTATCGAACATCGAGATCCAGTGTCGATTTTCCCGGGTAGTTTCACGAAGCTGGGCATGCTCGCTCGTTCTCTCGATTAGGCTTTGCCGTCATTAAAAGTTTATAAAGAAGTCGAAGTACGAAGCGGGCAACGATGTGCAGGGGGGAAGTGGTAGATGGTGGCTTGGCAACCCCAGAATGAAGGCAGAGGAAAACTGGCACGACAGAGTAAAAGAGACAGAAGCCTGAGAGTAGAAGAGAGAAAGAGCGAGAGGGATGAAGAGAAATTCCAAGCAAGTTTTCTCATGTGCGATGCATAATGAGGAACCGGCAGACGGCGTATAAAGAGCCTACAAATGAAGCTCACACACATACATAAGTTATACATGTATTATACATTAAAAGCAGATACACGTAACTCATCTTTCTCTAACACATCGATGTAAACTTCTCTTTCGCCATAAAAAATATTTTTGAGAAATTTTTATAACGTTGCACTGTACCTCTTAAAAATAAAAATATTTTATTTTATTGTAACGTAGAATTATAATTTAGCATGCAAGTCGCGGAGTTAATTTAATATTAATATTTATATTAATTTAATATTAATATTTATATTAATATTAAATAATAAATTAATGTTGCCTAATAATAACTTTATTTTTCTTATTAATTACCATTGTGTTTCAGTTAATAGTTAATCATATCATTAGTTTTAGAAAATGCGAGATATGTGCATTATAAAACATAACTTGAGTACTGCATAATTCTTAGTATGCCCTAGTATAAAATTTCGTTGATCGGTAGGCGCACAGACGTTGGTAAAGATACGAACACGCAATGCGAGTTGTGGTGCACGAAAACCAATTAAAGGTGTTAGATCGATCCTCCCTAGTAACTGACTTGCTAAGCTCCTCGATAAAAGCCTCAATCCTCATTTATGACACTATGTTCTTTTTTCCAATTTATTAGTATATGAAAGAATATTAAAACTATTTTATATATCTCAAATACCCGTGTGGAAATTTTTCCTATGCTGTAATTTGGCCCTTATAGGATTTCCTTACTTTATTTGAGGCCCAAGTTAGGAATGTCACGCTTTTCTATCTAGCGCCCTTTGTATTATAATTATAATATCTTCAAATATTAAAGGTCAAAGAAATTTATAAGCGTACTCCATGTGTTTGAACTTACCTTGTTCATGATTTGGCGGGGATACTCCCGCCTCGCTAGGGACGGCTCTGCAAGAAAAAAAACATACTAATTACTTCTCTCAAATTTGTAGAAATGTAGAATAACAAATATTTAGATGCTTAGGTAAATAAATATCATTATTTGGATACAATATGCAGACGATTAGTACATTCTGCTTTCTTTCAATGCGTGAAAATAAGTGATATGACGTAAATTCAGTAATTTCTTCGCATAGATTCCTTAGCATATTATGAATAATACAAAATAGTAAATGTTATAAGTTTACTGTGTAACATTGAGCAAGAATCAAGAGATTCAACGGAAACGTAATCGGGAAGATATCCACTCTTTCTGTACTTCACATCCGTTCTCAACCCCATCGCCGCGCCTTGTGACGCAAGCTAATGCACGTAGGGTGGTCCTTGATCGCGCAGCCGAGCCCTAGCCCTTCCTCTCCTTTCCCTTCGACGGGTACCACCGAATTCCCATAATCTAATGAATGGCCTAACCCCAATATCCTCTTGGTTCAGCTTCACCGCCGCCCACCCTTCATATACTATCGTACATGTACCACGCATGTAAATATCCTTCCTACCCGCGTGTGCGCGCTTCAAGTTCTTTAAAATTCTGCATCCGCCAACAATAATTGATTACTTTAATGCAATCGCAACTACCCTCACTCGTGATTTCTTTTAAATTTCATCACGATGAGAAACAATTGCAATCGAAAGCTTGAAAAAGGTACAGCAAGTATAAATCAATATAAGAAAAATCGTGAATATTGATGATTTAAAATTCAATTCGTGAAGCATTGAGCTAAACTTTTGCGGAAATGAATAAAATTATATACAGATATAAAGGCAATTTCTGAGGCATCCAGTATGTGCGTAAGAAGCATGAAGGGGCTCGCGTAGGTTAATTGCGCGTTAAATAGGGGTGAAGTCGATGGCGAAATTCTTTCGTCTAGAAAATGGACCGGACATGGGCCGGCGCGGCGCGGCGGTAGTCGGCGTTAATCCCGCGCGGCATGGTAAGGACGCGCAAATGTGTTTATCTCGGGGAATAATAAAAAGGGTGACCTGACGTTCGTGACGCCAGGCGATCGCAACGAAGCCGGGAATAATGTCTCGGACACGAGGCTCGTCTGCGGATTTGCCCCTGCCTCTACCACCAACCATCCCACCCACACTCCACCCCCTTTCAACCTCCTCCAACCTACCCTTATACGCGTGTCCGCCGCAGATTCAGACTCCTAATTAAGACGAGGGTGCGAGAGGGGTTTCAGGGGTTTCTGCTGGGTTCTCCCCTGAGGGGGCAGGGGATAGGTGGCGGGTGTATGGGTAGAAGGAGGGTTTTCCCGAGGTAAGGGGCACCCGTATCGTGCCGGAGGGGTAAGCCAAGGCAAAGGGGGTAAGGAATATTGATCACGGGACCACCACGGCGGCGAGGCAGGGACTGCCCGCACTCGCCCTCTGCTTTCATCCACCCACCCTCTCGCCATCTAACTCCAGCTTTCTCCCGACTCTCTCTCTCTCTCTCTCTCTCTCTCTCTCTCTCTCTCTCTCTCTCGTTAACTGTCTCTCACCTTCTACCTTGTTTCCGACATCTTTCGCCGATCCTCTCACTCTGAAGCGAGCATGGACCGGGCCAGACTAAACCACCAAACGCCAGATGCGTGAAATCAGTCGGTTAGAACCTGCCCCGCAGCCTTTGCAAATTATTGACGCTGAAACCGCGAGGCAGATGATGCCTGCGCGCTGTTTCGTAGTGGACTTTGAATGAAGAGAGCCGGTAAGCTCAACGCTCGCGAAGAAGAGAGCAAAGTAAAAGCTTCTGAGATGAAGCTTCTTTATACAAACTTACCGGTGTAATTAGTCCGTTCGATCAAACATGGCATATCGCGTAGGTAGTGATCTTGTAATCTCGTTAAGATAAAATATTCTAATATCGGAACCGAAATGGTTCATAAATTTTAGTACACAGTACTATGGATTTATAAAATATACGATTATCTCGAGTCCTCTTGCCATTTAATGAAACATTTCGGTAACTTTGTGGAAACGCCTTCACATCGTGACAAGGTTTACGAAAGTCGCAATAAGACATGGCCCTCCTGAAGGGAATTTCTGACGTTGGAAATCCGAGTAGCCTGACGAACTTTGACGCACACGCTCGGCCGAACAAGATCTACGCTCTAGACGTGTGCAGCGTTCTCACGAGTTTTCGAGAGAGATCCTCTCGAATGGCGTGGAGAAGGAGTAACTGACTTGGCTCGTTTCAAAGACGGGGACAGAAGACGGGGGTGAACAGGGGGGCCAATGGGTGGGCTCGAGTTTACACGACGTAGCGACTCGTCTTTCTACCCGTCGCCTTGCCTTAATTAAATCTCTAGACCCTTCCTGAAGAACCCGCGGACCTGGCGGGAAACTAGAAGAACCGCCTCCCTTTCTCGCTCTACAATTCACTGCGGTAACACGTCGGCTTTCATTGGTCTTCCGCATGTCACTGCAAGGAATGCGCGATCGTAGTGACCGCAATATACAGCACTTTTTCGATTTGCTTATTTTATTAGCTTAATTTGTCATATGAAAACGTCTCGTATTTTACTATTTTTACAAACACATAATTTTGTACCTTTTAATTTAATTTTATTATTTTTTTTCCACAGAACATTTTCTTATTAGAAATATCGTTACTGGATAATAAATAAATGTTGCTGCTAAAAATTCTTTAATAAAATCAATTTTTATATTACAAAGAAATTCTCAATTAAGAAAGTAATTCTAAAACTGTAACGTACTTTATTTTAAATTCTCTGAATTTATTCTCTATAATATGGATATACAATTTAAAAAATATATTATTTTATGTATAAAATAAATTTTTTTTTAATTAAACAGAAAAGTTGAACAATAATTCGTTAAATTTTTGTAGTGTGTACGTTTCTAAGGAACTAATTTAATTTGTACAGATATTTTTGGCAGACAAATTGTTTCCATTCTGAAAATTCTCAGTGTTGATGAAAGCCATCCGCACGAGCGGCAAATTTCTATAACGTACAAGATATTTTCTCGCGTATACTCTATCGCCATGCTGGTGGCTTCAGATACCGTTATTTGGCGTTGTAACGAACGTCAAGGGCGACCTCGACGAGACCGGAAGAGACCTCATTGTCCAGAGGCGGGGGCGCCGATAGGGAGGGTGCGCAGCAGCGGCAGGCAGCCAACTCAAACTTTGATATGGTTTCCTAAATAACCAAGGCGACCGATACCGCAGCACGATAGTCCTCCTTCCTCCGCCACCTTCCCCCGCCCCCACCTGCCACCCGTTCACCGCCTAGACCGATCTGCGGTGGTCCGGAGAGGGTACTGTAACTACCGCCGAAGCATATTGAAACCCTCGCACCAACGGTGACCCGACTCGCCACCCCGGGCAACCCCCACCCCGGCCAATCCGCGACCCACCGTTCAAAACCGATACACAGACTGCCGTCCGTGCAAAACTTGCGGCATGAGTGCGTTTGTCATTTCGTAGGTAAACGTTACTAACTCGCGCGGCGCAGGCAGTAACGCCCGACGTTTTCATAATGTCGACAGGTAGCAGTTAATTCGGGTGCGGAGTGACAGGTAATCTGCAAGAGAACCGTGAAGATAGAAAAGGAATGAAACTTGCAGAACCAGTGATCCTTAAGTCGATCGCATTGAGTTTCCTCTACAGGCAAAATATTTCAAATCGTTGCGTTTAAAACGACTAGTATGTGATTAAAATAATGAATACCGTAAAAGGCGTAAAGCAACGATACCTATGAAGAATATAAAGAAAAATGTAGTATTACCGATTTTTCTTAACTTCCTCATTTTTAAACATGCGTAAATAAAGGTTTAAAACAAAATGTCAATATTCTTGAATATTATAAAATATACTATTCTCCCGTGTAAAAAACCCTTTCTGCATTAAGATCTTTAATAAATAACGATCACGGCAAATCGTCGACAATGCGCTTAAACTAATTCTTGATATATTTTTAATAGTTTAATATTATTTTCTTCAGCGTAATCAGATAAGACCAGATGAAAAGTGGACAAGCAGATAGTCATCTAGTTTACAATTTCTTCCCTCCAGGCCACCAATAGACGGCGATGCCTGTATCTCTGGGCTGGCTGTTTGTCCGCTAATTAGAAGCTAACAGCTGAACTAAAGTTCCGAACTTTAAAGTTTCTTGCACTCGCGGAAGCCTCTTGCTACCCATTCAATACCTCCTTTTCGAGGGTGGTAGAAC
The DNA here is from genome assembly GCA_035220615.1 of Leptothorax acervorum. NCBI lineage: Eukaryota > Metazoa > Arthropoda > Insecta > Hymenoptera > Formicidae > Leptothorax > Leptothorax acervorum. The sequence continues at coordinate 529,080 of JASTWQ010000043.1, read as the reverse complement.
GGCCGCCCTTTGAGAGGAACGCCCTTCCTCCTTACCTGCCTAGCCGTCCACCTGTCTTCCTCTCTCTATTCTGTTCCTCCGGCTACCGGCTAGCGTTAATTACTAATTAATTGTTTCGCGTGTTTGAGTTTTAAATGGATAAGTTAAACAGCGCGTAAGAGCTTCCGACGTGAGCAAGGTGGTACAGCGGCAGTTCACCCTTCTTTTTCCCTCTGTCCGTTCCTCTCGCCTCGCGTACGATTACCGTACAAACAGTGTACTACCGGTTAACGAAGTTAGGATGACCGTGTTAGGGTGGGAGAAGGAAAGCAACGCGCTCGTTCGTTTATTCGTTTTTCACCCCGTCATCAGAACACCGTTGCCTCGCTTCGCCTCGCCTCGCCTCGCCTCGCCACGCTTCGTGCCTCACGATGTAATATCTCCATCACGACGCCGAACCATCGCCAGCGCGTTTAAAGTTACGTCCGATCCAACAAATACGGATGTAACTTTTATAATATAGCGACAACGTCAAAAGTTGAAGCTAGTTCTCATAAAATCGCGAATATATAGATTTTACGGTTGAAATATAGTCTTTTAATAGAGAAGAGTTAATTTCTATTAAGACTTTAGTATTTACTTAACGAACATTTGTTTAATTACAATACAGTACATTGTACTTAATTAAATACCGTTTTAACACGCAACTTGTCATAAATAAATCTTCTCCGCACGATTCCACTCGAGAAAAATAAGTTCTGTTTGTTTTTATTAATTGAGGCATTCTATTTTGGATTGCCATTCCTTGACCAAAAACTTTCATGAAAAACGACTGCTCGAGAAACTTGTACCATTACAGTGCAAATCGTCTGACGTTGATCTGAAGGCAGGGCACACCGACGAGATCGTTTTATCCCCCGTGAGAGACGCACCCCCTACCCATTGTAATCGGAGCTCAAATAAAAAGTCGTAATGCCAGATAAAACATCCCATTTGTCTAACGACGATTCTTTTCTTCGCTCCTGGGAATAGTGTACCGTGCCCCCCTGGCGAAGTGGCGGAAGTTAAATCGGGATGGTAATCATCTTAAACACCATCCTCACAAACACCTAGACGCTCCTGAGAAAATATCCTCGAGTTGCCTAATTCTCTCGTAATTGAGACGAATCGGTAAGAAACCAGCAGGAGAGAAAATTGATACCGGAACAGTGAGGACAGTGATTACCGAAAGGAGCATGTTTACTAAAGTACGTTAAATATACCTCCATATTAGTGTTATCTTCAACGATGCTCTTGAAGCACACAAAGCAAATCATAGAAACGAGTGCGAGAGAGAGAGAGCGTCGTGTGAAGATCTGGAATAAATCAGAAATAATCGGAAAACACGACGACCAAATTGACGTCTGTTATCGACTGGCGTCGTGGGTGGTGATGAGAACGCGCCAGGATCGAAAGAGCGAATAGGGAAGAGAAAACGATGGCACCGAGGGGAAAGGGGGAGCACGTCGGCAGCAAATCGGTGTCTTAACCGTCCGACGGGGGACAATTATTTAAGCGGGCGCCCAGCGTTGCGCTTCTAGCGTGGCATCGCTTCACGTTAGCGCCCGGCGCCGGCGAGGGCACGCCGATGGAGAGAGAGAAAAGCGAGAGTCCGGGGGCTGTTAATTGCCGGCTGTCACGGGCACGCAGTGACAGGGACCACCGTCGACGAGGGATTGCCCCGTCGAAGCCGGTGCGAGCGCGCCGCTAAATTCTCCTTTCGACGGAGAAAACGTGCAAACGCGCCACCGCGGTGGACGCGCTCATGGGAGATAACTCTAACCAGAAAGGGGGAGAGAGAAAGAGGAGTAGGAATTCGACATAAAGTCTTGAAAAAAGACAATATTCGAATATACTTTAAATGCACAAGCTAATATAAACAACTGTATAACATTTTCAACATCAATCTACATAAAATATATACTTTGCTTATGTAAAAGTCAACGAGAAGATGTTAAAATATGCCACTTTTTTATTAATCAATTTACGCGATTACTTTTATATAATTACACGACATTCAAAAGTTCCACAATTTTAATCGATAAAGAATACTTTAGCATTTCACAGTATTTTTAATCCTTTGGAGGAGATACATTAACATTTCGTGGTATTTTTCATATACTATACATTCGATATTTATCACTTTTTATTGCTCTATGGCGATCAGAGGGAACGAACAACGGAAGCTCTCGCTCGGACGCTCACTGTAATTTGAACGCCGACATATATTTATTCGGCGTCGCAGAGGAAGAGGACTCGTGCAGAAAGCGGGAGCTCGCAGAAGTAGCGTGACGACGCGACGCTAAGAGCATTAAAGAGACGTTTTCCGCCCGACACTTAGGTTTTCGTTCCCGCGCCCACCCCATAGATTCACGGCCTATCGGCTTAGCGCACGGCGGGTGGTCTCAAGCCACCCTTAGCTTCGCCACCCTGCATCGTCTTCCGCCCGGCACCTCAAGGTAGCAGCGAGCCAGAAACGCGGCTGGTTACCATCGCGTTGCTCTCCTTCTGCCCCTTCTGGGAAATATTTTCGTAAGCGTAAGAACTTAAGTACTCGGGCGCATACGCGTGATGAGCCATCTTGATGAACAGTTCTTGGTCCATGGTAGCCTCTCCTTCCAAAAAGATGTAACACGCGCATATATGAGTCTTTGAAAGCTTTTGCTTTGTAAGTAAAGCACATACTGACGATAATAAATTTATTTCATTTAATAATTGAAATAAAGCTTAATCTACATAATCAGCTTCGTTATTAATCTTTGTCATTAATCATTTATTAATTATAAAAAACCGTGTCTTTCTAATTCCATTTATGACTTCAGAATCACAGCGCATTTGAGAACGCGACTATTACTATGTAGAAGAGAGTAAGACAGAATTGAATAAATGGCTACCAACATCGCAATCCGTATGTGGACCAGACGAAGAAACATTCGCAGACAACTGCGATGGGGGTCGCTTTATAGAATACTTCATCGTACAGCTCTCGCGCACTTCGTTCTACGTAACGTTTCGAAGCGAGCATTCTGAAAGGGTCGAGAGAGGAAACGTTGCGTCGACGGTGGTGAATTATCAGCTAAGAGGAAATTATGGAAATAGATATAAATCGAGAAGAAGAGCGCCGGCGCGGCTGTTCGCAGGTAGATGCAGCGAGCAGCCAATAAGCGAGTCGCTACCGACGAAGAGCCCGATGTGCCTTTAAATAAATGGAGCTTAAAAGCCAATTTGGAATGTAAAGATCTATCAGCATAAATTAAACATGGCGCGGCTATATACGGAGAGGCAGGGCGTGAAGGCTTGTCCTCCGATTTTTGGAGCCGGTTTAGCCAATATCCGTCCTCAAGACCGACAATTTGCATCTTTCTATCTTCAGAATAATTGTATACTTAATATCATCACTATTCTTGAACCAGTAAATACGTATTCGCTACGATCCTCTCACTATAAATGCTTCGTTTATATTGATTTAGAGAAGAATTAATTCCTTGACAATTTAGTTTTCTATATTTAAAAAAAATCCAGAATAAAATTACATTAAAAATTTAAGTCTAGCTTGAAATCTCCGAAGGGGATAAGACGATGAATCTCTAATTTAATAGCGTCAAAGCAACGAACGATACCTCGGGTCAAGTGCGGTCGATTTAGCGGGAAATTTTTTGTTCCGTAGAAAAACGTAAGGGTGAGGTGGAGCCATTGAGGGCAAGTCGCGCGGAAACATCGGAGAGACGAACGAGAAACACGCGGAGCGCGAAGGGCGAAGGGCGCAGGACGGAGGATACGCGAGTTCGCGTCATGTGCATCGGACGCGACGCGCGAATTAACAACTCACGCGTCATATCGCGCATTATTATCCGATATTTCGGGCTGTATATCGGCGCGCCTTCACCCCTCGTCGCGAAGAAGCGAAGGCGCTCGAATTTACACGCGGAGTGCGTTACCGTGCTAACACGGTAACGAGCAGGATGTGGGGGGACTATCGCCGCCAGACGAAGGCGAAGACATTGATTCGATATGTTCATTCTCGTGTACTGTGAGTCGTTAATGTATTTCGCCGATCGCCTACGGTGATGTTTCTTGAAAACAAAAGATATTTACGCTATATTCGATACACATACCCGGAAAGACTTTACATCATTGTAATAATAGTAATTTATTTTTTATTGTAAAATAAAATAGTGTTGTTACTCATCATTTTCTTTTCAGAATTGCGCGATTTATTATATGTATAGTATATCATTCCATCAGACAAAAAAGATTGAATGTCTATTTACAGTATCACAAATCGAAAAATTATTAGCCTTGATTATACGCTTTTTTACTTTAAATGCCTTGATTATACGCTTTTTTATTTAAATGTTTAGTTCTCTTAGCTGTTTATAAAAAATAAATTAAAATAGAGACTTTGAGAAATACACGTATTTAATTTTTGGATGCAACACACACAAGACGATACAATTGAATTCACGCGTACAATTTATGAGAGAAATTTTACATTTGAGACGTTAGCAGTTTGGCTTGTAACATTTGTAATTTCCTAGCATTACGTTTACAGAAATTGATTATCTATTGCTTTTACATAAGACAAATTTTCAGCTCTATATGTATCCCCGACAGTTAGAACTTACTATTTTCGTAAGAAGTTTTTTAGCCCGTACACGAGTTAAGTCAGGAACACGTACGTTGGCATTATTAAACTCATTCTGTAATATAACTTGCCGCGATGTCACTGAAAATATTGATCGCTAGGAAGAGGGCGAGACGAAAAAGTCGCGTCACGACGAGGAGGAGGCGGAGCGGTTAATGTTACGTCGAAGGTGAGCGCGTTGAAAAGGGTTGATTACACGAACGCTCCGTGCGTCCAACGGGTAGAACGCGCCGCCGGGCCACGCCGGAAGGATGCTGCTGGACCATGCTTGTAAGCAAGCGGCAACCCGTTCGAGGGCCGTAGGTAGGCTCGGGGCAAATGGCAGCGGGATGATTGATCGCCCGGCTAATTGGATGATCGATGACTCAAGTTCATCAGTGGCTGTTCAGCTCCTGGCGAAGGATGCTTTGCTCGCACACGTGAGCGCCCTGCTGCCCCCGCAAGATGTACACATGTATATATATGTATATATATGTGCCTATGATGCTGTATATATGTGTGCGCGAGAACATGTACGTATTAGACGTCGCGGGGGAAGTAACGGGCCAGCAACGTCTCCGGCATGCCTGGAAACTAGCTTGTGTTGATATTCTGCAGGGTCATTGCGTTTCTCCTTCGCCCTGTCCCTCGTTAAACTACATTCTTCTATAAGTTTATGATCTCATTAGATCTATACGAGTGAATACACCATATCGTAAAAAATAATTATGGAACACTGTGTGTTCTATGGTAATTTATTTTTACGATACATCACATGCATACATATAAAGAATACGAGTATTTACGCCTAACGCTAAAATCGTTCTTCTGAGGAATTTGAAGAAAATTTCTTCTCGTAAAATATTGATTGTAAGTAGTTTAAATGTTCAACACTCGATATACATATTTAGGAAAATAATTTCCAAATTATATGGTAAAAGTATACATCTTTTTAAAGAAATCGGAATTTTTATAAGAATTTACTGTTTTCTTATATTTGAGATTGGCGCTCAACGTGTAAGATTTTCAAAATCTCTTATCACACGTGCAAATCCCCGAAGGCGCGATGTCCCCTCAAAGTAATGAATTCACAATAGGATTTAGCGGCAAAGGTGCGAGCGGGCTAGCGCGTAAGTTCACGCATAGCATTCGTCTGATATACGGCCGACGCGTGAATGCAAATCGGCGTGTAAATCATGCGAACAATGTCTTAATGTCCCGGTCATACAACGCCCACCCGAGTCAGAAGACAACGGCTCCGGTAGTCTTCGGGTGGAAGGAAAGGGTGCCTTTTCGGATATTCATAGGGAAATAAATTAGCAGGCACGCGCGTCACGAGGGGACCATTATTGATATCTATTTTCTTGGTGGATATTACTCGCGAGTAGCTTCTATTTCGACGAATAGCGTGGCTTTTAGCATGGCAATTGACATTCACAGCTGCGAATTATTACAATTGTTTCCATACGTATTGATGTATTTATATATGTATGTTAGAAATAATATGATAAAAGAAAAAATGGAAATTTTTTGATATATTAATGCAAGAGAAAATATATGTTATGATATAAAAAATATAATACAAAAAATGCTCTAAAATATTTATTCCTCTATCTAAATTAAGGAAGAAAATCATTTGCGTTATCGCAAAATATTAATATGTGATTGTATTATTTCATCCATTAATATTACGAAGTTTATATATAATGTTCAAAATTATAAAGATTTCAAGAGTTCTTTCGCTTTCTATAGAATATTAAAAGATTTCTAATAATTGGGATAATACAATGCGTTCCTTTTGTTATCGAGTAGACTCTTGGGAACAGATAGAGAATTGAAGCATATTCAGCCTTCTCGTTTATGCCATTTAACTTGCAAATCTTCCTACCGAGTCTGCTGATACCCGTGAAACATATGTGGAAAGTGAGAAAAGTCTTAATCCCGCTTTTGAGGAAAGGACGGGCGAGGGAGACGGAAACGGAAGGGTAGGAAGAATGTATGAGAGCACGAGAGCGGAGCGTGTGAAAAATTCGTAAGAACAAAGGTGGCGAGAAATCCATACCCCAGAGGTCGAAAGCTGCGATTTCTCGTGAAGGGTGTGCCAAAAAGAGTGAGGAGCGTTAGAGTGAAATATCCGTCCGAGTAGAGTATGTAAAGACATTACACTTGTCTCGGCGCGTTCTCGAATAATTGTAGATAATTGTTTTATATCAACAACGATACTTGATTTATCACATCTTCCATAAACTACTTACTTAAAGTAGTCGCGGGATGACTGATATATAGATATGCATAAAAATTAATATTATTCAATATTCACCTAAAACATATTAATATCACGCAGATATAATCACGCATGTCTTCACAAAGACATTAATGACAAAACTTTAGAACGACAAATTGCACGCAAAGAATATATTAAATGTACAAAAATTCTCTTCTATGATAATGAAAGAGGAGAGACGAGAGAATGAGAAGTGAGTGCCACCATAGTCGGTTGCCGGATAGCGTGGAAGTCCTTTCCACCAGCATTGGCGTTCTTCTCCCTTCAACCTTCTGGAGGAATGTTTAGTCGGTTTACGATGATGATACGATTCCTTTTACGCCCGCGACAAGTTCATCGCTGGCAAATCTGAGCTTCTTTAGCAACGTCCTAGTGCTCGTTTCGAAAGACCAAAGAGTCTGTGACCGATAATCGTTCGCATAAAGTGCCACCCTCGCGGCGAATATCGCTCTTTTGCACAAAATTATACAGTGTCGCAGTTTTGAGAACAAAGTCGCGTCGTTTCACGCATCGCCGAGCATCTTACGACCGATCATTACTATAATTTTGTCGTCGGGTATCATATCTTAATCGCGGCTGATAGAGACTCTCCCCCACTGCTTTAATAACGATTTTAGACGTAGCATATTTTTGCGAATAAGAAGAACAAAGAGTGAAAAAAGAACAACTCGCGTAGGTACAAATAGAATCACATTTAGCATAAAAATAAAGTTACATCTGATTATAATCTTAAAATTAGAGAAAATACAATAAATAGAATATATTAAGAAATCTATTTAAATTAAAACGATGATATTATCTGGATAAAGAAACCGAAAAATAATTAAAAGAACAACAAAAATAGAACCGTTTTTTCCCCTTTCTCTCTCATTCAGTTTGACAAATATTGTCGTGAATATTGAAATATGGAAGCCAAAATAAGAGAAAGAAAAAGAGTCTCCCTCGCGCGACATTGCGACTATCTAGACGCGATTCGTTTTTATGAACGGCGTCTTCGTTGCCCTTTCTTTTCCGTTTCTCTAAGTTTCGTAAGACTCTACCGTAACGGTTCTAATTTCCGCTAATAAATCCACGAGTGCAACGAGAATCTTCCCTCTCGATACGGAGATAATCGTATTCCCGCTTGTGAAATGTATTCGCTGCGCCCTCAAGGAACGTAAGGATATAACGTTCGTGATGTTGTACGTTGGTAGATTTTGCATACGCATATATGGAGTGTTCCTTGCATGTGTGGAAAATACGTAGTGGAAAGGGGCCAGAATTGGGGGGAGGGGGGAAGAAGGTGACGTAAGAAGACGGCTAGTCTCGCAAAAGGCGCGCCCTGCAAAAACAGATGTAAAGACACGGGGATGCTGCTCTGAAGGGTCAGAAAAGAGGATTCAGACGGTTGTAATCTCAGCTCAAGGTGTCGTTTTGCTTCTTAGCGTCCCACTGGACATCGAGACGCTTGCGAGAAGAAAGCTTAATATCCTCTCACATCTCAGTTGTGTATTTTATTGTCGTTAAATTTGAGTAAACAATGATTCTAACAACTTTTTTTGTTGAACATTCTTGTGTATTACAAATTGCAAGCGTCGTAAAAAAATATTTAAAAAATTACGTATCATAATCTAAAAATTATGTAAATAAGAAAATTATTAAACCATGTGTTATGGCAGAATATAATAAAATGTAAGTTAAATAATTTTAATTTAAAAGTTATCCTAAAGTCTAATTTGTCAATTTTTATTTTTTCAGGTTACGTTATTATATCCCGATTCTAATTTTTATAATAAGGAAGTGTTTCAGAATGGTCACATACAAAGTTTGATACAGATAAAATATTCTTTATATGTATAAATAAAAAGTGAATTTTGGTATATTTATAAAAATATAATTTTATTTATTATATATGTGTTTATTTAATTATATCGTGTCTTGTATCTACGCAAATCTCGTTTAGCTTAATAACAATATTTTTTTAATAAAGTCGAAATAATTATTATTAACGACCGGTGTATATTAGCATACAAGAATAAGTCCGAATTTGCGAACAAATGAAGAACGAGTTTCCAAGATCGTTGAGAGAACGAGGGACGTAGGCAATTTTGCACTTGTAAATAGGCCCCGAAGGGAGGAGCATAAGTAAATTAGGCCGGTCGAGGCGAAACGTTCTGATAAGAATCTTTCCCTCGGCTTTTTTAAAGGCTGACTCCGGGGGAATTGAGACGTCATCACGACGCTCTTCCTCGTCCCCGGATTTGCGCCTTCCTCTCCGTCCCCCGTTGGCGCGTCCTTCGAGAGCCGTTTAATGCCAAACGCTCGCGCCTCGTCCTTTGTTTCGCCTTCATGAGATTTTTAAACAGCGCGAAATGAGCTTCGCGGACCGGAGAGAGTTGAGAGAGAATGGGTCTCGAACGATTATCGTTTCATCAGTCGTCGCTTTAATTCCCTCGCTCTGCCGTGCGAAATTAAAAAGAAGGCTCTCTCTCTTGCGATAGTCGCATTCCGTAACGCGCATATATAAATTGTAATTTCTGCATTGTAACATTTGGAAAAAGAGTTCTACAAGAGTAGTATAAAATATTATTGCTTGTATTTATTTAAACATAGTGTGAAGATTTAAGAGAGATTATGAGAGATCACTTTATTGTTACCGAAACATATCGAGAAGAGGCAGAGAGTGGAAGCTAAGAAGGAAGATACTGAGAAATCTAGGCATTTGTATCGTTTTGTCGTACTTCAGCGTCGGCACGCGCATCGTATAGCATTGCATTATTGCTTTTATGGCCAATAAAAGGAAAAATGTCCCGGTGAGGCCAGGCCGATGGTCGTGTCCTCCGCAACAACTGTCCCCTCGATTCCTAGACCGTTCCATCCCGGAACCGCCCCGCGACCTTCAAACCCCTCGTCTACGATAACCAGCGGCCGTTATTGCCACCGAGTCGTTCGTTCGGTCATCGAAGGTGTCGCGATTGGTTTCGTGTTTGCAAGGAATATAGTCCGGGGACTCCCCGACCCAGTTAACCGTTCAGCTACCCCTCGGGACACTAAGGCACAAAGAATAATACCTAGAAGATTGTCTGAATCTTTGGAAGACGTAAAAACATTTCTAGAAAAATTATTGCAAAGTTTATCTATCAGAGAATATATTTTTGTAATTTTATAATTAATAATCGATTAAACAGACTATCCAACTATTCGAATAAATTTAAAATTAAGTCCGAACAACGTCGTGTATTTCTGAGAAACGACGAAAAGAAACAAAACTGCTATCATTCTCCCTTTACGTTTTATGACAGACTGTATAAAGTTTTGTTGACTAAAAAGAACACCGGTAGGCGACTAAGGCTTTGTCGTCGAGGATAGACGCCAGTCTTTCTTGCAGACAGTAAAGCTCGTCTTCTCTCTAGCACGAGCTACACCGTTGCACCTACAGGCAAAAGATAACCAGCCCGTCCTCGAGCCATCAACCTCCAGTTCCTCCTTGGTTGTCCCGAGCGACGATATATCTCCCAGCATCCCCTTTCGCCGTCCCCGTCACCCTCTCCATCCACTCCTTGCAGAGTTCCGATGCTCCAGGAGGGTGCACGATGACACTCGGTTACGACATTAGCGACGTTTCCCACACCGTCTACGGGTCTACTTCGTCAATGTCAAAGCGCAGCCCTACCCCATCCTCTCCCGTTCGCAAGCGACTTTTCCGCAGAATAAAGTTTTAACATTTATATAACAATGCACGTTTTCAAAATTTATAATACATGTGAAAAGAAATTGCAATTGGCAAATAATAAGATTGCTGTTTTAAATTTTGCAATTATTGTTGTTATCTCTACGTTTACTTTTCTTTTCTTGATAAACATTTTTAGTATATATTTTAGTAAACACACGCTGATAAATAACGTTTAATGTTATTTTTAAAATTACTAAACGTTAAGAATACATTCACAGAGAGATAAAATTTTATAAATTCAAAGAATTTGGATTGATCCGTCCGATATTGAAGTGCCAATAATGCCGATTTCGAAATTTCGAAATTTAAATAGGTATGTATCGAGACGAAGGAAAAAGGAGAGTCCCATGTGTGGTGAAACTTCCAAAACAGGATTCTGGTAGCGCCAGTTGATTTACGCGACTTCGCTCGAGGCGACTAGCGTCGCCTCGTCCCACTTCTCGCACCGTAATAGTACCATTCTGATTCCAATAACCATGAATCTATCAGACGTCAAAACGCAATCTCCACCTGAAAGCGGCCTGCCTTCGGCCGTGCGCCACAGCGACCACAAATCTCGCAGTATCTACAACCGTATATCTTATATACTTACGGGAGCACATGGTATGCAACACAGATGTAAAAGAGCTGACGGACTCATGCGAGAGAAGACGAAAAAAAACGGAAGCAAGAGAGGGAGAAATAACAGAAATGCGAAAGAGGAAAGAAAAAAAAGAGAACCGTGCGAATAGAGGAAAATAACCCTCGCGAATTTTGTTCGACGTCGGCGGGGGTGAAGAGAGAGAAAAAAATCCCGGCGAGATTGCATCGAAGAGGAGAAAGTTGCAAACTCGAAAACTTTCGAGCTCCTATTATCTCCGACGAGACCACGGTCCGGCATCAAGGGAGTTGTCCGGTATACCTTGATCTCTAAATACTCCACCTTCTGCGTCCTATCGTCTGGGTCGAGAATTGTTCGGCAAAGTTGAAAAAAGAACGGCCAGCACGAAACATTCGTCTGTACGTCGCAAATGACACAATTGAAATGCATGCTTTAATATTACATTCTTTAAATACTAAACAATCTAAACATTAAGATTAAACCACTTTTCCATCAATTTTATTCAACATTTAAGTTTTTTCAAAATTTTTGGAAAATTCTTACAAACATTACTCCAATTAAAGAATAGTAATTTTTTATTCTTTAATTGTAAGTAAAAAAATAATCATTTTATCACACTTGTCATATTATACTTAATCGACTTCATCAAGGTAGCATTTAAAGTAAAATCTAATTCAACCGCAGCTGATTTCGAGATTGCCCGCTAATTCAGAAAGTAAATGTAGAGGGATCGTATTATTGATGAACTTTTCCGTGAGCAAACTTATCGAAATTATCTCGTGACTTTGTGACGTAACGAAGAAGCGCGTCGCTCGTTACGAGCGCGCGAATGAGGAATGGTGCCAATGACAGTGCTAACGTCGTGCAAATGAATGCACGCCGAGGCTTTGACACGCGGTAATTTATCACGTCGTCCCGTCTTACCCTTCCGCGACGTCTACGACGAACGAGGAGGACGTTCTGCGAGAGGGCTAAGCTAAACGAAAAATCCGCGCGCGCGGCGACGGTGATTGGGACAAATATAAATAAGGCAATTGAGAACCCTCCGTTCTGCCCTTCAGTCTTCCACGCTCGAGAACAGATGTAACCGCGACTTAACGGATCCCGGTAAGCCCTTGGGAGTATACGCGTACGTTTGACAATTCGTTGATGTTGGCAGGTCCGGGTTATCGCGATAACTTTACGTGAAAAATTCCGCGGCATCAGTCTTTCCTTCGAAAAATGGCAGAAAATAAGAAAAGAAATTCCTCTCTTTCCGAAACATTCGTAATCATTTATAGATATCTATAATGTTACTGCTTTCTTGTAACTAAAATTCAATATTGTGATATCGTAAAGTGCATGCAAAATTTATAATATTTATTTAGCACACACAGATAATGAAATAATTTCTCTTAGAAGAAAATTGTATAACCACATTTTGTTTCTTTTATATATATACCTATATATATTTATGATTAATAATTTCTTTATGTTGCTAATTTTGCGCATATATCATTAAATTAGACATAATTAAGATATTATATAAATTTATTTACTATGTATTATACCGTTTATGCTTAGATTTCATAAGATCTAGCAAAATATTTAGAAATACGCAAAATACCTTATACTTTTAAGAGAGAAAAAGTAACAAAAAAAATTATTATGTATAATATATTTTAGAATTCTCTAAACACATAATACAAATTTATCCATGTCTGCTAACAAATTCAGACAAATATGTTCTATGATTCAGATGTAAACCTACCCAAGATGTAACGTACCCAGACTTAACTTAACCAACAATTTGACATTGTGAAAATAGTATCCCAACGGAAACGGTTCCACGATAAATGTGCACGCAACGGTGACATCGCGAGAAACTGCTGCTTCGTCTCCGCTACTTTGCGTCCCTCTCTCTTTTCCTCTCCTTTTCCTTTTCTCTCGCTTACTCTTTCTCTCTCACACTTCTTCTCTCTCTGGCGTATAACCAAAGTTTTTCCAACTTCGTATAATCATTTTTCCCGGAATGTCCCGACGGTGCTTTCCCACTCCCTCCTCGACGTCGCTTATCTCGGGAAAATTCTTTTCGCGGTTTCCTCTCGAGAACAGCCGCGCGCGCCTCTCCCTCTCATCCGTTCCCAGGCTCATCGACGCAGAAGAATTTTAATTCTGCTCCCGAAAAATCTCGGATGACGACGAGCTCTTTCTCCGTTCGCACGCCGATCCCGTACTTCAAAGGGCCGCATGTCGGCAATAAGATCACAAACGAGTTTCGTTGGACAAATAAGACTTGTCTTATTAGGCAATTATTGTCTTGCACAAGATTAGCTTATACGAGAAAACACATTCACTCGATTTTGGAAAAAAACCGCGCGATATAAACTTTCCTCTATATAAGAAAATGTTAATTTATTTGATGACGGGGATGCAGAAAGTGATGGCTAAAATAAGAGAAGCATACACAACGTAGGGATATTTAACTCGTAATTTTCTTACGGATGGATGGAAATTTTCAATGTGTGTTAAATTGCGTTCTAACCATAGCTAATTCATTTGCAATCTTCTCGTCTTTCTTTCTAGATTGTGTTACTCTTTTTAATCCACAGCACGCGTGCATTAATAATACATGAACAGCACACATTTATTCAGTGAAGGTGAGCCGTTTACACGGCACATGAAATATGCAAGTGTCTCTTGGATGTTCCTTAAGAAAAAAAAGAGAGAAAGAGAGAAGTGAAGAAAATAAGAAGGGGAGGTTGAAGAAAAAAAAGGTGGGGTGATTAGACGAGAAAGACCCAGGGACATTGGGTTTATTAACGATATCGCGGGCCCATGAGGGTGGAAAAAAGGCCGCTCGATAATTTGCTGCCCCCATGCACCCTTGAAAGGAAATCCATATTCTGACGTTAACGAGATTTTATAAACGACAGATGCTATTACTAAGCAACGAACTTTGTAGATAGGACACTATTTAACTATAGATATTCATTCATAAATAAATAAATAATTTTATTTATTTATTTTAAAAAACAAGCTTTACTTTAAAGAAATTAGATTACAAGTTTCAATTTACAGGCATTAATAAAAGTATTAGAATAATAAATTCAATAAAAATAGTAATCACATTAAGAATAACGCAATATAATAATACTGTATTCACATGTCACAATTAAAATATAAATAGAAAGTTTTTGAAAAAGTACTTTTTGCTTTAAAATATAAGATAATGATCACTCTTAAAATAAACCGATACATGGACCAATTACATTTCTTCCATATGAATATCCTGTACAGAAGACTTGCACTTTCACGGAGTCCGCCATGGCTTCTTTCGAGCAAGGACGGCGCTGCGCGGCGCGGCGGCCGACACCTCTCGCAGCGACAAATATGGAATTTGCATATAAATCGGGTATTTCCATCTGTGGCCTCGACGCTTCGCGCCGGGTCGGTTCGTTCGTTCGTTCGCGTGATACAGAAATGAAGAGATCTCCCATTTCCTCTTAGCCTCAGACTCTTACCTCCCCCGTGCGTCTCCGCCATCGTAACACCGACCGCTTCGTTCTCGGAGAAATACTAACCTCCAGATATTATTAATAACCCGAGATGGGATCGAACGCATCCCTCTCGGTCGTATTGAAAGGGTGGCGGGAGGGTGCACGCCTGGCAAAATCAATCTACCAACCGTTTGTCGGTACGGTTGGTCGTTTTCCGCCTGTCTCTCCCCGATATTCGCGCATTGCCTCTCCTCCTCTGCAGCCTTTTTTTCCTCCGGTGCGAAGATCAGTCCTACGCGTGCACGCGAATTCAATTCCCTGTCGCAGTACATTCCCCAAGAGTTTATCGCGTCTTACGCCAATCTGGCGAAAGGTCGTCGGATGTTTGCTTTGGGATGCAGGAGCGGATTTTGACAAACTATATATGATTATATATAATCGCGCAATAATATTGTTTTTATTTATTTAAATGAAAGCGAAGTCAAGAACTATGAAGAACAATGTCGCATAACGTCGATAAACCATGAAAGAAATCTCTCGCAAAGCATAAGCAAAGCAGAAAACACGTATAAACTCACAAGTTTCTCTTAACTATTGAATTAAGCAAAAAACTAAATCAAAAGGACAGGTCGACAGATTTAAAAACATACAAGCGAACGGATGCAAATAATGAGTGACAAATTGCGATCCTTTCGAAAAGTGGAGCATCCTCACGTTTTATCCTCCGCCACCCTCAACATCACTCTCGATGAGAACCGCCCGTGCTCGTGCCGGCACTTTTTCTCCACTCGCGAATCAAGAGCGGACGAGTAGCAGAAGGGAGGAAAGCAGCTTTGTAACCGGAAACCTCCTTAGACGGTCTATCATTTTTAATCGGGAGAATAAATCGTTTGATTCAATTATCAGGGGCATCTCGTGACTCCCTCGAGGACTTCCGTTGAGGATCCTCAACGAAAGGAAAAAAGCGTCGGCTCTTTGTTCGACTTAAGAATCTCGGGAGTGTTTAAGAGGCTTAGGATCGGTTAAAAGTCGACGTTAAACACCGTAGGGTTTGTCGTCGGTGTTTATTCTCATTAAGCCTCATCGTTACCCCGCGTGTCAACGCGCACTTTGTGTTTCCTTTGATTGACCAAATAACGCTATTTCTTTAAAATGTCAGATTTCATAAGCAGCAATACGGCAAAAGTAATAACATTCAAATATAACATTCTTACAAATTAAGTTGTCAACATAGATAACCCGTAATTTAATCCATATAATAAGAACTTAATCAAGATAAAGCTGTGATTATTATAATATCATAAGATATCACAAACGTGATATCTTATGATTAATTAAATTTTAAGATTAATAAAACAATAATTAAATTAATAAATAAACTTCAAGTTTAATAAGTTAATAATTAAGATTAATAAGTCTTAAATATTGTAATTGTAATGTTCATTTATCTATTTATTTATTTTTTTAAGTAAAATTTCGAAGTATTATGAAATAAAAATGCAACAACAGCGTATTTAAATCGGAAATGAGATTAGCCACATGTTGCAGACATGCTGTACTTCGAACCTGCACGGTGTATCTTGGGAAGGTAGCAGGAGACGAAGTGGAATGGTCGGCCAAGTCTTTTCCTTATTTTTATCAGGTTTTCCGAGGGGATGAATATTTAAGGGGAGCGGACTTAATCTGCGCTCGGGGATTCGCGGGCAGACGCGTATCGCAAAGCAGCCCATCTCCGTTCTTTTTCTTCCATCCCCATCCTCTTTATGCTACAACAAGCCCAGAGGAGGAGGAGAAGGAAAAGGAGTAGGGGGGAAGTCGGAGAAATAACGGAGGGTGTTCAGCAGGAGGGTGGCGTGCGCGGTAGCGTGTGCGCGCGCGGGGGGTGCATGTTTCCCTAAATATTTTACGGCCGTTATCGGCTCTTGACCGAGGAAATTCCGACAACAATTTCATCTCTGTCGGCTTTCGATAGTACGCGCTAATTTGGCGAGGATCGCCTTGAGCACACAATCGGCTAACGATATCTCGTCAGAAGCGCGGTCAAATCAATATAACGCGAAGCCGAGATAAAAATTATAAATATATATATTATATATCATTCTATTTTTAGATAAATCGAATTTCTTAATACACTAATCAACAAGTACTCTTTATCAAAAGATTTTAATTAAGTTCGTAAATATTTCGCATCTTTATACATTCTTAACTAGAGAAGCAAAAGATTAATAAACTTATCTGGCAAGTATTAAATATCTTGCACCAGAATAATTATTTTGTTTTTGTATTTTGTTTCAAATGTCACACAGATTAGACAAATATATTTCAAGACATCAGAATAATTAATTCGTAATACATATTACTTATTTAGTAGTAGGTACTTAGCAAACCAAAATCAATATCATATGCTCTGGTTTAAAAATATAAATATTCTAAATTTAATATAGGTACATAACATTTCTTTGTTTCTACTTTTATGTCGCAGACCAACAGGTCTTTGGTCTTTTGAATTCCTGCACATCGAATTATTCATACGTAGATTTCTGCCTTTTCGTAGGATTAAAACACGAGATAATCCTCATTGTCAAAGAAATATCAAAAGCGCCTCGTTCTACGACGGGTCTGTTTCTGGGCCGATATAAACTGACGGACGGAGACCCTCTGACACCCGGCGAGGGCCTAAGAGGGGTGGGCTTTCCCTTGCAAATTCTCTCTTTACCACTTCTCTATAGCCCACCGCGGCCACCGCGTCGCCGCCCGAGGCTTCCACCACTCTTTCTCCGTCGGGGGTTTGTTTTAGCAAGAACTCGCCCCGGTTTTTGGATACGCGCGTACGTACACCCACACATCGACGACCGCTCTCGCAAGCTTCGAAACCTTCACCGCAACCACCGGCTGCGCGGCGAACCAGCCGACCTTTATTGGTTTTTACCGAGCAACACACAGTCCGATATTTTTTTATTACGACGGAGCACGCGTTTAGCCCCCGACCGCGCATTGTTCGGCATTAAGCGCGGAAAAAGGCTGCGGAACGAAGGAGTTAAGGTGCTCTCACACGAAGGGCGAAGGCAGTACCCCGAACGCTCAAACTCCACCGACTCAATCCTATGTGCTCGTACTATAAATTGATTTTCTATATTTATTGAAAATTCCCAGAATACTTTGCCACGTGTTCCTGCCACATCTATTTTGCATCGGTTGAATTTGTTCTTGTGTTACCGCAAATTTCTACTTATTAAATGATAAGTTTCAAATATCAGTTAGAAATTCTCCGAGTTCATACAGATTTATGAGAGTAATATATATCATTATATTTACGCAAATTCTATAAATTACGAAATAATGTAATACAAATAATTCAATAATATTAAAATAATTTTGGTCAAGTTTCTTAAGTAATTTTTCCAATATTAAATCTGATCCTAGTAGTAGCTGATATTATAATAAATACAAATAGGTTTGACTATACGTGTACCAACAATAATTAATGCGTCAGCTGCAATAACATCGCAATTTCTTAAAGATACATAATACATTTTTACGGAGACACCCGTTGTACAAACGATTTAGAGTTCGTATGGGCCGCTTTCGTTTTCGAGGGTTCACAAGGGCTGCGCCGAAAGTAACGGACGAGCCTTTAGCCACGCGAATTACGAAATACTTTTACAAATTAAATACGCGTAGTCATACGGGGGGGTTTAGCGGAGCTGAGTTCCATCAGACCGCAGTCTCCCGACAAAGTATTCTCGACAAAGGGCGGGAAGCCTTTCGAACCATCGTCCACCACCCGGATTTTCAGAAGACGCCGGAGTCTTTTTTTTAGACGAGTTTAAATAAATTTGTTTATTTAACCAATCATGTGTAGAACTTAAAATAACGCACTACTTTCGTAATAACTTTTTTATTTTTATAGTTATTTTGAGAAATAGCTGACTATATCACAAGTTTCTCAAATTTTTAAAAAACATTTATTTCCTTGTATTGTACACATGCATAATATCTAAATAAAATAGAGTTCTTATACATACATATTTTTTATTTTTAGATTAACATGTAACTTAAAGATATTTTCTAGTATTAAATTAAAAAATATTGTATGAATAACAGTTATTAAATAATTACTAATTAATTTTTCTTGTTTCCTTCTCAATGACAATATAAATAATGTCAAAAATCGCACATTGTTCGCGCTTTAAGCGTTATAGTCGAAAAGTTAAAAAAAAAGCAGAAAAAATATATTAAACGCAAACAGGGTAACAATTTCGCGAAGGGCTCGACGAGTCAAGAAGTCGCGAGACAATTGAAGCAACAGAGAGGAAGAAAAGAGTGTTTTAAAAGCGACAAAGAGGACATCAGCTGACTCTACCATCGTATAGAAAGAAAGAAAGGACGTAAAGCGCAGGGGACGGAAACTGAGAGGGTTAAGAGACTCTTCGACGGGAGTTGAGAACATTATAGAAGCGATTCTGGTATACCAACGCAGTCACACAATTCTTTCTAATTTACAAAAAATGCGCATTTAAGGTGACAAATATTTACTTCAATTTACAAAAGGGCAGCTAAAAATCCGACTGGATAGTCTATCTGTGAACTGATTCTTTCGTTACAGGTAGTTTAGGAAGAAAAAGCATCAAAGATAAATTATCCAATTACGGAAGAGATAATTGACATAGATTTATCTCGCTTCACTTTTTTGCTGTAAATAAAGTTTATAGTATCTCAAACTATTAATACTGATTAGTCACTAAATTCGACATAAAAAAGTTGAAGAAAATATTTAGACTGCACTAATAATTCAGCAAGATGAGTTAACAACTTGATAATAATTACTCTTATTAACCTGTTATATACATATCTGATAATTAAATTAATCAAATTTGTTGCATGAAATTACACTTTATATTTTATGATACTTCGAGACATAAACAATAAAAAAGTTATGTATCTTTAAAAATTTATAAAAATAGAAATGGTTTTATAATTATCTGAGACTATATGAGAATTAAGATCAGCAGTGATCGTACATCATTAAGGAACAGCGTCAAATAACTTCTTAGTTTTCGTACTTTAGTTTACCGCTTTTATTTATATATAATACTCATCTAGGCGTCGGTTATTGACATGCGCATAGTAGAAAGGGTAGACCACACCGGAATAGCTAGGGCGGAAGATAATTCGAAGTAACCGCGACAAATTCCAATATCTGGAGAAATATGCGGGGCTGCGCGTCGCTACCAGCCGCCATGGCGTTCCTCGCGGTCATGTCTAACCTTCGTCTTATTACGAGAGAAACATGCGGTTTTACCTTTTTACCTCTCTCGCTCTTCCTCCCTCGCGTACCGAGACACGCGCGAGAGACCGAAAACACCTACTAGGAAAATTTATTTTTTACAAATTAAAGAGGCAAAACATTCTAGAAAGAAAGATTGTCTTCCATAAATAAAAATACAGTTTTGTACAACTAAATAGATGCAATAATATATGTAAAATCCTCAATGATTTTCGTATAAAGTGACAAGAATAATTATATAGGTATCTATAAATAATTTTTAATCGATAAATTTTTCAATTTGCAATAACAATAAGCTAAGGAGGCATGGCGAAACGTACTTTTCTGACGGAGAACGTCATGGGACGGGCCCTATTTGCTGTTCCATTCCCGATTCATTCGGTACACGTCACGGTTTGCATTGTGCCCGCCAGGCCGGTATGCCCAACGTAAAGCGATTCCCCGGCGAAATTTAATTAAAACAATCAAATTATGGAAGGAGACGTCGGCTGAGCCGTCGAGATCGCCGGGAGAAAAGGAGAGAAAGGACAAAAAGAGGGAGAACAAGTCCACGAGACTGGAAGCCCGGATAAGATTTTCTTCTCCTACGTTTATTTTCGCTCGATTCCCTCTAAAACCCCCCACCCTTTTCTTTACCCATCTTTAGCTTTATTTCTATCCCTCCGTCTACCCTTTCGCTTTGGCATTCTATCTGTCCTTCGACATACCGTTTTTCGTGAAAGTTTGCCGGCGATAATGACACAACAAAGTCCTTTAAAACTTATAAATCGTTGCCTCAAAACGTATAATAATCTTCAAATAATATTTTTAAAAAAAAATATTTAGCTAAATAATATAGATCATTAACAGATCACTTGTGACTTATGTATTCCATATCTATAATTCACACATATCTATGTACATTTTTAATAAGAATTTCTTATATCTCTTTGGAAAAGTGACAAGCTATTAGATATAAAAACGTCAAACAAATCCAGTGTGCGTTATCGAGAGGGAAATGAACACGCTTTCCGCTGTCAACAAGTTATTACGGAGTACAATATCGTTTTAGTTTGGTGAAAGTCTGCGGGAGGATTCGCAAAAGTGTATCACGGAAGGCCCATTGAAGAAGTTCCCGTTACTGCATAACTTTTCGAAAGTTCGGTTCGTCATTATATCGTGGGAAACTTTCGTGAAGTTCAAGTTCGTATCCGGAAGTTCGGACACGGAAAAGAATTAATATCAGTGAAAGTCCATCGGAGAGCAAAATAAAACGTTTTTTTAAACGGAAACTAGCGCGTTAACTGTTGCCCCTTTATATCGGGATATATCAACATCTGCTAAATAATTCTCTTTTAGTGCTAATGGCACAATGTAATATTTATGGCTTAGTCCTGGCAGACAACCTTAATATGCCAGAGACGCGTCGAGCCTGTCCGGTTTCATCTAGCTGCCCAAGGGCTACTTATCAGGTACCTACTTTATACTTTGTTTGCTCCTGATGGCATTAACCCCGGGGGTGATTGCGAATTCCCCTTTCCCGCCCGTCGTCCGTCTGGAGCTTGGCCCAGGATATATCCTGGAAAGGTAGCTTTTGCTACCGGCCACGATGCTGTTAGCATTGGACCGCGTGCCCGGAAATCCTGATCGACACCTTCGGCACGTACCCATTATCCGATCCACGAGCCTCAACCACCTCGCTTCGAGCCGTCCCGAAATTACCCACGGCACTCTGGCGCCGCGCGAATTGAATCTCGCCGGCGGGTAGAACGTTCGCCGATTCGTAGATTGACAAGACGTGCGGTATCATTTATTCAACGACGACTCGCCGTGGCACACACCGGACGCAAAGTCCTCGTGTAACATTCATATATACGAGACACCGAGTCCTGACAGTACCAACGATCTCTCGTAAAACGATACGATACGACGTTTTGTAGTTCCGTAGTTATCGTTTGTCAGATTGTGACATGTAAGAAATTCTACTGGCGCGTCAAAAGTTGAGTTTCGCATATATCGTGCTATCGCGACATCGAATTTTTGGTGTTCTCCCTGTCGCGTCGCGTCTAACGAAAGAGAAGATGAAGAAAAATCGTAAGAAGGGGGAACAGAAGGGAGGCAAAGAGGCAGGCATGAAGAACCTCGGTAGCGTTATTGGAAAACGATGATTTACGATAATAGGGGGGTTTTCCTTCTCTTATTGAGAGCAAACTGGAAAAAGGAGCGACGAAGGAATCGGAGGTTGAACAGAAAATTACCTATCACTCGTTTATCCCGGATTTTGTGAAAGGTGGAATGTTAATAATATTAATTAATATTTCGCGAGAGATTCAACGGTTCCCAAGAGAGAGGCCAAACGATGTGGTCGTAAGATACCGCGGCATCATGCCAGCTGGCAGCAGCCTCAGACGGCAGTTTGCAAAGAGAAAATCACCAAAGCTTCCCAATTTTCTATATCTTAATAATCTCTCGATATCGAACTGCCAGGCCGCTAAGCAGCGATCACAAGCGTATCCAGATATCTTTTAATGTAAGCACAAAACATGTAATATTAATTTTAAAATAACAAAAGTTACAAAAAACCAGGAAACCAATCAAAGATTATGCACGTTAAAACCAAACTGCTGCAACATGTCCTTCTTTGATTCTCCAATCGAACAAAATTTATATATTTATTATGTTTATAAGCCATGAGATAATTCTTCATTTTATATTCTATAGCCACGAAGAAAGTACAAAATGTACGAGTTACGAGGTTCATTCGGGGGGTGAAAGTCGCATGATCTGCCGACGACGGTAAGAAAGGGAAGGGATCTTGAGCGGGAGGTCAGCCGAGCAGTCCCTTCTCGAACATCGGCGTATTCAAATGCGTCGCATCAATATTTTATTGCGGACATTCCTCATGTAAATTCCCGAAGATTTTACGACAATGTAATCCCCACGGTTGCGGTGACAACAACGACGCCTTTGAACACAAGTAGTCTGCAAGAATGCTCAACTGAATGGACGATGATGAGAAAAAATTTTTATCTTGCACGTCGCTTTCCTTTTATTTATTTATTTCATTATTATCGTTATATAAACGATATTAATGTGATCTCCAGTAATATGTATCTCAGATTTAAAATATCTCGGTATTTCTCTAAATCAAACAATCAGTTCTCAAAGTTGTATTTCAATATTTTGCGATCTTGATTATATTTTCCGTTATTTAACTTTATTATAAATAAAAACAACTAATCAAAAATATTTCGATCGCATTGAAATAAATTTATCGAAATAATTTTATATGTTGTCTGCAACGAGATCAAATCTAATTCCATTATAATAATTGTTGAATTCGAAGTATCAAGAATCATCGTCTAAGAGTAGCGCGAATTTGTATTTGGGGAATCGGGTAGTTAACTAAGAGAATGAAGGAGACAGTGTTGAGGGTTGCGCAAAGGAAGAGTGGTATAGGAGAAGGCGTGGGGGAGGGAGAGAAAGGGATCGAGAGGGAAAAGGGGGTAGGTGACATAAAGCCGGTGTACTGAGGATTGCGTACGAATAACGGAAATTAAGTGTCAACCGAAAGAGAGGAGAGCCTGCCTTCCCCTTCTCCTCCAACAATCTCCTCTCGTCTCGTTCTCCTTTTAAAGAGAGCAAGTGGCTCGTGGATGAGAAAATACGAGAGCAAAGAGAGAGAGAGAGAGAGAGAGAGAGGGAGAGGGTGAAAAGAGAGATATATAAGCACCGAAGCAGGATTAACGCTACGTGCACGGCAAGCCTAAAACTGCCAGAACTACCCTTCCGCCAACAGTCGTTTCCTTCGGCCGTTTATGGGATTTTAACAACGCCGCGCATTATGTAGCGAGTCACCGGCACGAAGTCACCCCCAGAACTGCAGCGCGGAGGTCATTATTGTCCTCCGCGCTGTTTCGGGACGTCCGATCCAACGAGGGGTTAACGTGAGAACGAGTTAGTGACCGTACCTGCCTTTCTAGCTTTCCTCATAATAACAATATAATAGATTTATCTATGTCTCTGCATTGAGCGCTCAATCAACTTGATAAATGTATCTGCAATTTTAACTGTCAGGAAGGAAAGCAGGATCTTATTAAATATAGATTATTCTTGGTGAGGAATTGCCCTAAAAGATATGTCTATTTATGAAAGAGAGAGAGAGAGCAAATTATACAGTTATTTTTAATTGATCTAATTAGAGTAAAATATTAATGAATTAGCCAGTTTATTTAAAATTGTTTATGTACCAGCTCGTCTCTTTAAGTCATAACATTCGTATATATGTATTAAGGTTGCGTAATTGGACCATAAGGCGAATTTGCTTGATCTTAAAATCCGTAAGAAACGACGATGAAGCTTGTAGAAGATCCAAGGTAGTCCGGAAGGATCTATGATAGTCGAAGGGGTTGTGACTGTGTAGTCTCCGATTGAAATCCAATAAGATCGTCGTAAAGGGAGCAGACGAGACAACGCATCGTAATCCTACGTGAATGGCTTGAGGGGTCAGGCTCCGCGAGGGCGACGCCGATGCTCCAATCATATTTATGGGCTCCGTGGCTCCTATGCGTGGATCCGAGCGTGTCTTACCGTGAACTATGGATTACGCGGCCAA
This sequence comes from Leptothorax acervorum, assembly GCA_035220615.1. NCBI lineage: Eukaryota > Metazoa > Arthropoda > Insecta > Hymenoptera > Formicidae > Leptothorax > Leptothorax acervorum. Next base: position 504,481 of record JASTWQ010000043.1, on the reverse strand, counting down.
ATAGAAAATCATAAGACGACCCGTCCCGATTCTCCGCTCACTGCTCCTCGCAGTTATCATAAAGAAAAAGAAGGACTATTCGCTCGCACTGAACTTATTTGTCGAGATAGCTATCCGAGGGTAATAGGAAAAAATACCCGTTCGCTTGCGGGAATTTAATTTATTTCTTCGTCATCTACTGTTGTGTTATTTCATATTAAAACAGCAATATAGTAGTTTATATGCAAAACTAATATTAACCAAATTGTTTGTATGAGATTCCTTGATCGCGTTTAGAAGAAATATTAAATAAACTTGAAAACATGATAAAAAAATTAAAATTTTGACTTATAAAAAATATTCCAAAATAATAAATACCAAATCTTGGAGGAAATATAGGGCAAAAAAATAAAAAAAGGTTTTCTTCAGAGGGACGTTCAAAAATTGCGTTCGGCTTTTATTACTTCATTCTTAAGTATAAGGAAATAAAATTAAAAATAATATGAAACAATAATAGAAGATATTAATAAAATAAATTTACTATTAAAAATTTTTTAGACTAAAGGATGCCGCCTGGTGTCAATGTTTCGCTGGATAAAAGCAAAATCAAAACACTACCCTAAATAGGCACGAATGATACGAGACTGCGGTTAAATATAATTAGGTTTGCGAGTGTCAGTAAAATGTGGAGAGATTGAGACTGGAAGGGCTTCCTTGTGGAATCGAGACGGGCTAACAGCTCGGTGATAATGAGTCACTCGGTGCGAACCGTCTTAAGATGCTTCATTTGTATTTTAATTAGTGTCGTTATGCTAATCATGCGCCGTTGCTTCTTGTTCCCCAACGTTTTTGTTCTCCCGCTCCCCGCTGCCGATTCTGCATCGAAAAAGACACCAGCGTGTCCGGCAATAAAGACGAAATATTCACGATTATCTTTGCGATTAATCACGACGTAAAAAATTGTTAAAATTAATTTGTTTGTGCGACAGCGGAATTGAAAAATAATGTTATTTGATAACTGTATATAATTGTTTACCAAAGACCGCTGATAAAATACAAATGAAACAATATATCAATCTATTTTTTTAAGATTATTTTTTAACAAAAGCTTCTTGCTTTCACATTGCTCAGTATGTTAGAGGCGTAGATCATTAAATAAGATTTGTACGTTCAACGTGTATTGTTATCGACAGATTTGATTAGTGGAGAAAAGTTCTCGCCCCGAACAATTCGATCGCGCCCAGAAGCTACGCACTCTCACGTTTTCCCTCTGTTATCCTCTTCGCTTCTCCCTTCTGCCTCGGCCATCCCCGCGTCGCACGGCTTGTTGCTTTTTTCGCCTCTACCCCCGACACGGGCCGGCCGAAACTTTTTGTTATAGTCGCGCGAACTTCTTTAATAATGCAACTCTTTATATTCACGGGCGTTTTTAACAAGCGTCGGCCTCGAGATTAGGTGAGTGGAGAGAAAGAGAAAGAGATGGGAAGAGAGAAGGAATAAGACAGAGAAAGAACGAGGGTGACGAAAGAGATGGGGAGGAAAAAGAGGGAGCACCGAAGAAGGAGAGCGTAAAGTTGTCGGGTCGGTTCTCCAAATATGCTGCCGTTACGATGTTTCTTAATTATCATTATTGCTACCGTGCTGCCATTCCTGTTAAGCATGTGCGTAGCCCTCGCCACGGCGACAATAATAACCGCGCTCGGCTATGAATTGCTAATCTCGCACGACCGAGCGCGGCCCTCGATGACGAGGAGGACAACGACGAAGGACGACGACGAGGATTCGCGGCGCGACGCCTGGCGCACTTTTGCGTCTCCTACTAATGAAAGTACAAAATACCGTCCGTACACCCTCGCGCTGCTGAGGCTCGTAATAATAAAACGTTATAAGCGTGAAGCTGATTGCGCCCGGCTGATTGCCCCTCTCTGGAGAACAAACGCATGCGAAACGAAACAAGAGAAACTTTACGGTTAGGCGCTGAAGAATGACTCTTCTTCATGCTGGCGAAAAGTAAAGCGTATCTCAAAGTGGATTAGTATACATACTCGTATATATATCATAGCTATAAGAGAAATAAGAGATATCTCAACATAAATTAAGATATCAAAGGTTGTATACATTAATGTACATTTATAAATCAATATTGATATTGATAAAATATCTCTCAGATAGAAGTATATTATGAAAAATACAAAAAAAATGTTTAAAATAAACGCCATTCAATATCTAATGAGAGGATATAATATTAAATTACGTCATAAATGTTTCAAAATTTTTTAGGAATCAAAGTAGTAGTATATTGTGTAAACTATAGGTTCTTCTAAATACTGAAATAAATAAGATCTATGATAAAATCACAGTAAAATATTTCTTCTGTAAGTAAAGTCAAAAAGCTTCTTTCTGATGATTTTTCCTTCATCTCAGAGCGGTTCGTAATATCTGCAAACGCACACCGTGCAATTAGCTTCCAAGTAGCTTTATCGTTTGCCTTTTCCTCGCCATTTCGACAGCATGGAGTATTCGCAAAAAGACGGAGTGACAGAACGAAGGGATTGGGAGTTAAGGGAGTGGAAACTCGGGTTTGGTTTTTCGCCGTCGGTACGAGGCGGGGATGCCGCTTTTCAGGCGGCAGGGCGATTATGGATTTCTTTAATAAGAGACCGCGTTTAAACAGCTTTGATCAATTCAGCCGGGCTAATTCCCACCCGCCGAGACCGCGACCGACCTTCAATCTGGCCGCCACCCCGCTCTCACCCCGTGCGACGTCTCGCGTTACGTGATTTAAGGGGCTCTAAAAACCTTCGCTCTGATTAAGCGAGCAGCTCCGGCGGAATGTCGCTTGCTCTTTAGACCTTCGTCCTTCTTTTTGCGCTTAGCAACTTATGAACCTCGTAAAGTAACTCTAACAATGGCCGACAAACATCCATTAATTTATTTCAATCGGACGTCGGTTGACGTGAACTCTTTAAACTTAAAGCGATATTATTTTAATCTGTTAAAATAATAATTTTTCTTTATCAATTTAAATATAACGCGACACGCAGATGCGTCGGTACCTTATTTAACGCGCCCAAATGTGATGCTCAAATCGAATCCATTAAAATCTTACACAGAGCTATTTTTATTGTTTCACATTTGTAAACTTACTTTGTATTAGATGCAGATATAAATCAACACTTTGCATTGATACGTCAGCTTTTCATGTGAAAAGTTACTGGCAGTTTGGCAGATGAGAAATAAGACCACCAAGAAGAACGACGATCCATGGCAGTTGAGTTACCAAAACGTCTTCGCGGTGATTGGGCAAATATTTGACGAAGCCGGCGAGCCCTCTCGGTCTGTCTCAAGAGATGGAACAATCCTAAGATTCTACCAAGTGTATTGGAGAACACCCAGAAATTCGTGGATCCAAGAACGACTTTAAAAGCAACTCTATTTTAATGTATTAGATGTGAGGAAAAATTTAAGCGCTTTATCATTTTAATCAAAGAATGAAGGTTAATCCGCCAATGATAGTTTAAAACAGGAACCTTTATTAAAGTCGACGCAATTGCATCGACTTTAATAAAGGTTCCTGTCTTTATCATTTTATTAAAATTTTATATGATAGAAGTATTTGAAAAAAATTTAGTTATCGGAAAAACTTTTGACTTTATGATCATTTGCGCTCATTTTGTAGGCATCTTGCTAATTAAACAGCGTGCAATTAAGCGAGGACGAATGTGGACGACGCTCGTGTTTACGGATGCTATCCTTACCGTCCCCTTCTGTAGTATAAAAAGCGGACGGGAACAGGAAACGACGTGGTGGCGACGCGACGCCGCCACCGTCGACCGGCTTGGAAGCAATTATACAATTAGTTAAAGTATCTGCCTACATAACGGCTCATAAAACAAACGTGATTACGCAAACAAACTGCCGTCAGTAACGAGATGTAAAGAGCCACCACTTTCACATTTCCTATCTATAAAGGGTATATACAACCAGCACCGGCTTCACCATAATTTCATTCCGAAAACAATCGTTACAAGTAATTTGTCTTTACAGCTGCAATTAATCGTAATTCAAAGAGAAGTCAGAGTCGGTTGCAATTAATCTGTATGAATAATGTCGCGAAACGTCAAAATGGATGACATCGCGAATTTTTATTAAATTCGATAACTTTCCCAACGTCGTTTATTTGATGACACAAAGGAGGGGTGGCCGATAAATATTTCAAGATAACATAAACGGCGAATCGCTCGTTCAAATCTCTGGCGCGGCAGCGTCGCGATGCTAAAGCGATATTTGAGCGAGGTTGCTCGACGCCATCCACAGGAATTTTAACATTCTTCAGGCGTGCGCTACAAGAACGTACCCTCGATTCTCCTGTATTATGCATTACCTGCAGAGAATCGCATTTCCGCTTCGGAGAAATTCACCGTGCTCGCGCTGAGTCTATGATTTCGAGTAAATGGCTCAAAAGTTAATTCAAGCGCGCGAATTAGCAAGAGTCGAGTTGTTGATGGCGATTGGCGAGATTGCAACAATTGTTACAACTTTGATAAACTCCGTCGAAATTCTAAAAAATTACTATGCATTGGGTATTTTTCACAACAAAATCAAATAAAGAAAATCGCAGGATTATCTATAATATGTCAAAAATTTCTTCACTTAACACTTTCATATGTTAATTGATATATCTTTTTCTACGTTGTCCATCATATAAATGGTAAGAATTTCGCGTTTTTCTACTATAGCATCTATTTTTTATTTTATGTATGAACAACTTGATCGCTTTACAATTCGGTGCACCTCTGTGAACGAGGAACCTTCGTTCCCGAATCTACGGTAGTATAGAAATCGGTTTTCAGTTAGCAACCTTCTCTCTCGGCTCCTCTTTTGCGTATGCATAATGCATAACGGAGCGCATCATCGTATCTCCATTTCTTCTTTCTACACGCACGCGGAGAAGAGCTTTTGTATCGAACAGGCGAAAGAGGCCTTATTTTTTTTTCCCTTCGCCAAAGCTGAGGTCCCCACCTCTCCCTTACTTCGAATCGACGTCGACATCGACAACGGCTGCAAGAAGGCGACGAAGGTGACGACACGTGCGCCAAAGTGAAAATGTATGGCCCGCGAACACGTGAGCCGACTCCCCCACGTGTAACACTCGTGAAAGAGATTCTCATAACTCGATATGTGACCGGGTGAGAGGTGTGGGACGCAGAAGGGCCGCTAATCTCTTCTCGATGCCACTTTGTAAAGCCATCGGGTGACACGCTGCCTTTCCTTAGGTGACGATGGATCGGTACAAGCCATTACGTACGATAAAAATGATATTAAGTACACGAGTCGCGAGAACTTTCCGATCCGTGAGATTAATTTGAAAATATCGTCCGATCATATACAAATAAATACTTAATTAATTACTCATAAAGATGATAAATTCTTAATTAATTACTTAGAGATAAATAATATTATCTCTTTCCATTATTTTTCACTCATAATTTTTTTTGTATCAAATTTTATATTTAATTAGCATTAATAATTGCTATATATGGCGCGCCTATCAAAACTGCGAAAATACGAATACGTAAACTAATTTAATTTCGCTAATCGATCTTTGATTTGAGAAAAACAAAAAAATCTTAAAGAAATCGGTAATAAGAAATAATTTATTTTATATAGTGGCAAAACATGTGCATTTATTTCTATTCTTTTTGGTCAAATTCTTTTTCATTTAATATTCATCAAAATTTTTCGATTAGAACGATGGAAATTCACGCTAGGCCATTGCAGAAAAATACATTATATTTTCCGACTTTGTCTTCTGAGTCTGAGCCAGAGGAGTTTGAGGTAGACAGACCCGTATTAGCGAATCTGCAAGCCGAGTCGGGGCTCGGTATGAGACCGGGCTGCATAAATAAGGCGAAGGAAATTTGCAATTATGAATCGGGACTAGAAATACACGGCTGTCCCCGACACCTCCACCCTCGCTCCTCCGCTCCCTCCTCCTCTGTGGCTCTATCCGACGTGAGTGCATACCCGCACCACCGAGTTCGTACGGAGTTCCACGGAGGGTATGCCGCAGGAAAAGTTGAAGGAAGCACAGCTGACGAGTATGCAAATCCGGGCGCGGTTCCTGTCCCTGCGTCCCAGCTTCCGACGAAACAGTGCACAATCCCTGTGTGTGGCTTCGCATTAGCAACTTTCTCAACGTGAGAGGTGGCGACAACGGAGATCGGTGGCGATTGATGTTTCAAAAGTCCACTATAAATATCTATTTGTTACCATAATTCATGCGATTTAATCTAATATGTATGCTTCGATCGATTTATTTTAGAGAAGCTGTCAGAATACATTTGCATGATACATTCATTAAACAGTAAATTTCTCCAACAATGTTTTATAACTTTTCTTGTCTATTTGTCGCTCAGAATCAAGACTTCTGAATTTCTCTCTATCACGTATATGGAAATCTTACGAAATAACAACTTCAATTTTGGCAATAATCGCGTATTTCAAGCATATTTTAACTCCTGCTTAAAAGCGCAGAGCGTATATTCCATTTCCTTCATACATACGTAAAACGCCTCCTTGTCTTGTCCTAAAAAACTTGGAGTCGCGACGAAAACTCTAGCAGATACTTTGGAGATCGGTCGTGCGGACCGATGGCTGCCGCAGATTTCATTTCCATATGGGGTCGAATCATTTAGCGCAAACATTTCTTCCCATTCACTAAAAGCCTCGTCGTGCACCACCTCATCCCGAATGGCATCTAACTTACAATTTAAATAAAAGCAAACACACGTACGCGCGCCAGAGCCACCCCTCGACTCTACGGTATGACGTTACTTTGTACACTCTTCGGGCAGCTATCCTGATGCGAGAGAACTTTCAATGGATTCCACGATGGAAAATGTCTCCGACAGAGACCGGAGGGTGTGATGAATGCTCTTTAACCTCGGAAGTCTGCCAACTCCTTCTTACTTGTAGGATCAATCGTGAGTCTGACGTCTTAAAGTGCATCGAGTATTCAGGAGCAAAATGTTATTATAATCTCTTCTCGACAATAGATCTCAGATTATACCTATATCTAAAATAACGAATAATGTAATGGGTTGAAATCTCGCCCCTATTTATTTAGTTCGTTGAATTTTTCAGTATCGTCTAATTCTTTTAACTCATGCTTTCATTAGATATAGGTAATATAATTGATAACAAATGTTATATCTTACTTTAATTTAAGAAAACTTATTATTTTCATTTCTCAATATTTTCTAATCAACTTCATAAAAATATGAGATTTTAGAAATTATATGTAGTAACGAAGGTTAAGAATTAAAATTAACTTCTTAATAACACACTTGCTATTATAAATCACGTGTTAATATGTAGATATTTCCCAATACCTAGTCGAACTTCAGCGAACAAAACGCATCGTTCATCTAAGTGAATTCGATATCCTACGCCTTTATCCCGTTACGATGAAAAGGACCAATCTTGTTTGACCCTTTGCTCCTATATATGTGCCTAGGGATCACCATGGCATGCGATTGCCCGAAATCGCGAATCCGACGCTCTTAAGATTAACGAACCAGCTATCCCTCCACCAGATTCTATCTCTCCGTATCCGTCCTTTGTCCCTTCATTACCTCTAGCTTTCTCCTTCTTTCTCCATCTACAAACGTCGGATTCCTCCTTTGTACGTCGTCTGATGTAGCCCGACAACTATTCGCGAACTTCTTTGTGCCGCGCAATCGGAAACTTTGCGAGTAAACCATAGATCGGTCGGCAGCACGTGCCTTGAGATCGACTGATCCATTGAGAATCCGATTTCGGTATATAAAGCAATGCTGTCTACGTGCAGACAACTGTAGGATACGCGAAGCAGAACATCGAAAATATCATCTTTGATGTAATCTAAACGGGCCCCACAAAGCTACCGTTGCATTCCGTTAATTATATATATATTTGCGTAAAAAATGTATATAGGTTTTGCTATAATATTGTTTGCTATACGCTTTTACTTTATCGCCGCTACTTTCTACTTATAAGCACGCATTCTCAATTTTTTTGTTTAAAGTATTTTCTATCGCAGTGTGCACAGACGAGAAAATAGCACGGAACGTTCTCGATGTCCACCGACTAAGCATATCGCTGCGGTTCTGGCGTGTAGCATTGCAGGATAACATCTACTTTGTAAGGTATATATTTTCACCGTCCACGCCGCCGCGTGTCTCTCTTCACGCCCTATCACGGCGTGACGTTCGGGACGTCGCGGTCGCCGCGTGATCCGACAGCTGAAGAAAATGGAGACGGATGATTTCCCTTTTCCCGGGGCCCGACGCAGAGGCCGTCGCGTGACAACGCCACGGGCTTCCTGAGACGCGGTTTCCCCGGCAAATGCGCGCCGCTTACCGTAATTACGTGCGTGCGCGCCCGCGTGTACGCACATATCCGCGGCAGCCACAGCGCTTCTGAGCATAATTTAACGCGATACGTTGGGGTTGTGCTAACTTGCTTAGCGCAACCTCAAATAGAACCGTAGGTCGGGAAATTTCCTCTGGCGCTACGACCGGATCAACAGGAGCACTACCTCCCCGAGGAGAATCGCGAGGAGGATCCTAATTGCTTCGACAGTCGTCTCTGATCTAATGAGCTAACCAAAGTGGCGCCGATCGTTCAGATAATAGTAGAGTAAATCGTAACATTATTGTTAAAGTAATATTTAAGCACTGTTTTTTTTAGACTACGAGATACTTCGTCGACGTGTCGTTAATTATTCTTAAAACATAAATGATCAAAGATCGGAGAATTTTGGTATATCAAGTTGCACTACTATAGAGATCATTAATATTTATATATTACAGTTCGTCTTTGATTAAACTTTAGTTTAATTAGATTTTAATTATATAATATGAGCTTTATAAGCATGTACGTTTAAAGCAACTCCCTACGTAAACATTTGGAAACGGGAAAGGTATTAATTATACGCAAGACGCTGGTTCGACAAATTGTCACTCTTGGAAATGGTTAAACGGCACTAAAAGGGGGACGGCGCGATCGATTAGAAGGACTATTCGACAACGATACAATAATCGTGAAACGTAACACCGACAGTTTGATACCGATGGTTGCAATTGCGCCAACAGTGCTTAACGATTGATCGAGCGACGAGTAACGATCCATTAACGGGGTTACACACGGTTTAATGTATCCACTGTTTATTAGTGCTCTATTATTAACGTTTATCGCTCGAGGGGCATTTGCCAAAAGTGTTAATAAATATGTTACTCAACAATGACCGCTATAATTCAGGCATGATCTAATCGGTCTAATATAATCAGCTCCGATAAAAATCCCCTTGATTTTGCCGCGACTAACAATAATGCGTGTATTCGGTACGCATTCCACGCAGTGCCGAAATTCGAAATACCGTGTTATTCGAAGGTATTAGAAAATTAGAATGCGAGAAGGATGCGACGATACGTCAAAAAGCGACGGCTTGTAATCTGCAGTTCGACGACAACGAGCGCGCGGAAAGCGCACCGGGAGTTCCTCTTTGGCTAGGAATGACGGTAGCCTGGTACTCAAGGGGTTCTCTGGGGCCTATAATCATGCGTCTTGATTAGTGCCGCGCACTCAGTGATCATCCCCGACCTCTAATGCCTCTCTGCTACTCGCGCTAGTCCTCCTCTAGTTCGCACCTCCTTCCCAGCGCAAACTTACTAATATCTCTGGCCCAACCGCTCTTATCAGGTGACTCGAAAGCATCATGGTATGCCGACACAAAGTCGGCACCCTGGAAGTGATTAAACTCGCCGTATTCATCGAATGAACGTCTGAAGGAGACGCAAATGTTAGAAAATTCATAACATTACTTAAAAAAACAATTAGATATTTCTAAATATTTCTGATAAATTAGAAGATTCTAAATTATACAATTAACATCTTTTTAAATTGAGACTGCTTTTAGCTAAAATTGTAAATTTGCTAATTGTAAGACTGTATCTTTCATTCTAACATTGTGTCACTTTTTCACAATCGTAATCCTTGATTTCTATGTTTTAATTAAATAATTGATGATATTTGGTAGATTTTAACATTTTGGGTAATCGGTACACCCTGTAAGTGTTCGAACCGATGGGGAAACTATATGCGAGGTAGACGATCCTGTCCTAGGACGCGAATGAGCCTCAAGGAAACCATTATAGACTCGTGTTCTCTCTCGCTCTCTCTATCTCCTTCTCTCTCTTTGCTCGGCGGTTCCTCCTTTAGCACTCTCTCCTGCTGGGAGATAACCCGGAGCGACGTTAGGTATTTAACCAGAAGAAAGGAGGATCAGAAATGCCTAAGGACTTCCCTATTTTGCCGGTGAGCCGCAAAATATGATCGTATAAAGACGCATCCTCTTAACAAATAGCGTGACATAATCGCGTATATCGCTCGTTATGATTTACAAAGCGTTGATGTTTATCTAAAGCAACTCGATGATCTTCATCTCCCACGTGCGACTCAAAACTTGTACCGAAGCGGACATTAAAATTCAATTAATAACACAAACACTGAAAGACTAAGAGATGCGGGAGGGAAAGAGAATCTTCCTGATAAGTAGCCGAGGCGAGGGCACGAATCCCGGTAAACCGCGTCGAGCAAAGTCGTCGAACGGAAGAGAGGGAATCGCGAGTTGGTAAAGTCCTCACAAAGCGCAAGATTAAGCAAATCGATGGTCGGCCGGCGCGGCGTTTAAGGTCCCGGTCAATGGCGCGGAAGAGACGCGGAAGGAGGGCCGAGTAAGCAGGTTATAGTAGCACGCGGGCCGGTACAGATGGATAGGTAGATAGAGGCCGGTTTGGGTGGCCCGAACTGATACAATTAGATGTGATCTTAACGCCATAACTCAGGGCTAATCTCGGGGGTCTAGACCGGGCCCGGGTGAATCTCTGGCCTTCCGGGCGAAGCGCGACTCACTTCATTATTCATCCCGGTCTCTCGGTGCCGGCCCAGTTATCTCTCGCTATCCTAGCCGGATGTACCAGGCCAAACCTAGCGACCTATCGAGGAAAATTCGCGCTCCACGAATAGCTCGCGAATTCTATGGCACGCAAATTCGCCACCGGGATCCAGCCGAGGTACCGGGTACCTTTCTGAATTCCCGGCATTCGCGCATTACCGTTTCGGTAGTACCGAAACTGTCGGGTCTCCTAAGCGCGACCACATGCGACAGCCCGTAGAAGGCAATAAAATGTGGGATATGCGAAGACAAGGGTCAACTTCACCGGCATAATTAATCGTGTCCCACAGCGGTTTCTAACGCAGATTTGCTTTCGGACAGCATTTCCATTAGACGAGGGATTAAAAAAATGATTTTAATTCATTCATGTCATATATAAATATGTCAACTTTCGAAAGAATCCTTTTCAACATTTTGGTTTTAAGATCATCCAATACAGTAGAACTAATTTCTATAAATAAGTTAATAAAAAATCACCACAGAAATTTCATAGTTGTGTAGTGCAATGCAATCGCCGTATTTTTAATTCTTGTTCAATTTATAAAAATCTTATTCTTGCCGCTCTTGCTTTGATCATAATTTAGCAAAGACTAAGTACTAAAGTTTCATCATCGGCACACAAAGGCATTCTCTAAACGTGCGGCACCTTGTACGAAAAACAGCTATTCACGGAGTACAAACGTCAAAGCCTTTTTTCCCTTTAATAAACCGTAACTTCATCCGCCATGAAAATGCGAATTGTAGTAAAGTCCTGCCCGTGGGACATTCCATGCCGCCGGTTATTGACTGAGTTCGTTTATGTACTCACGGTTTACGATGCCACTAAGGTCGCAGCAAGACGCCCGAAGCCGGATGCTTAAAAATAAAACGTCGCACTCTCAATATCCTCTGAATGCTTCGTACCACTTTGAAGGTGGCAATGATTGTACTACCCGAGAGACACAATGAAGATTTTTGATAAACGTCACCAGATTAATGTTAAAATACACTTTTTACATAATAAAAATAAAAACTATTTAACTTATTTTATAGTTCTTTTATTCTTAATATCATTTATGTAATTTTACTTTTCCATATACCTTATAAGTGTTTTCAAAAGAAATTATAAATAATGTTTGTAACGTTTGGCAAAGAACATGCTACAAATTGTCACACATATGGAAAGAAAAAAAAAGATAGTAACTATATCGCATAGAGAATTTTCGTGGCCAATTTAATCTGGCAACATGTTAGATGACTTGGAAGCGCAGACCGATAGTTTCTAACCCATTTATTCCAGATGCAATGATCGTTCATATATTCAACCGAATTGCCTGAGTGAATCCTGAGGGAAAAAGCTAATTTCGCGAAAAGTAAAAAGCAACACAGATTTAATGGCAAGTGAAGAACATTCCGTTTCTCTGACCTCTAACTGAAGTATTATACGAACCTTTCGGAAAAATAAAATCAACCAAAGATGCGTTTGAAATGAAAAAAATTTGATAAGTAGGTACTTGACGACAAAATGCGCGTCTGTCAACAGGTACAAGAATATCTAACGAGATATTTATCGTGATAAACGGTCGACACTTTCGCTATCTGTAGGCTTAGTTTTAATTCCATTAGACGGCAACCCTACTTCTCGAGGAAAAGACGTCTCTTCCCCCCGAGAAGACGAAAAGGCGCGATGCTCTCGAGAGATTTAAGGTTCTTAGGTTTGCCGCGGGCTACACTCCAATGACTAACCCTTTGAGGATGCAATTACCCACGGAAGAGATCTTCGAAGTCCGACATCCTGGCAAACAACCAGAATCTTAATGAGCGGCTACTCCTTCGAAAGACGTCACTATTAACCCTCGCTTGACGATGAATGAGTTTCTCAAGTTAAATGTTTGTTAACAATATCAAATTATCTGAAAAATGTGTCTATAACCAATCGCACAATACACGATCACGTACTTCAAGAACAAAAGATATATCTAAATTTACGGAAATTATTGCTGAATGATTAACGGAGGGCGAGATAAGATCTGAGTTTGTCACGTCGAAAATTATATTTGTACGGTGTAATAATTCTAAGTAAATAGATATAGTTCTCTTATTATAGTCAGTTAAGTAGCGATTATTACATTTTGGTAACACCCAAAAATAATTCTCAACTATTCATAACACATACACATATCACCTCGCTCTTTACCACAATCTAGAATCCGTCTTTTCTCTTAGCGGAACAATACTCCAAGTATCATCGACTAGAAGCTCAATTGTCAGTGTATCCAGACAATATTTCATGCCTGTCTTCAACAAACGACGACGATAGTAATGCGAATGTGCAAGGGTGAGTCCCAGCTACCTGTGGCTTCGCCTAGTCTCATGCAAGAAATGGTGACAATGACGCGAATTAGCGTCGTCGCGTATACATACGTCGTATCGTCTGTATCATCAGCGTTTGATGGCGCGGAAGGCGCGGCGAGGCGCTGCCGCCGTAGGGGTGGCCGCTTTGTGCCATCAGGGTGATTATATTGCTGTTCGGCGAGAAACATCAAGCCACATGAGCGAGGAGAAGGGTGGCTACGACCGTAACACGCGCCGACGATATATACCCGTCGCCGTGTATCGCAGCCAGTTGTCGTCCCGAGCACGAGCAGGATATACGGAGCTTTTGTTAGTTAGGAGTTACGAAGGAGGAAATGGATGAGAGAGGCGGAGGAAGGCAAGTCCTAATGCTATGCGTAGCAAACGATGCATAATATGCGCGATCGAGAATTATAAGGCGTGAAATTGATACAACGGATGTAAAGAGTAGTTCTTGATAGTAATTAGTAATTACATTGCAATCAAGTAATTTATGTGAGATGAAAAATAGTCCGGGTCAATAAAGCAATATCCGTAAAGCTTGACTTTAATATTTTTAACAAAGGCATTTCTTATCGCTTGATAAATGTATCTTATAAGCAACGTATAATATTAAATAATTGTATATGTACTTATCTATATTTGGTACTAATTTTCTTAATACACCAAAAAATAAACTACTTGTTTGTTTTTCTACTACTCAATCTTGAGATTGTCGTTTAAAAGACCAATTATTTTTAATGTGATGACAATACAGTGGCGAAATATGTTTTCTTTTTGAGACATGCTGTATCCCACGACTAAAAGTAGCATAAAAATGAATTCAAATTCTCTCAAAATAAAGCTGTCGCATTTCAAGATTATGTGCTCTGGGAAAGCGCTTGGTACGTTGCTCGGCTTAATCCGAGATCTTACTGGCACTTCGACTTCCCCTAAGAAGGAGACGCCTTCTCGCAGATCCCCTTCTTTCTTCCTCTTTCACCCTCCCTTTCTCTGTCTGCCTCTTCCTATCTCTCTTTCTCTCTCTTTTAAACCGCTCCTCTCGTTTCCTTTATCAAGACGCGAGAGAAACGTTTCGCGGTAACGCCGGCGTGACGGCGGCGGGCGCTGCGGGCTGTATTTTTTTTACGATATTATTTATGATATTAATTTCGCCCCGGTAACGTCGGCCCCGTCGGGAGTTGTAAAGCGGGCCGAGACGCTCTCCTCTTTTCCTGCGATATCATTGTCTCGAACAGGCAACGGCGTACCCCCGGCGTACGACGACGACGACGACGACAACGCGAACTACGACGGTGAGGGGTAGTGAGGGTTGGAAAGAAAGGGGTGCCGGTGAGGCGACGTGAATAGTGGCCCTCTTCTATGAAGTGCGGGAGGAAGAGCAGCCGCACCCGGTGTTTTTGGTGAAAGGAAGAACTTCTCTTCCCTCGCTCTCTCCCTTTCTCTCTCTTTCTTGCTTTCTCTTTCTTCCTCTCAGATTGCCTGCGAAGAGAGACGGAGAAATCTCGGCGCCCGACCACCGCTACGGGTGTCGTCTACGGAAAATCTCACGACGCCCAGAGAGAATTGCTGCAGGAAGACACGCCGGGTGTCAGCGAAAATTCTTCTTCTCAACTATTGTCCAGAAGAAAGGATTCTCATGAAAAACTCGCAAATTTCGACCAATCTTGTATTGCTGTTTCACATCTGTCGTGCATCACAAATAGTAATTCAACAAACAAGTTCAACTTGAGATAATATTGACGTTATCGTACGTCTCTTTTATTCAACATACGCTTTCAACTGTAAATGAGCACACAACAATATCCTATCTTTTTAGATCACATTTGATTGACCAGAAGCATTTTTACAAATTTAGCCTATGTGTTGTGCAAAGGCCGAATTCGCGCTGTGACAGACATCGCCTGCAAAAACGGGGTTGGCCGCCCGCGGCGTCAGCGACGCAAGTAAATCTAAGTCCCACGGATAAGTAAAATTTAAAACCGTTCCCTCTCGTCCTCAAATTACTTTCCGGAGGCGAAGGGGGCAGGAGGTTGGAGAAGGAGAAGCGGGACCGGATGATAGCTCGCGAGATAAAAGCAAGCACCGGGAGCTTCGGTTGCCACCGAAAGCTCAAGGCCGCATTAATCTCGGTAATTACGTCACCTCTGTTTATCCCCCGCGGTGTGCTTCCGCTTGTTCTCTCTTGCACCTCCTCCCCGTCTTCATCTGTCTCGTTCTCCTGTGTGGATCCTGCGGTCGAACTCACGCCGAGGTCAAAAGCTGCACCGAAGGGGACTGTTGGGCTTTTTATCCAACGTAATCAAGCAATGATTTCAAGGTGATGATGCAGACACCGTTGAAATCAAAGAACGACAACTTGAATTAAAATAAATGAGGAAGTATAATGAGATTCAAAACTACAGTTTTGCAACTTCAGATTTTTTAATTCAATCCTTTTCGCGCAGAATATAATAAGAAGCTTATTTACTAGTTTGAATTTAATTTCTAATTTCTCTCACAATATTAGATAACATTTTGGAAATTGAATTACGGCCAATAAAGAGATATATACATACAAAATTTTGATAATAAGAATAGTATCATTAGAAATATGCAGATTTATAAATAAAAAAAAATATTCCTTAAACACAAATGTTCTATAAATATTTTTATAAGTTGGATGGTCGTTCTTTTCTCTCTGATGGGCATCGTGGACTTGTAGGAATCTCGTAAATCTCATGATCAGATTTTATTCGTGTCTAATACGAAGGCGGCGTGGCGGAAGGAGCCCTTTACTGAACGATGTTGCCGAAAGCCTGCTTTTCCCAAGAGAAGGGAAAGAGGTTACGAGGAAGGCAGCGTTATGGTACACCGCAAAACCAACAAACGATATGCGCCAAGAGACTATGGCGGTCCGACATATAGCAAGCCATGTAAATCTGCCTAAAACCATATATCGTCAAGTTTCATCAAAACAGCCTGCGTGATTCGACTATTTCTATAAGAGGCGTAAATAAAAGCTAGCTATTTATTATTCGGCATCAAATTTTTGGTCAATTTAATGTCTAATCATGCGTTTATAGTTATATCTTAGTTAGTTATTACTTTTTCATGTTCGAGATTTTATAAATCATAATACAAGAAAGATACAGTTAGTTGGAGAAAGTTTTAATAAAGACAGAAGCTTACTATCAATGCTTGTGCTCTATATTTCAGCATTGTTTCAAATCTGATACTACATTAATGAATATTAATAAACATCAGTTCCATATATTTATAAATGCACTCTATTATAAAGAGTACTAATAAATATATGCGAATGTTACGAGTATATGGATGTGCCTGCGTAGAAAATTCAAGGTATCGAAGGCGATAACCTCGTAAAGTATCCGAAATATTGTGGACAACTTAGCAAGGCTAATGTTGCAAATACAAACGCGCGTTATGCTCACCTAGACGGCACAAACGCGGGAGGGTGTGTTTCGAAGCGAATCACCCCTAATTCGGCAATAGCATAGCTTAACCACAAAGCCAGCTAATACAGCGATTAGGCGTTGTGTACAAGCCAACGAGGACTGCTCGAGGCGATGCCTCAACCTGCGTGAAATCATTGCACGTATCGCTTACAGTGGCAAACGTATCGCTTACAATTCAAATATTGGCTCATCCAACAAGTTCGATTAATGCGGATGCATTTCAGCAGTTTTGAAGATTGCTGAAGGATATCATTTTTCAGCACTAACACTTAAGATGATGATTAGCAGTCGCAGGATAAATTTCACGACAAAAAAATAAATAAAACACTTTTACTTCAGGTTTTACCAAAATGTGCTATCAGAGGAGTGTTCTGTATCTCGGTGACCTTAAGGGTTTGTCCACCGGGCCAACGGTCAGCCATTGCGGTCAACTACACAGCTTGTCCGACTCGCCTTCGTGCTTCGGGTCCTTTGGTGATTAACGAGAGGTCAAACCTACTGCCGGCCAAAGCACGCGCAAATAGTCTCTCTCTCGTGAAATTGGGTTCTAAAGCTAGTCCTGATTGAGGCGTCCACCAATGCGGCCTTGACGAGGTTTCTCCAGCTGTGTCCTGCGTCAGGATATTCCCGGGCGAGCGGAGCGGAAACACCGAGAGTGTGAACGACGATCGCGAGAAGAAGGTGGAGGAGGGAAATTTACGTGGGTCCCTTATTTGAATTACGCACGAATAGCTTCAAGAATTTTGTCCTTTTAGACCAAATCATGGAAATACAGTACAATACATTATACATCCGCGAATTGCGAAGAAAGACCCAAGAAGCAGCATCATTACGAGAAGAAAGTAAGGAGCAAGGCTTCGTTAGTGGGGAAGCCGCAGAATAGCGGTTTATTAGTCAATATAGAATACTTAGTGTCATATCCCATCGGGCAGAATGTCAGCGTGAGGAAAGAGGTTCGTGCGAAGCTGTCACTTTATCGGATTAGCCAGTCGCGGTAAAAGCGTCTTGGAAAGGGCGCCCTCCAATTCGTTAATTTACCCAGCCTCGCTCGTTTCCTTCGCGGCGATATTAATCGAGCCGGACGTTCTCGCAGATATCTCAATCTCCGGGAATATGGCGCCGCCAGACCAGTTCGTCATAGACGAGAGACGCTCGCAGAAGGAAACGTGTATTTCCTCTCACAATCATAATTTGTGTTAAAATATTATTTATGCGAGATACAAAACTCTTCAATAAATATTAATAAAAATACTCGCTGGTCTAAACTGAGTCTTTTGATTATTACACAGTCAAAATATCAATTAACAAAAACACTATCAATATATCAATTATCAAAATATCAAAATAAAAAATTATCAATGTTATCATTAAAAAAATTTTATTTTATTTTATTAATTAGATTTTTCTTGGATATTGGCAAATATATACAAGGAATATACATTATCAAAAAATGTTTTATTTAATTTACTTAAAAAAACATAGATGTTATTTCAATCTTTTTGTCATTACGTATAGTTTAGTATACTATTGAATAATCTTAATTTATATTAGATATTAAATATTTTTTTAGGAGATAAAAAAACAGACGTTTAACTCACGTTATCTTTTTCTACTAATCACCGAAATGTTCCAGAATGTCGCGAGCACGAACAATATTCTACAAAAAAAATCAGTTTGCCGTCATCGAGTCGCGGCTATTTTTTTAACGGCACCACCGACCAAACTTTTTCGAGGGTTGTGGCCGTGGGGAAGTTGTATTGTTTATTCAAAAACGTATCAGCGTCGGCGACTACGGCGGCGACGACGACAACCACGACGAACGACCGCATCGGCAAAGAGGCGGACGAGAGCGAGAGGGCCGCGTGAATGGCGCTTCCGGTAGAACGAGGTCCGCAGGGCTCCGCAGACTCTCGCTTCCGGTCAGGCGTCCGCCGTCCTTGCTATCCCATCGAAAACGCGGGTCCGGATCTCCCTACGTTCGTTCCCCCGTTTCCCCTTCTCTTCACATCCCTCCGCTTCCCCTTTCTGCTCGACGAGAAGTTCGCTCATCGGACCCACCGGCGTTCGTTAATTAAGATATCGATTCTTATTGTCCGCCAGCCGCCGAGTCGAGCGGACGTCCTGGCCGGCGCCTGATTTCACGCCCGCGTTAGGGGTTGCTCGTGTGCGCGCCCGTTGTCGGTCACCCGCGACGAGGCAACCCCTCTATTCGCGCGCTTTTGTCGTTTTCGAAGCGTGGTAGATTCGCGATTCCGCAACATACCGTATCGATTAATTGTTCGACGTTGCGGATTCGCCTTCGCTTCCTTATCAGCGTCAATAGAAATGCGTCACGAATACCTACTCGCATGTGACACAACGTTCGTCGATTTTTTACCGTCAAAAATTATCATTATCGACGGATTATCGTCAAATGTACTGTACTACATATATCAAAGGATATCAGATAAATTAATTATAAAATATTTATAAAGAACATTGCTTTGCATATAATACATAATAATAAAACAATTAATTGGCACAATATATTTTTATCAGCAACTGATTTTAGTTTAGCAATTGAAGTCGATGCTTCAAAATGGCAATACGCGATTGCTTTTTGTTTTTATCCATTTTATCTGTTTTTACAATATCATCACTTTGTCGATACTGTGTTTATTTTTTAATTTAGAAAAGGTAACTGCAATAGCACTGTGAAAGATTCCCTCACAAATATCATTTCAAAGCTTCTCAAAAAGGATGATCGAGATTGTTACCTAATAAATATTATATAACCATATAATCTTATGGTCACTACATTCAAGAAGCAATCTGACGATAAGACGACGTATAAAAACAAAGGAGCAAATTGCAGCAAAAAGAATATAATCGCAAATAATTATAAGGATTAATCTTAAGTCTTGCAAAATCTACCACAGTAAGACCAGAAGAATCTTATAAAATTGTTTTCAAAAAAAGTTTTCGTGATCTTTTATAATGTAACGTGATCATTTCTCAACGCATTAAATACTTGTCGCGATAATTCAATCAAAATAAGCTACGTCATTCGATCACGTTTAGCATTACGCTCGATAGACTTTATGACCATTTTCGACATCTACTATCAATTTCGCCGTCCTTCGTTTCTTCCACTCGTCGACGACGGCAACTCGACGTGCTACGTGCGCACATATGTAGAATGTCGAAGCTACAGGTGTCAGCGAGAGCAGTATTTTTCAGCGAGGCCCATGGTGAGGGTGTTAGAGCAAGAGAGAAAAGGGTAAAGAGCGCGCTAAGAGGAGCGAGCGAGAAAGAAATGAGGAGAATGAGAGTGCCATCGAGGTGGGAGGGAAACGAGAGAGGGACGTTTCACCGCGGCAGGGAAACGGCGGAGTGCCGGCACGCACGTTGAATCTGCTAAACGCTCTCGCTCGTGCGTGAAATGCCTCGATATCACTGTTTTATTTCGGCCCGTTCGTTCGTCGCCGTTCTCTCCCGCTTCTCCGCAATCCCGTCCTTTTTACTCCCGACCGACCGAGCCGACCGGCCGGCGTGTGCAACCCTTTCTCTCTCGTCGTGCCCGTTCGTGCAGATTTGATGACCCTCCCGCTACGATTTGACGATGATTCAATTGTCCACGGCCAACTGAAATGAAGCACCTACAAGTTGAGCTTTTTCACGGCTGGCCTTTCATTTCCAGTATTGGTCAGTGCGTTTCCGACGCTTGGAACGACTGGACTATTGGTTTAATCCTGGCAGAGGTATGAGAAATACAAACTAACTCTTCTGTCTGATTGTAATATCGTAAAAGCATCTACGTTTTGTTAAACGTATATATTTGATTGAAATAGAAATAGAATATAATAACTATAGTAGACTATATAATGTTCATAGATTGATTAAGTAATTTTGATAATAATAGTAAAAAAAATTATGTACATAAAGAGAAAAAAGGGAAGAAATTCAAATGTAAAATAAAATTATTATACATCTATAAAACTTTTCGAAGTGTGTGAGAGTCAACACTTCACCGCATAATTAATCCAATTAGTATATAAACATGTTATTTTTCACGTCTCGTTAATAAATTTAAAAATTATTTAAAAAATTTGTTGCTGATTTCCAAAACGCGATATCGCCATAAAATCGCGCTCGATAAGTCGATAAATCGCGGAGTGGCCCGTTCGACCAATTTAATTAATAATTATCGACTCGAAGAGGAGCGCCCGGCACAATGGCGATACTTCCTTGGCGTAATCCTCCGAAGATTAACGAGCCCGTACCAGAAGGGACCGCTCTCCACCGCCTCCCGCCGCCCGACCCGCCTCGCACCCTTCTGTATGCTATATCGTCTTCTCTTACAGCCGCAAGACGCCATGGCGCGCCTTGCGGTGGTTGCGGCAAGAACCCTCGCCGTACCCGCATTAACGCAATTATGAATTTGTCGCGTTGGGATCTGACAATACAAGATGTCGCAGCCATTCTCCCGCCGCACCTTCCCACCCAGCCGGAGACCCTTAGCCCGGCTTTCCTCGTTTACACTAAAACCGATTTTGCGGACTATATGGATTGAGACGACGTGACATAAATGCAATTTGCTAGACCACGTGGACAACCGTGTGCGACAACGCCAGTTATTATCGCGATATATGCGTTAATAGATCATCGTGATGAATCAACCGCAGATCATTCCGAAAATAAATTAAGATAGCTATACGGCATTTTGATCAATCAAAGACAATTTTAGAACGTTATAGCTCTGGTGATTAATTGTCATTGGAGCTGGAATAACAAACGTGTCATGTGACACCGATAGCACATCCGAACATGCGACATACGTTGTTGTCCTGATTTCGAACCACGAAATAGCATTAGAAGCTGCAACTCCCAGCTGCGTGAATCTTACTTGCCATTTATCGCGCGCTGAATGTCCAAGAAATATTCTCAGGGCGCTTTGCCCCGTCGTCTCTTCCTCGCGAATCAATATCCAATGTATTTCGTGCACCCGCCTTGTTAGCCGTGCCGCTCGTTTTGCGGCGCGGGAAGCGAGTGTAGTTTCGGCGGCCCTAAGTTAGTTTCGAACGGTCCCGTAGCAATAGCAGTAGCAGGCTGCTCTCTCTCTCTCTCTCTTTCTCTCTCCTCTCTCTTTCACTCTCTCCGGTATCGTGCGGTAAAGTGCGACAGACGGGACGAGAGGATCGTTGCGGCTCGCCGCAGGCGACTGCTGCGACCTGCCCTCCTCAGCGACAAATTCCTCCTCCCGGCTCGACCGCTTCGCCCCCGGTTCTCCTCACTCTTGCGCGCCTCGTCGCTCCACCGTCGGAGAGCCGCGTCTCTCGACTTCTCCGCTTATCCTCGTGAACTTGTACAACGCGCAAGAAAATCAATCGGCATGGCCCGGCAAGGCGCGAGGATTCCGACGGCCTTTCTCCCAGCCCAGGGATTCGAGAAAGGGCCACGAGAGCGCCCGGCAAGGGTGATTCTAAACATCAAGGAGGTAGAGAGACTGCCTAGTCAGCCCTTAATATCGTGAGAGCCGGATCCGCGCAAACAAGCCACCGTAACCTCCGGTTAAGCGCCAACCAGCCATCCGGTCAGACCAGTGTCGGTCCAACCGCTGCTGGCCCTATTATCGCTAACTAATAAAGGGCCTAATTGAAACGTCGGGCTTTTGTTTCCCGCACTCGAGCGCGCGCCGCTCGTCTTTCCGAAAGCGCCGGACCCGGCCGTTTGACCGGCTCTTGAGGCTCCAATGCAGATTGGAATTCGGTAGCTAAGTGGATTTGCAAAGATCGATCGGCAAAGCTTTAACCGGAAAGCTAAACTTGTGATTTCATCTTTCGCATGTGCATATATATATATTTATATTTATATTTATATTTAACTTCAATTTTTATTTAAAACTATAAATACTTTTATGTAAAGCCAGTCTTGTTTATTTAGATTTGTTATAAATTATGTAACTCAAATATATTCTTAAATATAATATATATAAACAAACTAAAATGACTACTCGATGACTATAATCAAAAAATTATCTACGTAAAAACTTAGAAGTTCTGGATAAATCATAGCTCTTTTCTAATGCGATTGGAAAGGGAAACGCGTCGATGATAATTCAGCCATAACGCATAGACAGAAAGTGATCGAGATCGCTTATAATCGCGACCCGTATATATAGACGGCGGCGCACTCGTCCACAACTATTTTCTACGAAGGGGAAAGAAGAAAGTTTGATCGCAGTAAGTGCCATTATCATGAGAGATCACTTTCGACGCGATTTTTGCTCCGGTCGAAAGCTCTGATACCATCGTCGTGATGTTACGTTCTTAAATTCCACGCGCGTCTTGCCCGCTGGAAGCAGGACGTTATTCTTAGGAAGCACAATCATATCAATTTCCCGAATCATTAAATTATTTATACCTGTCTCTGTCGAGGGACTATATGTGGCGAAAGTCCCGTAAGTACTTTCGAGCATCGTTCTTTTAGTGTCACAATCGAGCCCATGAAAATCATAAAATATAAAAAGTAGGAAAAAAATGATCATTTATTGATAAACGGTAGAAAACTCTAATACCAAGCGTTTCAAAACTTTCCTTTTGCTGGAAGATATATATTGAATATTACATATCACGCAAAGAAAGATTTTTCCGATGAAATATTTAGCTCGTAAACTATTAAAGAAAATTAAATAATTTTTTAATAAAATAAGTTTTAAAAGATATTTATAATTCTTTGTTTTCCTAATAGAATCAAACTAATTTAATTTGAGCAAAAAATAATGTAGATATATTAAGATATTTTTTAATAATTTAATTTAAAATTATAAACTTATAATATAAAGTAAATTTTATTATATTATATGTAGGAAACTAAAGTTCTCTCTTATCAAAGCTTCACGCTTGGTTAACATTTCCTCGGTGCATCGGAATGTATCGTCTCACGAGAAAGGAAAATAGATCGTTCGGGTATTAAGCAATGAAACTGCACGTGCACCGAAAGTTTCGCAAGAGCGATGAAAAAACGGCTAGGACCATTCTAGCACAGGCCGAATAATATTGCGCGATAAATCATTCTTCATTTGGTCACAAAAATATGAGAAGTGAAGAGAAAGAGAGAGAAAGATAGAATGGCTCGCGTGCTGCAAAAATAGTAATGTAAAAACTTACCTTGCTGGCGTGCGGTTGGACTGACTGTTCGTGAGAGAGACTGCTGCAAATCGGCCGAGAAGGCAGCCTGCCGTGTTTTGCTCAGATATAACTGCAAAAGGAAACGAATTATGTGAAATTATTCCTCCCACGTCAATCCTAATTTATAAGCAAAGCATTTCTTTAATTGCTTGTACTATATTAAGAACGAGTTTTGTAATGTGGGAAGACAGTTGTGTCGTGACTAAAGTCGAGCCTAAGTGCGCTATTTTAAATTATAAAACGAGCGAATAATTCACTTGTAAGCAGCAAATGACAATGTTCGAATCCATTATTTTGATCGCTATTATTAGAAGTACGGACATTGTAAGTGAAGTGTCATTTTATGAAATTAATACGATTTCTTGAGAGAAAAACACGCAATGATAAAATATAAATCATATCGCGTACAAATAAAAACTGAGACAAATATTCTGTTTTCTATTTATTTAATATATCTTAATTTTATATAATTGTATATATGTATACTTATATACATATAATTTATCTACAGTCATTACGAAAATATATGTTATATTTATAAAAAATTTTATGCTTGTAATGTACCTGTACATTGTATTGTAATTAATAAAGTAACAACTGCCGTCTTGAGATTCAATTAATTAACAATCATATAATTACAACTATTGAGAAGAGACACGACGCGTCCTCGCAATTGTCCGAAGCTCGTTTCGGAGAGGACTGGAATCGCGGCCGTATCGGAGAAATTTGGCATCCCGATCACGTGCTGAGGCCAAGACATCCCCTTTAATATTAGGACCAAATCGGACTGACTCGCTTTGGTATAAAATAAAGGGCTGACATGCGAGCACAGCGGGAGAGCCGAGCCAAGCCGAGGGAGAAACCGAAGTAGGATGGAGCTCCGTGAGAGTAACGGAGAGAGGCGTGGAAGACAGGCGAGGGAAGGGTGGCTTCACCACCGCGGTGAGGGATGACTGAGCGAGTCGGTTAAACGGGCGTCTTCTTTCATAAATTTGGAGGGCGCCCCCGGATAAAGGTTTAGAATAAATCGTTCGGCCTGTTATCCACTCCGACGTCGGCGGATAACGCCAGACGAGAGCGACCCCGGATGGCTCAACAATCCCTCCTCAGCCTTCCCGCATGATCACACGTTGTACCGCTTTGAGACACGTATTTTGCACGTTTTCCATCTACCGTGAAAAATTTAAAGTTTTATTAAAATAATATTTTTTATTTTGCGCCGAAACAAACAAAAAACATTCAATATAATGTAAACGATTCGATGAAAAAGTTTATGGAATATACAGAAAAATTCGCGTATCTTCTTGCAGCTACATATACTATAATGAAATTAACAAGAAAATTAAATCTCTTAACAAAAATATATTTTTTGTTATTTGTATTACATTTTATAAAATTATTATATAAAAGAACATTTTTATTGAAAGAAAAACTAAGAGAAATAATATAGAAAAAATGTATACGCGTATATTGTGTACGGTAACTTACTACACGCAAGGCTGACTCTCTAAAATGGCGAGCGTAATATGAAAGTTCAGGCGGGGGTGGCTAGAATGCTCATAAATACATCCTCGAAGATCGCACAAATCGCTCGTTCAAGGCCAATCCCCTTCGACATTCCCTGCAAGAGATACGGGAGGGAACCCTTCTTCGACCCGCGTAGAAATACGCACGGTGATACGGCGAGTATATGCGAGTTACATGCACGCACGCGTGTAACATACACGAACGCAAGGTCCGAATGTATCATAGTGCAAAAGAAGGAAAATGATGGAAAAGGAGATATAGAGAGAAGGGGGTAGGAACAAGCAAGAGCAACGAAGAAAGAGAGAGACGAAGAGGCCAAACCAGGCAGAAAGCCAGTCCAATTTCTCAAACCTGTCCAATCTGTGTCGTATGCAAAATCAATCACGCTCTACCCTGCCACACCGTCCTCCCCAGGAGCCCTGGGGGCCCCACAATTTTCAAATCCACCCGTAGCCACGCGGTAATCCAACTCTTGAAGCAAAACTTCTCGCCGACCTAAGACAGAGTCCTGCTATCGAAGCATCTTTTTCGATCTATTCCGTCTTTCTGACGACCCGATACATATAGGTATGCGCCCGATATATAAGTGTGTGAATATTTCAAATGTAGATTTATGAATACCTACGTTCGTTTTACTACACTGGTCAACAATGAGTTGACAAATAAATATAAAACTTCGGATGTCAACTTTTATTTCATACATTATGCAAGGAACTGTCTTTCTTAAATTAAAAAAAATTATTTTTTTTCAACATTTAATATCACAGAACACTATCAAGGCAAGACAATTACAGAACATTAATTAATGGTAACACCATTTTATAAATAATAAATCATAATATTTTATAACAAAGCTAAATACATATAATGTATAATGTATAATAATGATATATATTTTTTTTGAATCGTAATACGTATATTATTATAAAGAATGAAGACCATACTCTCTCTAACAAAATGTATATCGACGAAAGAATAATACCCTTTGAAGCTGTATTGAGATGCACCCGTAATTCTGATCAACGTTATAAAGTTTATATTGAGCCTTTGAATCACGGTAATAATATCGTCGAGTGTGCTCAAAAGGCGAGCCGCGACGTGGAGGAAGACATTTTAAAAAGTAAAATTCAGAAAGTCATTAGGAACTATCGGCGTATCGGACGTTTGTTTCGCCGTCCCCGTCCATTGATATGCATTACCTTCGATCGACAGCCGCGATCATTAAAGGGATCTAAGGGCGCTCTGTAAGGGTTTCAAGGCCGGGTGACCGCCTCGAAAAAGTAATTTGTCCTTTGGGGTACGAACTTCAAAGTGCACGCGGGACGAATGTCCCGCGTGCGGGTATGCTACAACAAGCGGCGTTCTACTTGCGCCCCTTTCTACTTGGCGCCACTGATCAGACTTGCTGATTTTTGCCGTCGCAACGTCGGCGTGGACCTTGTCCATCGGCGCCCGTCAAGGGCCCCGGCTGTCGGAGCTCTCAGCCCCGAGAAGACGGAGAGAAGCGGGAGCGCGCCATGAGGGGTGCGAAGAGTTTAGCATACGCATTTTGTACATTGAAATCCCGACACGTTCGTCCAACTTTAAATTGAAACTCGCCCGACACCCGCATCGTCTCTCATCGATACTCGTCGCCGTCGCCATCATCATCGTCATCGTCATTGTCTCGCGGGATGTCGTCGTGTTGACATTAAGAGATTTACAGTCAAGAACTGGAAAAATTTTTAATGCATGCAGCTTATATAGAAGAACTAAACAAATCTAATCATTTCAAAAAATAAATTTAATCAAATTTTAGACATTGATTCGTAAAAAAACATCTTTCCGCATTTATTTTTTTATTCAATTAAATCACATTTTTTGATCAAATAAGTTCGTAATATTAAAGAATCATGGAAGAATTTTTTAATATTTAGAAAAATGGAGTTACCTTAATTTAAGATTTTATTTTTATATAATTAGAAAATATTAATTAAAGAACAAACTTGTGTACAAGAAAATATAATAATGGAGAAAATAAAATTATAGGGATTTAATAATATATACGTAGATATAGTTAAAAAATTGAGAATAAGAAAAACAAAACAAAAACGATGCTTGATGATTGATTCTATTGACCAAGATAACATTTCCACAAAATAATTAGGGGCTTATTTATGCAGGATGAAAACGCGGATATTATTACATCGTTACGACAAGAATATGATACTTGTACTGCCATTTTCGCACGGCGCAGAAGTGACGCCGTATATTATGATTTCTCAGGCTGATACGACACAATGAATGCCAATGTAATAGCACGAAATAATCGACTTCGCCTCAGCGAGTTTCCAAATCTTGTCGCGTGACATTACGCGTAGGGATGATAGTGAGAGATCGGGCATTTTTAATTAAATAATACTAATCACAGAAGGCAACCCTCCTGCGCAGGCAAATCTCATCTCGTTCTGCTCCTGGACCATCCCCCCCTCACGAAGCCTCTATCTTTTACTCCGTCTTGCCAAGCTTCTTCTCTTCCTTGGACCCGCGAATCGTCTCTCTTTTAGACTTCGAATTGTAATTAACATTTGGTTCTCCCATTAGTGTAATTAAAGTGCCATTCCATAATCTAGGAGGCCGAGAGAAGAGAAGAGGGGCACCTTATCTTTCAGACTTCAGCCCCGGCTGCGGGGGTCGTTTTAACCCCCGCTGGGTGCCTCCAGCCCCTTTTCCGGGTCTACGCCAACCGTCGGTTGCCCGTAGCTTCCTTCGGTGATAACTCCTTTCCGCGAGAGAACTCCCCCCGTCGGTGGGAGAGAAAGAAAATCGCGACGAGGAAAAGAAAAACGGTGATTAAAACGTTTGGAAATCCGATATCGTATCTCCGCGTGCCGAGTCGTCTATTCGAGATCGCGCGTACGCAAACCGATTTCGCGATTTCCGTTTCCTTAAAGGAGAGAACTTAACATTATCAGACATTTAAAGCAGATAGCTATGTCGATCTATGTAAAATATTTGGAGTGCATACTATATATACGTACCTATCCTCTGCATGTCTATATTTGTAATACTAATAATATTTTTAGAAAACCACAGAATTATGACTTATTGTCACATATGTATTTAACATATTTGTTTAAATATTTAATAGTTTCTACAGCATAGCCTCAAGGATATTCCCAGAAAGAACGAATATGCAGAAGATATTTTACAAAGATAATCAGCAGAAGGTATATCATTTCCAGATTGGGGCTTCACCGAGTCGCACGAGGTCGAACAAAATGATAAAAATAAAGGACAAGATGAAGAGGGTGCCGGTAGTGGTAAAATAAAAAAGAAGCAAAGAGATAAGAAAAGGGCTGCCTGCGTTGACATTTTCCAGTGGTTGAGTTAATAATGCGCACGGCACACAACCGCGTCGAGCGGGGATGGATTCACAAAGTACCATCATAAAGAGGTACGGATGTGTTTATTCGGGAATTTGCCTTTTTCCACCGTTTCCCCCGCTCAACCCGGACGCCATGAGATTTTTATCTTATTTTTCGACGACGATCCCGCCTGGGGATTTATGTACTTTCGGCTCCGAATTGAAGAGGAGGGCGTGTGAGCGACAGAAGAAAACAAAGGACGGAGAGAGGCGAGTAGACGAAGAAGTAGGAAGAATCACGATGCAATTATTTTCGTTCCAGCTCGTGAACGGATTTTAAGATCGTCCGATCGCTGGACCGAGAAGGAAAGAAGGAACATAGGAAAGCTGAAGGCCAGAAAAAAAGGATTAACCTCGTCAAGTGGGAGAGTCCGTGACAAAGACGTTAAAGTGGTCGAAGGGGGATGAGATATATTGTTCCGAAATCTGGGGTGAAATGCTCACATCGTCGAGCATCATGGGATGGCGAGACACTAATGGCATTTTTATTATTTCTCTCTGGAGCCCTAAAGTAATGGGGCGCCTGTATGGTCCATTGGACACGTGACAGGGTTGACAGCTTCTCACCTTTTCTACGTCTTTCCACGACACGACGATTTCCTGCGACGCGAGCATGAAAGAAGCCGTGCAACTTGTATCTGAATCAATAACTTCTCTTTACAGTATTACTAGTTCAAACTCTGATTATTTTCTTCTACTATTATCTTCTAATATTTATTCCTTACAGCCATATAAAACAAATTTACTACATTAATTAAACTAGGCTTATTAGAAATGTTAGCATCTTTTTAAACATTACGATCTTTTATATCTATATCTCTCATATGTTTCCAACTTTTAACGTATATAACAAATAAACATAGGAAGATATTACGTATAAATTATGTATATATATGTATATTGCATATAACACGTTGTACATTTATAAAAAAAAGTGCAAATAATTTTATGACATATATTAGCGAAATATATATTCGTACTCAGTCGTTTTCAAAATATCTGATGCCGCAAGATCGCAAATCATAAGTAACTCGCCGCAATGTACGAGCCATTGCCGTCCCACGTACCCACGAAGCCGTTGGGCTTGTTGGGTTTTGATGAATGAGCCTCACATAAAGCTGAAGTATGGTAAAAGCCGCCGTGGCTACCGCCGTAATATTCTACCCTGGGAGCTTTTAGAATCGCTAATGACTAATGGCACCAAAAGGAGCCCCCTCCAATGGATGTTGCCTCGGTTCACGGATTAGCGTTTCGTGTGATTCCATCTCGAAATTTTTGATCTTGTCATTCAAGGATACAAACCCGTCTTGCTGATGCGACCCTTTCATTTGCTTTTACTCTTCCACATAGAAATTTCCTTCTGTAATTCGTAATTTGTCATTCAACATTCAATAGAACAAGTATTTTAAAATAGGAACAACGTTACATAATAAAGAAGTAAGCAATTATGGTAGACTCGAGAAAATTATCTTCAAAATATTTAAATACACACATGTGAGTTGTTTTCGATGTTAACTTGAAAACCAATATAAGTTCCTGTTTTTTATCATAATATTAAGTCAAATAATAGTTTCATATCTTTTATACTTCAAATTTTGATTATTAATTTTTATTTTTCATGTATTATCCATTTTCCTCCTAATATAATATTGATTTCAATTTTTTTTGCTCGGAATAAAATACAACGTTTTGACTATCGCATAAATATCGCACGTGCGCGTCAGGTACTAGTAGTCTCGTCAGCGAGAAGTTAGGGTTCGCTCAAGTATTATGAGTAGCCACGAAACATCGTGCGAAATAGGCAGCAAGCTTAGATGGAGCTTACGATTTCCCGTGGACCGAATGGCTAACGAGGAGGAAACGATGAGAGATCTCGTACGAGAAAGAAAAAGCAAGAGACAGTGGATGCCAGAGGGTTGCCAGGTCCAGAGGTGTAGATCGGAGCAGGGGTAACGAAAGGGGGAGCCAAAAAGTACTTTAATATACGGCAATCCCCTTGGCTTGGAGCTCGCAAACTCGGACCGAGCAGCTCTCCGTCCGCCTCCGCGTATTTCTCTCGTTTCGTCGCCACGTGGCTTCCGATGAAATTTGGCGTCTTCCACATGAGCCGCCTTTGACGCGCGCTACTCTCATTCTAATTGCGGAAACCCGTCGCAATCGGCTTGCAAAAGTCGCAAAATGAAAATCATGCGAAGCCCTGCATATATGTGATTCCACATGCAACAGCCATAATAATTGTTATGGTAAAAATATTAGAAGCTATTTTTTCATACAATTGTTTTAACTATACTGTGTTAATAACATATAAATATCAGAAATATTCCTTCTACCGACAAATCTTGACATTAACGAAACCCAATTACGGATAAAGAATTCAAGACGGTGTGAAATCGCAAAATTGCATGAACGCACATGTGGCTGCCTGAAAAGGAGCTAAGTATGAAGCTAATCTGTTTATCCTGAATAATGGAAGTAAATGAACGATCCTATACAGAGTGAAGCGGGCCAATAATTGAGAAGCGACGGGGACAGAGAAGCGCCAATCCCTTGCTCGTTCTTTCTTCTCTTTTCCTTGCCAGCTGATCACGCTTCTCCGCGGTTAAGTCCCATGAGAATCCAACACCAACGAGGAACTATCTTGTGAGCGAACCAGTCATTTATCCTTTTATCGAGCTCCCTATTTCTGTCAGACGACGAACTTTAACGAGCGACGACTTCTTGTCGGCGAACAAATGCGAAGAAATTAACGCGAATACTCCCTTGCAATAATTGTGGCGTTTCATAAAAAAAATAAATAATCCAATTGTATACGATCGCAACGAGATGTATACAAATTCTTTTGCATTTTTAATTATTATTCTTGCAATGTGCTCTCATTAATTTTGCGTTCATCTTCGATACTCTCGCTCTGAATTTCGCGTAGACTTGCTTAACAAGATTTACCGCTAATCACCGTCAAGGAACCGTTCGCGTGTAATTTGTTTATACCCCGACCATACTCACCCAGCCATAACTCCTTGACCCTATCCCCGGCCCTTCGTTCTGCGAACGTTCACGTGCGGCGCCAGAACCTCGTCGATTATCGCGTCTGCCCTAAGAGATTTCCTTGGAGGAAATCAAAATTACGACATTCTGCACGGGATCGTATCCACGCAAGCATAATTATAAGAAAACACTGTAGGCTGTATAACTACTTCAAATGTACCGACAAATCTCGTATTTTTACATATTTTACATTTTTGAAAACTATAAATTTTATTTTTTAATACTGTCTTCAAATTTTTGTTTATTTTTTTTTTTAATTCCAGATGTTTTTGAAATCCAGATTTCGTTTCACCTCCAAGACTTATTGCTTGCAAATGCTTAGTTGGAATCGTCACGGTTATTGCGCATTGTCGCGTCGGAATACATTTTCGCGACGCCTTCCAAAGATGTCTGTCAGGTCGTACGACGGCGCTAACTGAAGCTGTTGCAAGGTATTGGGAACGGGGCTTGAGAACCCGGACTTCTCTTTAACCCGCGGCGGGGCGTAAACGGCGTAAAAGCGGCACCACCCCCTTATCTACATATCAAAAAGGCAATCCGGGGAACTCGCTTATGTAAACGGCGCGGGTGGCTCCGTGTCCCGACCGGGGATGAAAAGAATTTCGAAATCCGCGCGCTAATAAACCTGCTCTCTGGCACCGCGACGACCGCCGTCGAGGGAGGCCCTGACGAGGTATTCGTGGGGTTAAGCTCTTTAAGCCGCGGATTAAGCGAGATGGCACGAGAATTTAAAGTTCCGCCAGGCCGACGAGGTCCGAGCAAACTCTGGTACGTATATCGCACAGATAGAGAAGTTGCGATAAAAAATATATTAACTTCCGGAAGATCGCATACATGTCCTCGAGCAAATATTAATTTCCTCGAAAATTTCCAAAACATTTTTTAAAATATCCAGACATTTCCTAAGGTAAAGTAGATTCGTCATTTTTGATCAAAGCTATTTTTCAACAAAAATCGCGAAAAGATCAATTCAGAACATCCCGTACGAATTACATTCTCATTGAAATAAATCTCAAAGAATTTTACTTTAAAAGAAAACATTAATTATAAAAGGTGCATAATTATAAAATGCATAAAGTTTATAATTCGTTCAGTGTACTTTCGCAGTATCTTTTCTCTCTCTTTCTCTTTCATAAGGATAATAAGGTATTTAAAAATATTTAAAGCTGATAATAATACGCGCACGATATTTTTGCAACCCACTGCGACCCCACCGAATCCTCGACCTATGAAAACGTCAGGGACCAGCAATCACGGCGGAAAGAATTTAATCAGCTCAAGGACCAGCGAGCATTTCCAGGCGAGAGAATTCTCCAGCCTCCTCGCCTCTCTGCACTCAACTCACCTTCGATCCATTCCCGTCCCCATGATGCTAAGAGGATAGGTATATCTATCTCTCTCACTCTCTGTCTCTCTCATACTACGAACTCTCGCCTCTAATTCGAACGTTCGTCAGGCTGCACACATGAGCCATTATGTGGCCGGTTCTCATTAGCATTTAATGCCGGCGAAACTTTGATTTGCCAGCGGTCGAAGAGGCCGTCCACTCATACCGATTACAATTTCCGCTAAATTCGCGAGCATACCTTATAAAGCTCTCGCTCTTGCCAGCCACGGCTGATTTGGAGTAACTATTATTTCGTTCAAAAGGGTTTCGAAATCGGAAAGACTGGACTTAGGCAAAGTAGATATTCGTTAGCCGCTTAATTGGGGAATAACCTCCGCTCTTACCGCGACGTCATTCCTGTGATTTCGGAGAATTAAACGCGCTTTGTGCTAAATTATTGAACACGAAGTACGATAATTGTATTTAAATCGCGGAGATATCAAATATCGCTAATAATTTCAGACGTTATTGCAAATATCTAACTTGAAAAAGATCTCTTTAATCACTTTCAAAAATGGGATATGACAAACAATAATAAATAATAGTAACATTTGTTACCTTGCTATTTATCTATTATCTTTTTTAAATATAGCTGGTTTAGAGAAAAAGTAGTACAAGCACACTCAGCTTGTCAAAGAAAATAATTTTATGTTTATCTAACAATAAGTATAATTTACATCTCTCAACTTCACGTATATATTCTTTTCTAAATCTCTCAAGTCTTTTTAATCTAAATGTCAACATCATTAAAATTAATTAACCCTGTGAATACCGATGACTTGAGAAATAGACTCCATATCCAACACAGACTATATAATTTAATTAATATTCCTGCTTCGATTAAATCCCAACCTGCACGTGAGCCTTGAGCCTGATAAGCGATTAATCCTGCACGGCCCCGATAAGACGATGCCACGAGACAAAAGGGTATATAGGTGGTAAGGTAATATCCAACGTCGCGTTGCGCGAAACGAGCCAATTAAGTGGACCCTACGAAATTGATTTTTAATTGAACCGACAAAACCGATGACGTTAATAACTGAAGGTGTAGCACGAACAGTTAATCAAATTTTAACCGCAGACTGCTGGAAATAATACGTCGCGGCCCCCTAACAAAAAGTTTTGCGACTAATTAACACGTCTGTCTACACCTAATATATTAATTACAGTCTAGCGACGATGTTTTGGACACTTCATATATTTCATATATTATATTGAGAACGAACGTACAATTATATCATTACAAAATGGAACCTTCAGAGCATCCGAGTACAAAAACTCGGCAGCAAATGCTGTCATCATAAAATGTACAAATATACCCGTCATCCTCCTACTGTGCGAGAAGCAAGAAATTATGTTCTCGAGCAACACTCGATGACGAGGAACAGCAGCGTAAAAGGAGCGTACATAAACGAGCGAAACATCCTCGTAATTTTACTTAGCCCGAGACGTTTCCAGCCGGGCAACCGGGTCTCGCAGTCCCACCATCATCATCCTATCGCCACGGAAACCCTAAGCCCCACTCGCCCGCCTTTCGCGGCTAATGTCTTTTCTGTGTCGCGCTAGTCGTCGTCCCCTGGCACAGCGCCGACGGAACGTCCTGCCGAGGCATTATCCTATTTCGCGAGCCATTCTCCCGTCGACGTCGGACTCGCGCGGGTAACGAATAACGAGTGAGTCCCTCCTCGTGGAATTCACCTCCGGGTCCGAAGATGCTATCAGCGTATCCGTGCTTAATGACGAAACCCCGCGCAATCTGACCTTCGTTCACGCACGTACATGGTAGCGCTCGAATTCACAAACTTCCAGCACGAGTTAGTACAGACCCGTTAATTGTTATGCGCCGCGCATTACGCCGCGCATAATCATATCCGCTCCCGCAATCATTTCGTCATTCATTTTACGGTCTCTGCGGAATGAACGAAAAACCACTATGTTACGTATTGTCTTTTAAAAATGATGGAAATTATTTCTATATCCGAATGTATTCTTTTCAAATTACATTGGCATCGTTCAGTTATACATGTAGATACTTAGAATATTTACCTCGTTCTGCGAACTCAATTTACTCTTGTAGAATTTTTCTCTCAGTACGCAATCAAGATCACGTAAAAAATATAAATTACAAAGATTAAAAGTTTGACTAGTAAAATTTGTTATAAAATAATATTGTATCTCTTTTTGTCAATTTAGAATTTTCTTTTAGAAACAGCAACAGATATAAAAAAAAGTCAACTTTTTAATATATTAATAATTTTACATTATTTTTGAGATTTTTTCATACAACATAAGAAAATATTAAGAAATACTACGAGAACAATTTAAGTTAAATCAGTAATGGTTATATAACAGTAGAAAAAAGGCAAATTACACAAAAGCCCATAAAGATAATCAATTTTTGCACAGCGTCTGTATCATTATAAATCATGACGTGCGGGACATGCCTACAAGACTGACGATTACGATGACTAACTTACGCGACTTTTCGAGATTAAAGACTCAGTTGCCTGACGCCTCGTAATACAGCGACCAGTGGAAGCCGACACTGCATCACGCGGTAACGTAAGAACCGAGCAATTTGTTGGTATCAGGTGCGCAGGCTATCTCAACTCGTAAGCCCCCGGTTTCGTCCTCTGCCGGCAATTAACTCCATTACCACTCTGTAACATCGTAGGCCAGGCTGCCTGCCACGCGAAGTGTGCGCAACTTGTTAAGCCTTTGGGCTCCGGACTTTAGGCCCTTCGGAGCCCGAAGGGACGCAGGATAAGATCGTGTGACGACGCCCGCGTTATGCTGCACCAACGAGACGTTTCGAGTAATATCAATGGAATCAAAACTTTCTCTTCGCGTTTTCTCATTTGCACTAAAGATAGTAAGACAACTCGACAGAGACTATGTAAAGTAAAATTAAAATCGGGTCTCTAGGAAACTGTTAACGCGGAAGATACTGATGTAAAATGTTACTTAACTATAGAGTTCAACACTAAAATAAAAAGTAACTGATATATTTGAACAAGAAAGAAAAAGTAATCAAGCTAATACTCATGTGTGTGTGTGAATTCATAATCACATACAAACGTACAATATACATGAGGCTTTTCAAACGGATATATCGCATTTTGCAAATAAAATTGTGGAATCTCTTACTTCTGTAAACCAATGACCCATTATGCTGTCCGATGAAAGCGATGATACGTATCTGCACGATATTAGTGTACCGAGAGGGACGACAACTGGGACTCCTGCGTCTCGCAAACGTACGAGCCCCCCTGAGTGTGCCACTGTCATATAACTCCGTCAGTTCAATTCACATATTCATAGGGAAATAGCAAGGCGAAAGGTAGAAGAGTCGGCTACTTGGGGGGGGTAACACGCGGCTCTGTGTGATTGTGTTGTGTTTGTGTGTATATGTATATGTCACGATTGCCACCGGCCGCGACCTCATGCATACATCACGGACAGAAAGTGATGGAACGCACCCGCGGTACTCTGGGTCACCTCACAACGGCGAGACCGTCACCCTGACTGATTGCCAACTCCCATGGCAGACTGCGACGACGACGACAACGACGACGACAGGGACGACGACGACGACGACGACGACGAGGAGGACGACTTCTCTCGACCGCCGCTATTCCGTCACATTGTCGCGGTTTCAGAAACGCGCGGAAGGTGCCCCGTAAATCATGAGACTACTGCTAGATCATGTTGAAGATTAATGACAACTGGAACAGCCGTCAGAGCTGGCCTCGTACGTCTATGTCCTTGTTATATGTGGGTTGTGTATAAGAATATGTAGTCACCGGAGGAAATGCGTTCGATATATTAACATCCCGTACTAATAATAATACTTTATAAAATAAGAAATCGCAAAGTTAGTTTATTGTTGCTATAATTAATAATAACAAACTAGTATATTATCTTATTCACGATTTATATATAAACTTATCGAATGACAACTTATTGAATAAATTTGTAATACACTGCATCGTGTATATTATTTAATCGCACTCTAATATGTACCAAGCATTTAGCCCTTGAATTAGATTATTCGTATGCAATATTAGATCACACAATTTTAAAAAGATCAATTCTCCGTTTAAAGATCATGAATATAACAATGTTTTTGACACATTAAATGAAACAACGTAATTAATGCTGATTAGCTAACGTCAAGATGTTGTGATTCGCGCAATGAAGCTCAACGTAACTACACCAAAACGTCCCCGTAGAACGCGATGCTGCCGTGAGCAAAGAGGCGGAAGGCAGTAACAGAGAAGACGATGTAGTGTTTACGGGCGAGGCAGTATTAGATGGATGTAGTCAACGCGTAATTGCTACCGACGCGGCAGCTCACTTCCTGCATCTGGCAGCTGCCGACGCTAACATTTGTTTTGACGAACAGTTACATTAATTAGCAACCCTTACTTCCAATATTCGTTTTGCGAAAGCAAATATCATCTTAATACACCCTAAATTTTTTATTATGTATATGTAAATATACAAACTTAGACGAGACAAATGTATTACATATTTGTATCATAAGAACAGAAAGCAATTTGTATTATTCAGCCATTGCGGTAATCCCGCTCCGAGAAATTGTCGCATTTCCTGGCAATCTTGACGGAGAACGCAGGCCATTTGATGCTCGCAAATATTTGAGATGCGCGATAACAAAATTCTTATTCCGCTTCGATGACCATCAATGGTCAGAAGCCGTTTTTGGGGGCTTCCTTCTCGAGACCCACAAGTGACCATTGCGAAAAGGGTGTTCAAGAATA
Organism: Leptothorax acervorum; assembly: GCA_035220615.1. Taxonomy (NCBI): domain Eukaryota; kingdom Metazoa; phylum Arthropoda; class Insecta; order Hymenoptera; family Formicidae; genus Leptothorax; species Leptothorax acervorum. Next base: position 466,396 of record JASTWQ010000043.1, on the reverse strand, counting down.
CGCGACGGGGCGAACCAGGGAACGGGACGGGACGGGATGGGTGGAAAGGCAGAGGTCGAAGGGATGGATCGAGGTCTAAGCACGTTCTCACCCTTGGCACCGCTCATGAGGACCCTCGGAGGGCCTAACGAGCGGCTTTGTCATTTCTATATGTCCCGTCCCGTTCCTTACCGCGTGCGTTCTCTGTCCGATGCTGTCTCTTAATGACGGTTGCCAATACTGAAGCACGTAAATAGGTGCGGGCCCACCGCGTAACAGCTATGCGGGACAAGCATGCTAGGTACATGCTCGCTTACCGTCGTTACGCTCTTGAAGACCGCGTTCGCATTCACACGTGCCGGTTTGAATCCGCGGACACTTTGAATGCGTATTAGCGCTAATTTCGGGAAAGGACAGACTTGCATTAGTATTAAGGCTTGCGGCGAGAGCTTGGACGATTTGGTGAAGCTTTCATAATCAGTATGTAGGAATTTACCTCTTTTACGATCTCAGTTAAAATTGTAACGTCGCATAGACATTGCACTTACAATGCAACAATTAACTGTTCTTATATTTCAGTATGATTAAACAGAGCAAATTCGTGGTTCATATGTCTTCTTATTTTTTACTAATAGTTAGCTTATAAAAAACAGTTCTTTGAAAAATGTATTTTAATTCTTGGAGTTTGAAAAATTACCGAAGGATATATAAATCTGCGTTTCATCGAAGACTAAAATATATTTCAATTATGTGTACTTCAAAATAATTTGACGCAAATGTTCGAAGGAAATCGTTTTTCTTAAAAAGACGAGGCTGAACACTGTCTCCAACAGGAAATGCTGATTAGCATCCGGTAGAAGGAAACTTTCTGAGTCGATGCCGCGCGCGTTCGCGTCTGCCTCAACATTCTAATGGATTCTCATTTAAATAGAAATCTCCCGCCGATACAGAGGGTTTGGGGTCCTTACATACGACAGAATGGAAGGACGGTCGAAGTGTGTTTGCTAGCCGAGTAATGGCCACGAAGGGTCCTTCTCCGTATGGTCCTCCGTGGACAGGGTCACCTAAAGATGGATGCGTGGAGAATGGCCGAGCAAACAAGCCAACTTCAAGATATAAGCCTTCTATGGAATTTGTCCTAATCACGTTTTCCCATGTACCATATGTACAAATTTACGAAAGTACGAGCGTATCAAAGAATTTTAGCGATAAATGCTTATAATTTTAGCACAAAATCAACAAAAATTTAAAGGTAAATCTATAAAGGAATCAAACGACGTAAAATTAAGATATTGAAAACATAGCGCATTAATTATATTTGTATTAAAAATAGATTATTCCAAATAGGAATACACAATCCATAAATAAAGAGCGCGACGGCAATTCTACGTAACGGTTCCCTATGTAATGCTGCCCGTGGCTTTTTCCTGCGTAGAATTTTCACTCCATTTCGCGAGCACGTCACTTCCTGCCAGAGTTCGTATCGTTCTCCCGACGAAGAGAGCACAGCAGTGCCCTGTATACATCTACATTGGTACGTTCGGTACAATGGCGTCCATGGTCAGTCGACTGGCGATACTTTACATGCAAACAGAAAGCGTTACATCTCCCTGGCCACAGGCGAGGAGACAGTAAATTTTCAAAACTGCCGACGCCAGTCTAGGCCTTATCTTTGATTCGCCTTTGTCCTTCTTCCGTTCTTTACGCTCGTCACTATTCGGTCCAAATCGAACAGAGCACAAACCTACGTTACTGACAATAAAAATCTAAATGACAAAAGAGAAGCCGATTTTTTAAAATTTTATAGCTATCTAATCGTAATAATTTATATAAATTGATCTTCTAATTAATGGTACGTGTCGTTTATTATATTCCCAACACTACATAAAATTTTTTCATAAATATCGTAGTGTAAATTTAATGAAACTATCCTTTCGTAATATATTAAATTACCTACACAGAGCTGAGTGACAATATCATACGCACAGAGATTCTCTAAAATCACTGCTCTCGATGGTTGCGTCGGGCACAAAACCGAGGAAGAGAACAGAAGGACACGGAATCAAATCAAAGTTGGAAAAGCAACTCGGAGTGAAATGTGAGAGAAGGAGAAAGAGCTCTCGGTTTCGAAGTAAGCGGAGAAAAAGAGCAAGTAAGAACGAAAGAAGACGACGGCAGGAGGACATAGAGGGGGCACGGAAGAACGGCTGGCTGGCTGTTCTCGCCGATCAAATTTCCAGAATGGTTCGAGCTCCATTAAACAGGTCCTACTTTCGCTCCTGCAGTGAGCGAGCTCGACTAACCCATCGCAAAACGTTCGACGAATGCCCCCGTGAGCTTGCAGGAAGATAGTTCCCTCCCCTCTTTTCCTCCACCAGTTCTTCCCCGACTTCTTGCGGCCCGGAAAATCGATCCACGGATCACCCCCGGGGATCTCGCACGATTGAGCTTGATCCTTTGTCTCACGGTGAACCCGTCCGTCTCAATGACACCAGCTCCCAAAATAAGAAATCCCGGACCCGCTTTTAGCGATCGGATTTGAAATTGCCGACTACGATCAGTACGAATCTCAGGCGCAAGCTCGAGAAACTGGTACGAGAAAGCTGAATTCGCGCTACATGCTACATGACGCAATTCGATTACTCTCGCCTACGATTATTTCTGCGCCCTCGATTATTCTCACAGCTGTCTACAAATTAGTCAATTATAGAATCTTGTGTGAGCAAATTTATTTTCACAACAACGTCGTACGTCTGATAGAGCATATGATATCCTACTGATAATCCGCAATCTCAAGTATCAACAGCGATACTTTGCCGCTTGTTACCTTACCTATCCTATGACAAGGAACTCTTCGGGGGAGCGGGCTTTCAAACTAAGGGCTTACGTTTACCTTTGCGGCGGGCTCTGATAACTGCCAAGGATACCACCTCACCTCGAAAGTTTGTCTACCGGCGTTATCTTGCGCCGTCGCCATCTTCGTCGCCGTCTTCTCTCGGTATCGACAACTCGTCTTACTTTGCCTCCATATTTCCCCGGTCCAATATCCGCATTGTCTCGTCTCGTCCCGTCTCGTCTAAGTCTCCACGTGTGTCTAAACTCATCTCGTGAATCCCCCCCTCCTACGCTCTCCCCCCTCCCCCCGTGCCACTTCCCACTGTGTTACTCCTCAGTCGCCTCTTACTCGAGTTTGCGCCCGAAAATCAGCCTCCACCCTTGCCTACCAACGGGTCTTTGCCCCGGGATAGGGCTATCAAATGCACGTTGCGTCTTCTGACTGAGCCAAGACATCGCTTATAATCCTGGACCAATAACCCCCTCTCGTCCGTTCAAACGCACTCTTCTTACGCACGTTTCTTAAACTAACTAAATCGTTATACCTATTCAATTTTCGAATTTTGGAAATGCGTCACGCTTAAATTACTACTGCAAGATTGTTAATAACAATTACATAATTTCTATGATTTTAATCTATTATTTGACATCTCAACGTTATAACCAGAGAACAAAAATAATTCAAAAATAATTCGAATTACATTAAATGTTTTAAATATATTACGTCGCTAAATATATGCGGATCAATGAAATATATAACACGAGCTATAATAGGATCTCGTTGAAGATGCTTTAAAAGAAGCTACGTCTTTTACGATGATCCCAAAAGCAGTAAGGCACCGATGACTCGTGCCGTGTAAAGAGTTTATCGAAGAAGAAGGCCGTTAAGGGTAAAGGGTGGTTTGTGAGCACGGTAGAAGCGAGACGGAGAAGCCTAGCGGGACAATCTCATCTCGATCCCATCGTACATCGTGCCACCCGAAGCCCTACATCTCCGACGACCTCGTCCTACGTCCCTCTAAGGGACCCGTACACCCTCCAACGACTCTACCATTCTGCCAACCCCTCCCACCCACCATCGCGTAGGTACACCGGGTCCTGCGACCCTCGACGTGGCAAATTGAGCACACTCGCCCCTCACCAGAGAGGGAGAGAGAGCGAGCTACGTTACGAGCGATATATGTGGACTATTCGACAGACAAACGACCCTCTCTCCCTCCTTCAAACTTCTGTCGCGGAGCGCGCGGCCTTTTTTCTCTCTTTCTCTTTCCTGCGACTTTCTACTTGGGATTGTCCGGACGGCGAGGTAAACAGATAATGACGATCGCAAGGAACGTCTCGATTCCAACTGAGAATGGAACGCATTCACATGAAAGAACCGTTAAAAGTTTCACTCGCTAAAGATATCAGAATACTCAATGTCCTGATACATCGATAAGCTTGTGTGATCGATAAAATAAATATTAATTGCTTGATAAAAAGCAAGCAGTAAAACTTTCTACGTGATTCTCTGTGCCGTAACAAATAATTTATCGAAACTTGGCGAGAGCTAAAGTAAATTTAATAGAAACATCTTCATTGTCAATAGAATATTCCGTGTCACAAAGAGATTCAAGGGGACAACAAAATAAAAAATAATTTTATAAAAAGCAAGAGAAGTATTCTCACTATATATACATAACTCTGTATATTTTAATAAAATTCCACATTCTCGCTGCGTTGGAAAAGCTAATTCTGCAATGACGTCGTACTCGTAAATGTTGCAACAACAAGAAAGTTTAGTTTATCACGAGTTTATTGCGAATTAAGTAGCGAGAAGGCGAGCGCGAGAGCGGGGAGGCTAGAAATATTCTGGAAGCTTTTCATAAATACTGAACGACACCCAGGGCGAATCCAGACGCGCTGGTAGCACCCCTGAATCAGGCTCATCTCGCGCCAGCGCGCGGCGGTTTTCGCCCGGGTCTAATAAAGGGTTAATTAATACGCTTTAAACCGTCGCTCTCGAAAGGGGTGGCCGGGGTGCGACGCGACCTACAAAGCGCTCCGCGCTGGATGCGAGAGAAAGAGGCGGACGGCCGTCACTTTCACACCGTCTCGGATCAAATCGAATCGCTAGGCGTTATCGCGTGAATCCCCTTCTGCGAAACGGTGCAAAACGAGAAGAGAGATAGAGCCGGAATAAAAAAATAAAGGAACGTAAAGTGCGCGTCCTCGTTTTTCAAATGATGTGTGATAAACTTGAAAATGGTATTAATACAATTAATCAACATTAATTAATTCAATTCTTCTTTTCTTTATATGTTGCATATAAAATAATAAGTTAAGACCCGTCTACAATATTTGTCCGAAATAAAGCAACCACGATTTTTAAGGACGATGATCGACAAGATTATTAAGGATCCCGATGTCAGACGATGATGGAATTGGGAATTATTGTGCAGTGTGCGCGTTCACGTGGAAGATCCCGGTGTAACTACTGAAGGATGCGTAATTATCTCACCGGTGTGACACGGAGAACTACGCAAGGCCGTATAAAGTCGGCAACGTTACCGGTAAATCCGTACGGCGTCGTCCACAGACGGGAGGAAGCAACGAGACGTCTCCTCCTCGGTAAACCCAATTTATTTCGTTCCGGGCAAAAGGGAGGTGAGAGCGAAACGAGAAAGCCCTTCTTCTCGGGGTGGGCGCCAAACGGTGATGCCACCGGCGACTTGTGAACCACTTGTCGCTGTTACGGCCCCATAAATTCACGGTGCCGCCGACAACAACGACGAGGACCTGAGTCACATTCTCGCTCTCTCTGTTTCCCTCCGTCTCTTCCTCTTCTCATCCTGGTCGCTCGTGTTCGGACACCTACTTACTTAGTTGCAATCCGGACTTAAGATAGACGGATGTAAGATCGCTAGACTTCTAATCGAAATCAACGTGTATATTTCTCGCCTTGACATCGAGTATATTCTACTGCCATAACTAGTCTATTATCTACCTATCGCCAACTTGAGTATTCTATAGAGCACAATATGCTGAGATGAAATTAAATTTGATACACAGAATTGAATTTATACGCTACTAATTAATATAAGAAAGAAAAATATATATAAAATTTAATAAAAAATTAAATTGTCTCCTTTTTTTAAAAAATCATTTTTAATCTTTTCACCCTATCACGCAAAACTGAAGTCGAATTTATTATCGAATAATCAAATTAAGCATATATGTGCGTAGATATGAATGGGAAGGGAACGCTGCTAAAACCAACGAGGATGATTAAAGATACCTGAAATGGAGGATGAGGCATGAGAGAAAGATCGAGGGAGATAGGCAGAGAGGCAGAGAGAGAAACAGAGTGAAATGGTAGGCTTCCTGCATCCGACGTCTCGTCGAGGAACGTAACGTAACATAACGAGATGAAGTCAGTCGTGTATGACGTCACGGTGGTGGGCGTCCTCTTCGTTGCGCTAGCTCGCTTCCTGGCGACTGTTTCCGTGGAACGGCGGAGGCCGTCAACAAAGGACGGCCAGCCACCCAACGAGAAAGGGAAGACCCGTCTCGTCGTATCTCTGCGTAGTCGTATCACGCGAGCGCTCCTTGGGCCGCTGGGTCGCACTTTGCGAGCTGGCGATAGAATTTCAGAACGAGTTCCTACATCGTTTCATCGATAAGAATCTTCTTCATTTGCAAGAAATCGTGCTAACAAGAGTGTAATATGCAAGTTACATTATGTAAACTATTATATAAAACGAGCAGATGTAAAATAAAAGTGATATAGTCGTAGATTGCATGTTATAGATATAGATTAACCCATTTTTCATTTTTACGAGAGCTTTGAACGAACTTCGAACGAGAACATGTGATAAGTTATTACAACATTACGTTCGAGCAGATCTCGATAAAATCACTAGGAATTATTCCGCATGCGCGAAAAGAACAAGCTAATTTTATCAGGGGTGTGATATATCGACGTAAAGATTTAAGATTTCAAAGCAAATCGCCATTTTTGGAACGTTACGATGATCATCACGCATCAAACTACGCCGACAAATGAAATTCCCCGGGCCATCGCGCACCCATAAAATTGTTTTAGTCTCCGCGCGTAGCCAATTCTCGGACTCCGGCGCTTTTTGGAGCGTCAGCTTCAGCTTCAGCCGTGGTGCGGACCGGCGAAAAGGGAGGCGGAAGCACAGAGAGAACAGGAAGAACGGACGAGCGGACGACGCGATGTCACGGGGGTGTACCATATATATGACGGCCCCCATTGAACGTCGTAGTTTGAAAACTTTTGACGATAAGAGAAAGGGTAGCGCTGGCTGTGCCGAGGACGTATTGCGAAGACTCCGTGCGGACGTTCCCGAGGCGTAGGGAACCCTGTAGGACGGCGCTGCAGGGATTTCCTAGACATCGCTTCGATTTAAGGAGTGCCAAACTCACGGCAGGACGATGGAAACGCCAGGATTTTGGATTCTATCGGAGTAACGACCGGAGAGCGAAGAGAGAAGGAGAGCGATGAAATGCTTTCATCCTGGCGAGATCCTACGAGGGAGGTGAACGCGATTCGTTGAAGAAACACCGCGCGACAGGAATAGAAATCCCCCGACCCGATAGCTCGCCGCAGCATGGAAAATAGACGCACCGTGGAACGTCAGCAGTAAAATCCCACGTCATCCGCAAGCGACATCATTCACAAAACATTGATCTAAGGCAACAGAGGAATAGCTATATGCCAAGAGATGTCATAGGGTTCAACGTAGCGTACGATGAGTACACACGTACATACATATATGCTTGAGTCGATTATCTTATAGAATTACAATCGGAGCAAACATTTCCCTTAATCTGTCCTTTATAGACCATTTTGTGCCAAGAAATATTATAAATTTTACATTAACGTAAAGATGTTCGATCGCCTTGTCAAGCTGCTTAATGAGATAATTATCATAGGAATGTCATAATCCCGTATCAATTTCTTCTACGCTAGAATCGCTCGAGCGGAATTTGGATCGCGCAGCGAACAGATTTGCCGTGTAATATTTCAGCGCCATTATCGAGTCTCCGCGTGTCTTTCTACAAAGGGGAAATCAAAGAAAAGAGGGAAATGCCAGGCAGAACGAGTCAATAGCTTCGCCGGCTATGAAGCCGGCATCACGAAACAAAGGGCGAACGAGTGAACGGAAACCCTTTGAGAAAATCCTCAACCTCCCATCCTGTCTTTTCTTGGCTCGTGGGTGGGATTGCATTGCTGCTCCGCCTGCATTCTTTTAAAAAGATTCTTCCGCTCTGGTTAACATCTTGCGCTGGTCTGCAAAAATAGCTGAAGCAGCGCGAACAATTCAAAGAATTTTGCAACGTCGCATAGCACAGAGGAAGTTGCATTCACGGCGCACGAAGAAATTTTGCAATGAGGATATAGAAGCTGGCGCTTTATCATTTCCCTCCTTCTCGAAACAATAAGGCGATACATAAGCGCGATTGGTTAAGAAATACTTGCTGTCTCGTGCATCACATAGATACGAAAACTTGTCATCGTCGTCGTCGCGACAATAGGCCATCAGAACCATCAAAGATAGCAATTTTCAGGTAATAGTTCCAGTCGAAGACTACCCTCGAAACACTTTGTCCATTTCGTCAAACTGAAGATGGCTTTTAAACTCAGTCGCGCCGCTATTCACCGTCGCGCACTGTCAGGCAAGGCCTCGGCACTAATGAAGGACGACCGGCAGAACGGGTGTGGGTGGGTCCAACAACGCGGGCAAAGGCCAACAGGTCGCCATTAGAGCATACTGTTTCGAACTACTAATAGCCAATTCATGCGACCGCCCAGCCGAGCCTGGGCTGCTAGTCTGCTTTCCTTCCCTGTAGTCATCGTAGCCAAGATTGTCGCGCCATATAAATATATGCGACTATAGAAACTTTACTTTACCGATTATCCACCAATTAGCTAATAAATAATTTTCTCTTTAACGATAATTCAACACTCTGCAAAAGAAATCAGGAAAGAGCTATTTTTAATATATATTTCATGAGCTGGATTTATTAAGAAAGAAAATAGAACTTAAAAATAAGAAAAATCTGAAATGTTATTCTATTTTATTAAAATTGTACAACAATAATTCATATATATTGTAAAATTAAATCAGAAAAAACATATTTATACTATTTTGCAAAAATTTATTGATTAAATTTTATTTGTGAGTTGAAAGAATATTGAGACCATTCCTAAAAATTCTATATATATTTTATATAAATAAAATTATATGTATAAAAAATAATTTTGTACAATGTGTTAAATAGCTGACTCATATTGGATTATTGATTTTCAATAAAAGAATATCAAAAATTCATGCGTTATTCTTGTCCTAAATTATTTTCCTTTTTACTAAATTCAACTTACAAGTACATTAATAGAAGCACTTTAATAATAGCAAAATACTCTTTCGTGAATTCCCTCCTTTAAATTTTTCTTCGAAAACGCTCTTCAAGTAAAATCAAATTTTCTTATACAGAAAATTATGGAGCGACGAGAATGCAGTAATCGTCTTTAAAATTTGTCGCGTCCTGCTCTGTAACGGAGGAGGTTCGACAGGAGTTCTACACATCGGGTAGGCATGTAGCTACGTCGGATATACGAGCTAGTTCCCCACGGTCCGCACCCTCCTTCGTACAATGCTTGGTCTTCGTCTTGCGCGCTCTAGCCGCGTAATTACGAGGGGAAAATTAAGCACCGACACAGCCGCCGGTCGGTCGGACGGTCTGCCGGTCCTCTCGCTTCGTTAACGAGAGGGAGGGACGAAGTTCCGACCAAGGAGCGAGGGAGAAGACACATGTAAAAGGAAGTAGTCACGTTCCTGGTGCTTGCACGACAAAGACGACAAGGTAGAGAAGCTTGTGCCAGCCAGCCGCCAGCCTTCTTAGATCTCGACGATGGATTGAGCCACAAAGCGACCATTAAAAGATCATATCACCCGGCGTCACGATTTCAAAGATCCACTGGCGGAATATCTCGGCAGTCGCTAAAGCTTAGAAAGGAAAAGCGTCCCTTCCTGTCGCTATCGTCACTTATTGAACAAAGCAATCGTCTTCGCTGTATGTCTGCTGTATGTCTGCTATCTACATATTTATTATTTTATATTTATTATAATATATTCCTGCACATCTAGATTGATAATAAACATTATAGCAATAACGAAATACCGAATTCTAAAAGTGCATCTGTATACACGGAAGAAAAATTAAGTTGCTTCAATTAAACGCGAATTGAACGAAAACATCAGATAGTTGTTTTAATAATCCAAATATTTGGATCAAATAATATCCAATTGAATTAATGTTTATGCTTGTGGCAGCCCGTGACGTAGACGTTTAATTGAAGCAACTGCATTTTTTTTCTGTGTACAATCTTTCTTCTAAACAACTATTTAAGGTTCTGAATAAACTTGTGCAAAGTATCATTTCCGTTACCTCCAATTGGCAAAAATTTAGACGATAATTCAAATCTCTCGAGAAACTAAGTGATTCAACTAAACAACGGGGCTTATGCTTCGTTGGAACTTCTGAAGGATATCGCTACGTTACGGCTTACGGAGGCTGCCGGTTCTCTGCAACGACCGTCTTTTCTCGCTGCAAGCGTTTCTTTTGCACGTACGCAGTGTCTCTCCACTTTCTTAATCCGTTACGCCACGCGGAGGATTATTTTACGAGCCTGCGGTGCCACGGCATCAGCTGCGTCTTCGATATGATCCCAACCCTCGATAGAAATAAGCGAAGGAGGGAGGAGGACAACCAGCCTCGACGCCAGTGAAAGACCACCCTCTAATGCGAGTTAATAATACTCCCCTATTTTTTAAGAGTCACTATTTTATTTATAAGATACGGACCCATACGCGTAGAAGGATATTTACGGGGTAAGCGACTATTATCTCATACCCCCGGTCTCTTCGGTAAACCGGAGGGAAGAGAAAGCCGTTTTCCCCGAAATATATTTCCAGATGCATACTTTATGTTGCACGCAACACCGTGCTCACGGATGCTTCTCATATTTCGCGTCAGTATGTCAGGCCCGATAAAGCTTTGCATGTAATATTCGATGAGGAAACAAAATAATTGCTTGATCGCGATATAATCACCTTTTTTCTTCTTTTTTCAGAAACAATATAAAAATACTCGCGAATGTATTTAATGGTAATATAGAAATCTTCCAGCATTTAACAAATTAATTTGATTGTTCAAAGCAATTTTTAAAAATATACATATAAAAAATATAAATATAAACATGTTGAATATTAATAGAGCAGAGTTTTCATTACATTTCACTGCATCTTTAATTGCCGCTTATTGACTAGACAATGTAATAAAACTTCAGTAGAACAAACTTAATTTGAAGTCTCGCTAGGTTCATTGCGACAAAATTTCCCGATAACTAACAATCTCCGTGCGTTACAGATTTCAACCGCTTAGAAGGAAACTCCTGTTCCAAGTTCGCGCTTGGCCTGGAAATTTTCCTCTCATCCGTGGTGATTGTAATCGCGCAGGGAGTTCCGTTTACCGTCCAACAAAGGCATCCACGAGCGCGCAGAAGGAAACCCTGGCGGTCCGAGTCGGACAAAAGCGGTCACCGCGGTAATTATCGTCGACGTGAGCAAGAGGCGAGAACAAGGAAGAGAATCGCATGCACATGAACGCCGTCGACGACCTCGACTACGGGGAGGACTACCGTAGTCCGCTAGGACGCTGACTGGGCTTCACCGAGTTTCCAGCTAACCAAGCAACCATCAGGAACCAAAGTTCCTGCCGGTCGTCTAGGCTTCCGAGCTGCTGGAAACTTTCCGTCTGGACCTGCTCTCCGTAACCGAGGATCGGGCTTCTTTGTCCGTCCACCTGGCCTCCGGATTGCCGGTCGAGTGAACACAGCTGTCGCAGCAATCGCAATAAACGTCCATTAACACCAAGAAGACCTGCTAGTTCACAACGTAAATTACAACGACTGTGCGATAAACTGATTCTCTCCCTTACACGTCGTGGAATCCTTTTCCTCCGGTGTGGCACTGAATCCACACTTTTCTTAATCTCGAAACTAAAGATTCTAGGCGAAAGAGATTCGAAAATCAGTCTGGACGACGCGTACATCTCACAATTCGCGTTCCGTCCCTCATCGCGAACGACTCAACCAATTACAATATTTTCCGGGGGAATGGCGCAGATTCTCTTATGCTCCCCGCTATCTTATGGAGCGTATGTAAATTAGAGTCTCGTCGAAAGCGCGGCTTCCTTCGAAATCTGTCTGTTGTCTCAGTTCGATTCCTCTCTTCTCTTTCCCTCGCTCGCTCCTTCGCTCTATCCTTCTCCTCACGAGAGCTCCTAACGTTACCAACACCGCCACTGATGGGTTTGTATTCTAATTTCGCGCTTTGGTTTTCACCCGGCTTTCCGCCAAAGCGAGTCGAGGCGGCACGGCGAGATTGGAGAGAGAGGGAACGTTTTCTTCGCTGCAACCACCCACGAGGATGAAATCGCTTTCCAACTAATCCCAACGGAACCCTCCTCCCCACTCCTCGAGGGTAGCAACCCTGCGCGATCCTTTCTTATCCCGCAATGGCGAGCTTCTTTCTTCTTCTTCTTCGTCTTCTCCTCCGTCAGCTGGGTAACCAAGAGATTCCGGATTTTAATACACGTAAAATTAAAATTAGACCCATATTTGCATTTGGTAATGGGAAAAAGAACGCCACCGTGGGATAAATTCTCGCACACGCCGCGAGACATACCAACGAGGTTTCTTGCGGCTTAGGGCATATATTAAACTCAAAGCCCACAACGTCGCGCGGTTTAGTAAGCTCGTCTCGGCGATTAAGGCGAATTACATGCGAACAATGCGATTATCTTAAAAAAAAAATGTAAACCCTTATAAAATCTATTTAAAATGAATAATATTAAATTGTCGTTAAAAGATTATTTATAACAAACAATATTAAAGTACTAAAATATACCATACTGATATACACTAAAACTGTGATATCTTACAAAAATATCTGAAAAAAATTAAACCGGGATTTATTTTAAAATTTTCTAAAAAGATTTTTTAAAAATAATTTATAAGAACTTCCAAAGAATGGCAAAACAGCTTAAGTCGGAAAAGCCGTCACAGATGGGTCTAAAGATCTGTGAAATAATTAATTTTCCCAAGTGACTTGCAAAGATTCCCCTGTCCTGTAGTATAAACAAAACGAAAATTGTTCTATACATATATTACTTTATTTTATTGTATAAAGTTTTAGAATAAATGTTATAGATTAACACCTTTATTATTGCTCGTATAATTGGCCCATTATTCATTTATTGTTCTACATATCCTTGCAATCAATTTCAAAAATTTCTTACCAAGAAAACATCTCTCTTCTCCAGTCATTCGTTCGTTTAATTAAGGTAAAAATGTATTTAACTTTAATTATATACGTCTCTAAATAATCCGGAATTTTGGAAATAAAATTCTACTTACTGATAAGCACAGTACATATACGAGCTATTAATTGTAAGTTGCAGCTATTTAATGCTATGTTGAACTTCTTGTAGAGCAAGAGATCTTCAAACGGTAAGCGGTATTGAACCTGAAGATTCCTTATCACTGACCAAGGTACACAAGATGCCAGATAGCAAAACATCGAACGGACTGGGCCAAAGGGCGCAGGCTCTATAGAGGTTTGCTGAAGTCCTAACCGCGGCCTAACGACGGCTATCAGTGGTATATCGGGAAAGGAGAAACTCAGATCTTATCGGTGCGTTACCACCTAAGCTGTTTGCGTCTTGTAAACTCGAAGATTACCAAAGTGGTTTCCCCACCGACTTCCCTCCTTCTCCTCCCGATACGAGATAACGCGACCGACGAGGAAACCGTGGACGAGGGTCTCGAAGTGGGTATAGACACCGAGGATCCGGATGGCATTCAATGTGTGAATTGCGGCGTCTGGGGTCGCCTATCCCATTCCGATTTTGGATCTGGTCAGACACGCGCAAGACCTCGCATAAGGTTAGACTCAGCTTGCCTGACCATCCAATCATTAACCCGAATTACGTCCTGACCACTCTAACTGGAGCAATATTAATGATTAAGTTAGTTCGCAAACCCGAGCAGTAACAAACGTTATAGTGTGTGTAGAGAATCATGACATAATTATGGAATAACATTCGTATCACTAATACGCTTATATTGAAACTCGTCATAAGTATTATCGGAAAGTTCAGTTTCAGCTTTGAGTTTCAAAATTCTTGGAAGCTAATTTTTAGCACAAGAGCTGATTCGAGAACTGATTAAGGTTGAGCTAAAAATGCTGTGTTAGAATGTATTTAAATGTATTAAAATTATCTTTGTGCGTTTCTACTAAAACCTAGCAAATCTATGTCGAGATACTATTCTCGTCACGATAACGATATCTATGCTCGATGCATCTGATGCCTTCAAATTTCGTGTCCCATCGACTTATGCATAGATTCCAACTGCGTCCTCAGTGCAGCAACAAAGTTGCCTCTGCCGATTCCAAGTCTCGGAGACTCGTCTTCCCTGGCTACGCGAAGATCCAGGGAAGAGTAGAAGCGAAACGGGCGTACACATGCAGTCTACGGAATCGCGAATTCGCGAACGAAGTAATAACTTGGAAGACGGTTCGCGCGAGTCCGTCGCAGGTCGCGCTTAGAGGAACACGTACGAAAGTGGATAAGCAACCACCGGGAGAAGTTCATTCATGCGCTGACGCGTCCGGAATAGGTTATAGGTAACGCGAACACCACGTACACCACTGTCTAACTCCCGCCCTTCTCGTATTCTCCACTTTCCTTTCTCTCTCTCGCTCTCTCTTTCTCTCATCCTATCTTGCAACCACCCTCGTACGAGAATGCAATAACGACTGGGAGTTTCCTTGGGAGATCCTCTAACATCGTCTTAGAGGTCCTGGCCGTAGTTAGCCCGCATTAGTAATCTCCCCGAGGTATTCTTGAATTCTACGTCGCCAAAGCGAGCAACCATCCCTTCCTCTCTAACTGACGATTGCGAATTCAAATTCGAATTTCGAAGAGTTATATAACATGCTACTTATATATCTTACGACGCTATTTAATTTCTGTACATTGACGAAGTTTGGCGAAAACAAAAGTCACTGATGTTTTAAAAGAGAACAATTATGACTGACAATAATTTTAGTTTTAATTAAGTGTTTCACAAACTTATATTTTCTTTTATCGTTTTCTTTCGCCCTATATCTATCAAATCACAGGATAATATCGCGATTCAAGATATTGACGTAATTCAATGTGCCGCGTAAATATCTCCCCTGTGAATTATTCCGGATATCGAAAAATTTCTCTCGAAAATACGTGGAACCCAACGAATGCGCGAACAGCGGTTGTTAAAAACGCGGCCATTCGTTAGAGCTCTCTTAATTACCCGCGAAAACAGATCGTGGCGGAGAGCACACACGAAAGTACCGAACTTTCAAATCAAAACCATCCCGACTGCGCGTACCCCCTTCATCAGATCCAGCAGCGTTTTTCTCCGATCTGCATTTCACCTCTTACCTCGTTCGGAGGCCGCTATCGCCGTAACAACTGTTACGATTCGCAAGTCCGCCGCGCCACCGCCTCAACGAACGATCACGAACCGTTTATTCGCGCAATCATTAGTAGAACCGGTCTAATTAATACGTGCCGCGCGGGCGCGTCCGCGAATCATTTTCGATAGCAATTGCGAGACCGAAAATCACGGGGAGTCGGGAACATCCCGACCAACCGAATCGGTACCGACGATTGATGAGACTCACCTGCTCCATCACGAGACGAATGCGAAATCGACGAGTCGGTCTCTCGAGGGTCGAAAGGGTCTTCTCCACCGCCTTACGGGCTCACACCGGACTAAATTAACCATGAATGGCCAATTAACCTGGAGACTGTGCCAACTAACCGCCACCGCCGCCTTCGGTCTCTGGACTAAATTGATCGCCGTCGTATCCGAGGACGGTTAATCGTTACTGATTGCATAAGAAATGGTAACCGTGCTTGCATTTCGAAAAATATAATCACGTGAGCTGTTGGTCGCGGTCGATGTCTGGCAAGTGGCCATGTCTTCAGTCTTGAGATTCAATTTAGTCCAGTTTATAAAATCATAAAGAGTTATCTGATTTTTTTTATACATTATATAAGAACAAAATAATTATTTTTATCGATATCTTGGAGCAAAAGCAGTATTCCAAAATAGCACAATACCTATTTTTTTTTATTCACAATTGAAAATCTACGAATTTCTCACAGTCAAAATGGATTTATTCTTTCAATTCACAAATAGAAGATAAAAATATTAACAGTTTCTTACCAATTTTTAATTATCCATTTTAATAAGTTATGATTTTCCCTTACATAACGTATGCCAACAACTTTGGAGCGCAATAATGTTTTGTAAAAGCATATATAAATAAGCATCGATCATACGCTAAAATGTCAACATCAAGCAAAAAAATTTAAAAATTGGTAATCTTAAAATACTGAATACCTATATGACATACTTCTTTCACCGTCCGCTTTAATTCCGATCAGAAAATCGTAGCCAGAATTTTCAGTCGATTATTTTCGTTCATCGCGCAGGACGATACACGAGGTTTGAGAAAAGCAGCAATCCCCCCAAACTCCCACACCCTCGGATCCCCGCTCTAAACCGTCTTCCTACGAGATGGGGGAGGGTGCCGTTCCACGCGATGGTACATTTTTAATTACTTACACCCACGCAGCTGCATCGCGCGATGACTATAAATCAAGCGGAGCGCCGCCCAGCAAAGTAATTACAGCTTGAATTTTAGATAATGTTGCCGCAAGCACGGCTCACCCTCCCCCTTCCCGCCCCCTTCTCGCCCTGCTGAACCATCCGCCTTTCGTTCAACCAACCCCCGATCCGCCGTAGATAGATCATTGCCGCACTGGATTTTTGTTAATCTTCGGTCGCGAGCAATAAACTCGCGTAAAATATCAATATGATTAAACGAACTCATCATCCTTAACTTATATTTTAACTTACACACCTACTATAAAATATCGTCATGAATTTCAATATAATATTTTATCACTAATTATTTCTTGACTTTTTTTAAACTTTATTAACGTACATCAGTATACAACACATAATCATATTTTTAATGAATTAACATTATCAGACAATATACGACAATCAAACATTCCACTGATGTCGATCAATTTTTAGCATCATTCATGGAAACTTCTTATTTCTGATATACCAGAGAATCGTGTTTGAAACTTTATTTCAAGCTAATTTTGAGATTTGCAGTGTTGGGGGACAGAGATAGCTTTGTGGCTAAGCGTCGGAGTTGGAGTCGACGTCGGAATTGTTTACATAATTATGCGCCAATTAAGAGAGCAGGCTACAGGAGGCAAGAGAGAAAAGGAAAACGCGAACGGAGAATCGGAGCCGAGTGGCTGATGAGGGCAACAGCCATCTCGATTCCCGCGCAATTAAGGTGCGGTTGAGAAAACCTAAAAAAAAGACTCGCTAGAAAAGAGTGGAATTTAATTAGGAGCTCGTGCTCTCTTGTACCTCCAGACAGCCATGAAGAAGCGAAACACAGTGCAGACGAAACTGATACGTAGAAAGAGATCGAGAGAAAGAGCGTTGCAGAGTAGAAATTATTGAGCCGAATAATTTAAGAGCGGGACAGAAAGAGAGAGAAAGACAAATGACGGTAAGAAGCAGGCAGGAAAAAGAGAGATGGAAAAAGAGGAACGGAGAGAGAGAAAACGCGAGTAGTAGGGAGTATCGTCAGCGAAGACATAACAATCAGGAATATGATAACACGCGGGACGGATGCTTACCTTCACCTCAGACCTCCGCGAGGATGCCGAGAAGCCGAAGAGGATGACGGTGGGGCAGGCAGAGAGCGAGATGAAAGATGATGAGTGAAGGAGCCGTGGCAGGGGTAGGGGCCGCTTAATTAGAGCCAGACTTCCGTAGGATGCTTGAGGCTTCCCCGCGCTCTAAAGTTCTATCTTCCCACAGTTTATCCGCGTAAAGTGGCTATCTCGAAATTACCCTCGAAATTATATCGAATTTCGGACTCGATCCCTTTCGGCCCGCCAAGCCTTCGATACGAACATCTAAAGGTATCGATAATTCCAACGTCGCCCAATCCATCATAAACAATCGTCGTCATAATGGAGAGGAGATAATCGATCATATCGTATAGAAACATAAGACGGATGACGCGCGAGAAACATCTTGAACTGTTCTTTACCTAATATGTTTTGGTTATTTTAGTATAACATAATATAAATATAAATTCTCGCAATCTAATTGTGTCCACAATTTTTCAGATAAACATTTCGTGAATAAGCATTAATTTTCACTTTGTGTTGTTACTTTAATTTAAAGAAAAATAAAATTGTTGAAAAATAAAAGAAGAATCGCTTTTAGATTTGAAATATCCATAAACAAACTATAGATATCATTCATATGAGTCCTTACTGTTTCCGGTTTGGATATTTCATGCTAATCGTGACAGCTGGTTTCTAAAAGATCAAGTATCTTATATTCATATCTCAGGAGTAAATCAAGGTGTTAGGGACGCGTTGCTCTATTTTCCTTAATTTTTTCGTGGCGTCGTCGCCTTCTCCGGAGTATTTCGCACGAGCAACAACCGCGACGGAGGGCCGATGTTTACTTTATCCTCACTAATCACGGGACGTATTTGCGTTTTATAATCCTTGGTCGGCTAAGAGGGTAAAATCTGAAAGCTTAGTGGAATCTCCTTTCGGTCGGATGAGTAATCCCTGCCCCAGCCCACGATTCCCGCCGCAGCGCTCTCCTCATCCTCTGTCTAAGAGTTGTCTGAGAGTAGGGCATCTTCGTAGTTTCGTACAACGCCAAAGAAGTGAGTCCACGTCGCTAACTTAATGATTCACTTTATCCCGTAATATAGCCGTGCGCTCTCGAATATTTCCGCGCGTGTGGACAACATTAAAAACTATCCGTAATCCGTGAAAAACTCGAACTACAAATACAAAGTACAAATACTTATTTTAGATACTTTTAGTCATATTTTTAGTGAATATCAAGTCGCGTTCATGTAATTTACAATTGCTTTTTTCCCCGAATAGAATGCAGACTATAGCATCAACCGCACAATATTATTTAATTAGTGAATCACTTGAGAATTGGTTACGTCATCAAATTATGATACGAAATTATGGTCCAATCTATCGATGGTATCGTTATCGATCAGTTCGATTCCGGTAAACCAAAATATAAGTAGTGCACGGCAAAGGGCGATTTACAAGGGACGAGCAAAGGTGCACACGCAGATCGAATAATTGATAGGCATGAGCGTATCGTCGGTCTCGCTGCAGGAAACTCGAAGGTCTGCGTTATCGATAATTCACTCGACTTGACCGTCCTCGCTTGAACAACGGGTACCACCCTCCGGTCCTGCCTCCTTCGCCCTATTTATATGATTAATGGCTTTATAATGACCATACAAGCTCGCGATTCCATGCGCAGGACAGAGTAACCCTATCTCGCCGGTAGGGCAGCGTTCACGCGAAAGAATACTCGTCGTCTTACCGAAGGGTGCTCGCAAAAGCGCATAATCGTCCTAATAATACCGTTTCTGACCTTATTTTAATGAATACTGCATCGTCCGTGTTGTGCAACCGCGGCTTAAAAGCGCGTAACCCTTCTGTTATCTTATATTCTTTGTATCGTCGATTGTCATTAAAAAAGTTTCGTACTATGTAGTTTTTATATCTGTATTTTTAAGTATTTTTTTCAGAAACAGAATATTACTGAAATTATCATAAAAGGGAATTAAAAAATATATACATTTCATATACTATTAACATTGAAAAAGGCATCTATTGATTGTTATCAACTTTCCTTCTCAAAAAATATCGCAGACTGAATCGCATTAAAATATCTGTATTTTATCGACGATTTCCAGCGCATTTCCGGCGGCCAGCGAGGAAAGGATAATCGCGATCGATCGGTGTAAAATTTCTCCGGGGTGTCGGAGTGGCATCGGAATTGCGAGCCGGGTGAAATCGAGCTATCGAATCGGCATCCGTCATGCGAACGCGTCAGGCTCTATACGTGTTTTCTCCCGCCAGTAACTCTAGCCACTCGACGGTAATTCTCTGGCTGGCATGCGACCGTCACTCGAACGACACGACATCACACCGCGCGTCGCGCCCATTTTTTCCCATTTTTCAGTAGCTCCCCTCGCGAGACTAACGTGTGTGCACGAACGGAAAGCAGCAGACATGAAGCCCTTTTTAAATGTCCGCAAGCTTGGTGCGCGGCAACAAAATATAAAATTAATTGCAGGTCTCAAGGCAGCAACACGCTAAGGTACTCGAAGAAAAACCGTGTGTGGGGTCTCCTTACCCTCGCGCGCGCGTAGGGTCCGAATCAGGCTAAACGACCAAATATTCTAGCATTTGGAAAAAAATATGTAATATGCTACATTTAATCCTATCATTTAGTGAGCTATTAAATTTTTCAGTTGGCTCGTTTTTAAAACTTGTTTCGTATTTATCATTTTTATATTGTTGCTCACTCTTCGCTTGACACAGTTAGGTTTTCCTAGTTTTCAAAATAAATGATATGTATGTGCTTTTCAATTAATACTTACATCACGATAGTGCAGATACTTCTTCGGATATCACTAAGAACTACGAGATTTAACATCCTCGATATTGTCTTAAATTTTATAAAACTCTTTTAACTATGTATCTCCCCGATAATAACACCGTCGGGATATTCGACGCATCTTAGAATACAATTAGAATCACAGGTAACTACGGTGTACAGTCCAGAAACACCCGCGTTCTAATCATCATGGCAACTCGATGGACACGTAAGTCAATCGCAGCTGGTTTAGAGCGAAAATTGCCGAACACATACGACACGTAAGCCAAAACAAAGCGTGCCAAGGTTTAAAACACACTGATCGCGATGTACGAGGCGATGGGCAAGCCCCGTACATTGCGACGACGCAAGCCTACGTCGGTCCGTCTTTACGAGCCACGTGGCCGAGACGTAGAATCGGCCGCGTCGTGCTGGTGTAAAGGTGACAGACAGACGTGTATAGAGACCGGCATCCTCCACACCACGTACACATTCTGCGATATGTACACCGCTAGATAAAGGCATAGCCCGATCGGGCTACGTGGCTTACAAGCACGTGGGAAAAAGCGCGTGCGAAACAAGCGTCGGCCGGCCGGCAGCCTCTACAGGGACCGCGTGCATAATGCATGCCGGGCGTATGCGCTCCCGTAGTACGCCGTTCTACCAGCAAAATAACACACATTTGTAGCTAATTTTTCGAACGATCGTCGTCGTCGTCGAAGGGAACGACGGAGAAAGCGGGTACGAGAATGCCTCGCAACGTTGTCGTCGCGACACGCCCCGATGCTCCGCAACCTCTGACCCTCGTCTTTCCACGAGCTCTCATGCCTGTTCGCCTGAGTGATGCTTGAATGCCGAGCTATATGCTACATAGTATTGGTAAAAGCGTTCCACGGAAGTTCGCGACTGTATAAGATTCTGTTTTCCGAAGGAAATAATAGGATATATATGTATATATATAATATCGCGCCAAAGCACTACACGCTGACATTTATCAGCAGAACAATTTCTCTAAGATGTTTATATGTTGCTGTGTTTTGATTCCTTCTCTGTATCGTAATCTTAAAAACAATAAAAAAAAAAGGATAAACCTTTCCTCGTTGCGAAACTAGAGCAAACCTGACAGTTCTCGAGACAACTACAACACGATGCAAGTTGACGTCTCGAACGCGCTATTTTTCTAGTTCGATTTCGAAACCATTAATGGATATTCCACTGTAACACAAATCACAAGAAATTCCCGGTTGAATGAACGACGTTGGGCCATAAGCTGCAATTTCCTTGACCTGCTTCGTTATTAATATTTCTGCGAAGTTTATACACACATGTATAAAAGTCACGTTAATGCACGCGTGTGTGAGTTCAAAGTGAACGCACTACGTCATAATATTAGACTTAGGATGCTTCTATAGAATCAAAGACATTCAAAAGAAAGATAACAACGAAGAATAGAAACGTGTAGTTCTAACGCTGAAATGCGCTGTGTAAATTTCGCGTTATGTAGCCTGCATTTATGTTGTATTTACGTCGTATTGCTATAAGTAATATAAATATAACGCATATGTAAAGAAAGAATTTAAACTAAATTTAACAAACCTAGAGAAGATACATCTAAATAAAAAGATTATTTATTTAATTAATTCATTGCATTTTCTAACTGCGTTATATTCAATTATTTCCAGATTCTAACGATGATACGCATTCTCTATATGTATACAAGAAATTTATACATAGGTATTCTATAATTATTATTTAAATATAATTATGATAATGTGAAAATCATTGACTACCCCGCTTTATTAATGCGATAAAGGTAACTTCCTTCGCGATACCTTAAAGATGTTAAGTAAGTAGAAATAGAAGAAACATGGAATTGACATATAAAATATGTACGCGACAACAGAAATTCAATAATATGCACCAACTGTGTTTAAAAATGAAATAGTTACTGTGGCGCGCAATATTCTTACTTGTACCTACATTTAAAATCGCGGGAGAGGATCGCGAAGGGGCGAAAACCGCGATAAATTGGAGAGCACCAGGGAGCGTGACGCTTTTTAAAGCCCATGATTTTCTGGCGAAAGCTCGCGTTTCAGGTGGCGCGGAAGGGCGAACCGGGGCGTGCGCTCCGTTTAGCTGCAACCTGGCAATTACCTGTAGGGCATAATTGTCATCCCTTACGTTTTCCAAGACGGCGTCCCCTTTTCCCAACCCACCCCCCCCCCCCCTGTCCCGCGCTCTGAACGATTGCCCGTATGCTCGCCCCCGCGGCCAGGGCTACCCCGATGGGGGGCGTCGGGTCACGCGAGGCCGTGCCTGTCGCAGGAGTCCACGCGACGCGGAGAGCCACGCGATGCCGAAACAACACCGACTTACCTTACCTGTATCAGATTTCTAATTACTAATTTGCTCCCAACCCGCGGGCTCTCCCTCCGCTGTTTCGCAGCGGAGACCACTTTCGTGCTCCTTAAAAGCGAGCCGGCATCGACGTTTCCTCGCGCGAAGTCGATTACGATCGGACTCTATCGTTCTGGGATCTTTGATCGATAAAACGCACGTTTTCACGGGCTCACGATTAAGACTGCTCAAGCTCTATATTGTAGATTTTTTTATGTACGGCAAGAATGCGAAAGAACATATCATCAGTAAGATCGAGAAATGTACATAACTTATCAAAATTCTACCTATCAAAAAAAATAGTCAAAGTAATAAATTTACTGGAATAAACAAATAACTCTTTTTTGTAATATTCAAACATGTATTATGTGTACGAGATATCAGATGAACCCAACCGATATAAAAAGAAACCCGACAATGACGAAAGATAGCTATAGATACAAACGTTCAAATTATTACATTAATTCCATTATTAACTTTCAATTGAAACTGAATATTTTGCGTAAGCAATGAAAAATATAATAAAAACATATAGTGCGTGTAGTGTTTAACTGATGTCTCACTAACTTACTTACAATTAGCTAACTAAAGTACATTCTAAAATGACAGGTCGATCGACTTACCACTCGTCGAAAGACACTGAGGACTCGCAAATAACTATTCTGGCTAACGCAACTCGATCGCAGCGACGTGCTATTTACCTGCAATCAGAAAAATAATATTATAATAATAATACTAATAATATTAAATAAAAAATTTAATGAAAGAATATCGCCGAGAGCTTCCGTCCTATATTTCGAAAGCGCAAATTCATGGACACGATGAAGGAACGGGCCGAGAAGCAGGAGAGGCGAAGGCGGACGTAATTGCGAGAATTAATTATTTCCATGCACGAATGTCATGTGCCTTCCTGTAATTACCCGGCGGGCATAATTTAAGGCGAGCCGAGTTGTTAACAATATCGTTCGCGTTCCGGGGTTCGTCTAGGCGGTGAAGATCTCCCTTCGTCGGCGGAGGGAGGACGATCGTAACGTTTAGTTTTGTCAAAGGACATGATTCATAACTGCGCGGCGACACCGGCAATAGCCGTAACGCCGCGGAGGTCTAACGATATATTACCTTTATAAATTAACGCCCGAAACTTTCGCAGTTGACTCATGGTAATCATTAATTTCACGTATTATCGTAAATATGCAGCTCGCGCGATAGCGATAGCGCCGCGCCGCGCCGTGTCGCGCTAAAACAAGACGACGAGAGAGTAACGTTTTAAACGAGCACTTCCTAGCAGCTTCATTTGAGGTCGCGAGCTAATTTGCATTCTTAGATCACGTCCCAACGTTTCGTTATAGGACGCGTTTTGCATTCGGCTGACCTTTGCGCGATTTATCATTCGCCGGGACGATGAGAAGAGTTCCTCTTCGCCGTTATTATTCGCGATCGTGTGAGATGAGATTTAAACGGATATCCTGACCACAACGGAAATCACCCTTTTTCGTTACACAGTAGAGTAATCTAAGCGGCGTATGTCGTATCTCACGCTTAATCTCAATCCCATAATGCGCTCTGCCACTTCGGTGTACCGCGTGTTCGCTGCGTATTACCGTCCCGTGTCTCGTAACTCAGCCTCCGCGATTTCTCCCTGCTTTGAGAGAGAGAGCGTACCACCACGGCACGGTTATAACATTTACTTACTGCCGTTTAACCACTTATCACGTCGGATCTTGGGACCCGCGGCTTTTGCATCGCGCCCAAAGGCAGATTCGTAGAGTACGGGGGAGAGATTGAGAAGCGCGTGCGGCTCTAGAGAAAGCGAGAGCAATGAAGAGAGAGAGAGAGAGAAAGAGAGAGGAAGAGAAGGAGAGGACAAGAGGAGAGGTCGGTACAGGGGTGAGAGAGGGTGGTACTAAAGCGCGTATCCATTACGCTAAGCGCGTGGAAATGTTCACGTAAACGTGTGCGAGCGTACGTATCCGTCGTTTATCCGTCCTTCATCCGCCGCCCCTCTCGCGTCGCGGCTGATCGTGATTACGCTCGCATGCTTCAAGGACATATCTGCCGGATATCAACTCGACTACTCGACCTGGCTAAACGCTTACGCCCGACCCGCGCCGTATCCCGTTCGAATGCCCGGCCGCCCTCCACCACTGGCAATCTCGCCTTTGCAGCCGCCGGCTGGATATTTACCGATTCCAATTGGTTTCGTGATTGCGCTTAAGTGCTCGGATAGTTAGCGGGCTGCTGAGCTAGACACGGACGGATAGATAGATACGATTCTAAATAACGCTCAGAACGCGCAGATTCTGATTACGACCGGGCGGGCGAGTAATCCCGCCGGGCGCGCGATACAAAGGTGGTAAATGATAAAGAGAGACCTGCCGCGCCGTTGAGTGAACTGTGAATTCCATTAATGTATAGCGATGAAGTAATTCGTATGCTTGTAACATAACACTAAAGTAAAGATATTTGCGCAGGATGTCGAAGCAATATCCTGAAACTTTTAATTGATCGACAAGTAAGAGTTACTAACAAATAGTATACCGATTTTCTATCGCTTGATACAACTGAGGGAACTTTTTAATGCAACGCAATTAAAACTATATGCAAGTAGTAATCAATACGTGCGATAAACTTCTGTATTTGTTATCGTTATAAATTTTCAGTGTACGTTGAATTGTGTCACATATACAATCACAACACATAAGACTCCTTGTATCACGTAAATATGTTTAAATATCATTTGATTCCAACTTTAACAGGGTTTCATACTTTCATTTATCTTTCTGCATTTTAACAATAAAACAAAAGGTATAAAAGCGTAATTAATGAACAATAAAATTGTTGTCTCCAAATCATGATAAATTTTGATAGATAAATAAGATGTGAGGATAGGAGAAAAGATTGCAGGTTAGGCAAATATGCCAAAGGGCCTTTCTGGTTGGCTCTGATGTGGTCTACAGTCTCGGCTTAATAACCCTCGACCTCATCAAACAAATGCTTCCAACCGACCTCTTCGCCTCTGGCATTGAGAATTCTCGGCAATAGTGCAAGTTAAAAAAGACATCAAGGGAGAGATTGTTAT
Source organism: Leptothorax acervorum (assembly GCA_035220615.1). Lineage (NCBI taxonomy): Eukaryota > Metazoa > Arthropoda > Insecta > Hymenoptera > Formicidae > Leptothorax > Leptothorax acervorum. The sequence goes on along the minus strand of JASTWQ010000043.1, from coordinate 440,450 downwards.
ATCCTTGTATATGTCAAAGAAAATGATAGAAAGTATGCAATACTCAACAGCGATCACGCGTAACTGTTTGAATAATTTTAATGGAAACGCACAATAGAAATTGAAGCAATTTTGTTTAATGCAGTTAAGTATAAAAAAATCTTGAAAAATTTTATTTCAACATCATTGTAGATATTCATCCTGAATTTCACAAATTAGCTTTTACAGACAAAAATTTCACGGATAGCTTTCGTAAACTTTAGTTTCCGCAGATACACATCGAAGTATCACATACACATATTCTAGATTGCATATTCTTCTTCCCATTATTGAAGAGAATTCTCTATCCAATGTACGAAAAAATGTTCGCTGATAGAGAGTGAAAAGGGGATTCATACGTGTCGGAAGGTACTTTGATATCAAAAATTCGAGGGAAGTCACGAGGAACGAAGTAGCAGATTATATCGTTGCGCCCGTGTGTACGAGCGATGCAAGAGGAACCGTGAAGAGGGGTAGCGCGGCGAGTGGCTCATCGACTGGTACAGACTAGTACCGATATTACCCTGCACCCTGCACGGCAAGGGAGCATAAGAGCGAGAAAGAGAGAGAAAGAGAGACGGGGAGAGAGAGAGAGAGGAAAAGCGGTCGAGAGAGATAGGAGTATGTAAGCTCGTAGGTATCCACTTCCCTTCCGCGATCAATTAATTCCGGACACTAATGCTTTTCTAAAGACACACACCCAACCGGCTCACCACTCGGCCGATAACCGACTATTCCGAGAGAGAGCTGTCGGTCGGAACCATCGAATTGCACGTCACGCGATACCTTCACGATCGCAATGCACTTTCCTCTGTCGGCTGGCAACCGCTGTGGAAAGAGTTCGGGGGATAAATTAGGTAATACTTTTCTTGAACCGTATGTTGAATTTCGCGCAGTTTCAGGTTTTGAAAATTAGATTAATCAGATAATTTCTGAAAATTAAAGTAATATCTTAAGAACGCTTTTTAAAATGTTAAAACATATCCGCAACCTCTGGTTTAAATAGTATGCTCGTTAAATTTGATTTTTGAAACGCTCACAAAATCCATGTGTTGTGTACAATAAATTGTGCTCGGAATACCCTGTTGTCGGAAAATCGGCAAAGACTCCCCGTAATAGGCACCTATCTTCGCATTACTCTGCGTCTACGAGTATACGAGGCTGGCTTTCTCTCCGGAGAATTCTAATTGTGAGAGACAGTCCCAGGAAAATACTCGGCGGAAGTTTCCTGCAGCTTCGCTACTCGAGCATATCGCCGGTATTTCAATGTGCCACCAACACCAGCGTCACCGCCACCAGCGACACGGCAACTCTTACCTTTCGGTAACACCTACGCTATTTCCTACCTATACCGGCCTCAATCCAAAGACGGCTCCCCCCGGACTTCATTCCGAAAGCAAAATTAAGTACCTACGAGAGATGGTAAATACAGTCACCGGCGTACTCTTCTCCCAAGCTAGGTAAACTTGAGATTGGTCGCGTCCCATTTCGATGGGGGACCAGATGCGTGCTCTACGAAAAGCTCTTGTTAGGTATGAGTGCGATAGAGACAAGAATGCGGTAGAGAGTTGACATATTTTTATAGTTAGGTTGCCGCAAGATCATATTCTTGCGAATGCAGATCAATAATGTTTTAAAATAATTTGCTGATGACAAAGAGATCTAAAGTGATAAAGGTCAAATCACATGAAAGATATATATGTGTAGATGAATGTTTAAAAGTGCACGTCAAAGAATTATTTGAAAAGTCGCGGTGAGAAGAGAACATTGAACCTCATTAACGCTTTAAAATCTCTTTCAATCGGTCACCTGTCAAATTCTCATTAGCCTTGGCATGACGTTATTCGAATCTTGCCGATTTCAATAACTGTTCAAGTTATTACATAAATTGCAGGACCAGCAGACTTTTTGGATGCACGCGTCAGTCATTAAGGTATAGCGATCTTTGAAAATGAGAAGAAGCGTCAACGAGGCTTTTGAGAAGTTCTCGAGAGTGACGTTGATCCCTCTCCCGTTACCCGTTGCGACTGTCACTCACAATTAGCCGTCCCGAAGGATCTGCCAGCTAGGAAGAGGAGGAGCCCTGGGAAAATAGAGGAGAACAAAATAAAGGGCGGGAAGGTAAGATAGCAGGGACGGAAGGAGCGAGGGGGATACTACCGCTTGACGGCGCATCTTACATGACAGTCTTTGTATTAACTATCAGGTAACTTCTTCCTGTCAACCCTTTTACGCCCCCTCGTTGTTCCTATGCCGAGAGCCTCTTTACTCCGATTCAGAACCAGATGAGGAAAGAGAGCAAGAAAGGCAGAGCAGGGAGGGAATAACGAGGTAAAAGAAGATGAGAGACGAGGAAAGATAGAAGCGAATTAGCACTGTCAAGGCAAGTGCTAATCCCGTGAAACGCCTCCAAATGCAGCGAGAATATGGCAGCGTCTGTTATTCACGTAGAAAGCAATAGAATCTCTATTCTGGTAGGTAACTATTTCTGTGGCTGCAACGGAATTATTCACGAGCGAAGATGCGAAATCGTTGTAAAATTAAGTCGACTGTTAAAATTTTATAAAAACAAAATCACCGAGCGCTCGAATACAATGCGAATAAATTGCTCTTTATTTTCAAGTATATTTGTATACTTGTAATATGTTCGCCAAAGAACTTCGGTCGGCATTTACACGCGCATGACGCGAAATTACAAACTTGCATCACATTGTGCTCACGCTCACACACTTTTCGACACGTTCGACACTCACACACGTAGACACTATCTGAAGAGAGCGTGAACGCGCCCAGACGAAGGCGCCACGCCGTAGGCAGGGACAGCTCATTAATATTTAGACGTATTTTGAGCGGCGAGCCACTACCACGCCGCTAACGCCAGCCGCCATCGTCGTCGCCTTTATACATAATTATTCGCGCGAGATTGGCGAGCGCTGGGCGAGCCTCGTTGCCTTGAAATTCCCCGTTGGAAAATTTCCAGTCGCTTTTTGAATTAATTATTGTACATAAAATATGGTAAAATCAGACTCATAAAGTATTGTATATATTCAGATCTTCTATCGGCACGTCGAATTATTCCATCGCCTATAAATTTTTCGAAAAATGTAGACAGAATATTGAATTTTCCTCTAAAAAGAACTAACACACAGATGAGAAAATTATGCTCTTCACCGTCAGTAGAACTAAATGAAGAACGAATAAAGATCGACGAAAATAGTTCCGAAGTCGTCCTGTAGACGACCGAAAGCGCAATTTCGAGTGATCAGGGCGTATTCATTTGCTTGCCGTTAATTAAGGTTCGCCTACAGCTCGGCTATGAGCGAGAGAACATTCCGATAGACGAGAAAGTACTTAGTTTCCGAAAGGGATACAACCATTTTTGCCACAAGCGCCGTAAAGTTCTCTTGAATATCGTATTTATATTGCGACTCTCATTCCCTACGGATAAATATTGATTCTATCTCTATCTCTATAAGACTTTAAGCTACCACGAATATCGTAGCAGTCTTTATAGACTCTGACCTGGTAATCTTATCCTTTGAAACAATTACGTTTTCCGGTAACAAAGTCAACAGTGCAGCATGTTGTTTAAAAAATGACAAGGTGCTGCAATATCGCCTTATCTCTGAGAAATTTGCAAACGTCCTCAAACGCATTACAAGATATTCAGCAAGACATCAACTCCATTTTTGAAGATTCGACATTTTAACTCAAATAAACCGTATTGTCCAATTTTATTTGAAAAAATTGAAACGAGCGCCAATTTTAACAGAGAGAGAGAAAGGTAGCAGCAATGAACGGGGGAAGTCTCCTTTGCCAGACTCCTAATCGATTGCCGCGAGTTTTAAACTTTACGCCGTCCCCTCCGACCACTCTCTTCCGTTCAGCTCGCAAAGCCGCCGACGACGATGGTAGGTCGAGGTGGAGAGAAGCGAAAGAGAAGTGACGGAAAACGCGAAAAGACGGTAAGCCAGAAGGCAGAGAAGCAAGAGATGAAGCAAGAGACAGAGAGAAAAAGAGCGCAAGAAAGTGAAAGAGAAAGAGGAAGATGGCGAAGTCTGTAAATTTTCTTACATTTTATGAGCCATCAGAATTTCATAACCTCGAGCCAGTCCGCGTGGTACTTTGCACAAGAAAAGTTTCCGCGCTCGCTCCATTCTCCCGTACACGTTCCTTTTCTCCCCGTCTTTTTCGCCCCCGTAGCCTTCTCGCGGCACTTTCGAGAAAGGGCAAAGACGGCTCGAGGAAAAAGAGGACAGAAAGCCCGGTGTGTGCAACGGATCATTGCAAGGTAACGTTCAGACGACGCCTGGCTCTCGCGTTAGCTCCCTCTGATTCTCCAATCCGCTTTACGTACATTAGACGCACAGGAGATTGGGCGTAAAGACGCCTTAGAACGTAATATCGTTTAAAATGATGGATAGCGAGAAACTCGCTTCTAGATATCCGCAATTTTCCACCGTCCCGCGTTCTACGCTATACGGTTACTACTTCTGCGCTGAAAAAAGTGTAAAATGAAAGGCATGTCAATTACATAGCGATTAACGTTCTGGTTTATTATCCTTCTTTTATCAACGACACTGCTCCTTTATCATAGTTAATAATACTTCAAAAAACATATTTTTACAAAAATATCGCATATTTGATAAAATTTAAATTGCCCTATTAAGGATTAATGGCGACTCATATATATGTTTAAAAAACGTGACAAATTTCCGGGTCATCGTTTTGAAGAAACGAGTCAGTGGTGGTGATTCAATTTATCTCGTACATACATACATGCGCGTGTGTATGTATGTGTGGTTTTATTTGGTCGGATTGAGGCTACGAACTGTTATTCTTGCCGGCCCCCAAACACCGTAATCCCTTCGCGTTCCCGATTAACCAAATACCTGGTACATGAACAAAAGCTCGTGGAAATGCCGCGTTGACGTGCTTGCGTGCATCGCGGTCGCACCTTCGCGTGACTTCGCGCTTAAATGGCTTGACGTGCTTGACGCGAGCCTGCCGATCGCCGACTCGTTAATTCGCGACTCCTTCTCGGAGAACGCGTCTTACGAAGCGACATCTGCACTCACGTAAAGCTTCTCCTACATTGCTGTAATATCGCACGTAAAATCACTTTTCACATATTTCAAAAATAATATTTATATCCAAAAAATCCAACAAATATCGAAACATTGTATACCATGCAAAAAAAATAAATATATGTTGTTAACAAAGAATAAACTGTTCTAATCATTTTCTTAACAAATTAAGTCGACAACAATAATGGATAAATTAAGTTAGAGCCAAGTATTAAATAAAAAAATTACTAGCTCTTCTTTTGCTTCAATTTCATATTATACTCATATTATTCTCATATTATTCTCATATTATACTTTTTCTGGGATTCTCTTCGATGTTAATCCATTAAACTCATTTTCCCTACAGTTTCATTAACACTTGTCGTTATAATACTTGACACTATATCTAAACTTGCGAGTCGAAATTTTCGTAAATAATATCGAAAGTTGTTTCAAGTACAAGATGTATTTCGAGCACAATCACATTTATTCGCTGAAGAAAATCCACGAACGCATCGTCGCAACAATTGGACTATACGGGGATCACGGTCTCTTTTTTCCTCTCGAAAATTACTTCTCGGCGCATGCTGCAAGTGGGCGGTTCTCGCCAATGTAGAAACGGTGAGAATAGAATAAAGGCTGTCCTTGCGAGAGGCGACAAAAAGAGAGAGAGAAAGAGAGAGAGAGAGAGAGAGAGAGAGAGAGAGAGAGAGTGGCGAGTAGAAAAGCCCAGAGTCGTGTCGGCCATGTTGTCAGCAAAGTTTCGTCTTCCCTCTTAAATATAAATGTATACGTGCGAGCCGGCACGATAAAGCATCTCCTCTGGTAAGTTCTGCGTAGCTATAGTCTACATTGTCTCGTGAAAACGTACACACGCGCCTGTCTGTCGTGATCCATAAAGAGCCATTAAGAACCGACACTAGAGCGCTGTATAAAGGGATGTGCGAATCTTGATGAACATTTCACGAATATAACTCGAGTAACTTGAATTATCATGGATGACTATTTTTGAAACGTCACTGATTCTCATATCACAGAATTATTAATTAAAAACTTTTATTAGTAAAATTTTACATCTTACAGTTTTTGGCACGCACATCATATCTTCCTTCTTACATCGCATTCACTATACCTTAATAATAAATTAAAAATCTCATCGATTTCTCATACACGAAATTTTAAAATAGAAATAATATAATGTTTAAAATGTTCAATAGTTCATGACTCAAAATAGTTACTGCTTTTACTATGCAATCTACAATTAACAAGGATCCTCTCTCGTTTCGTTTATTTTATTGTACAGAGAGACATGACAAACGTATGTGTACGAGAACGAGAACTTCGGCTCCCTTTATTACGAAACAGTTTCACCCAATCGGCACCGAGAACACGCACCGCGAAATAATTGCAGTCATTCCAAACCATTCACTATATTGGCCAAGATAATCTCATCGCCCTACTTCCACGTCCTATCCATTTTGTCTTTGTACGTGATATGTAACTAATTTTGACAAGAATATCCTGACAAATCCAAGAGCGCGACTGAATGTCAACACAAACAGACCTGCACATGGTGTCATATTTTATATTTTTCATGTAGTTTTATCGCGTTGTTAATAAAGATAACGTGGTTTCCTTAATCATCTAATTTTTATTATTGCAAAAATATAATTTGAAATTATATTAGATTTTGACTTAATCGAGAAAGAATATCAATTTATAAACACCATTATTAAAGGTCATTGCTTAATTTAAAATTATCTAGTTCAATTTCATGGTTAAATCCAATCATTAACTATTACGTGTACCTATCGCATTACATGATATTTTTTCTACAATATAAAAAATGTACTATTAAGTGTACCTCCTGATAACAATATAATGATAATGAAGCACTTTTGTGTAAAAAAAATAAGCACCGCGTTGTGTATAATTAAATATTTCTTATGTTTTAGGGTAAACAAATAACAAGAAATCATTTAGAACATTATTGATGATAGAAATGAGCGATACAAGATTTCATATCTTGTAATACTGCTTATATCAGAAGAGAGTTCAACGCCGATATTTTAGCAAAACAAATCGAACGCAATGGTTCAGAAAAGATCGAATCACTCGCGTTTCGGTCGAGCAATCCGTGCACATGTAGCTGCTTCCCTTCTCGGTCTATGGCCCTACTCGATTACTCTCTTTCTACCGACAGGTGTTTATCCGACCGTACGCGCAAACACTATTTCCACCCTTCGTAGCCAAGCACCTCCGGATTGATTTCAACAATGCAGTGAAAAGAAACGTTCCACATATCTCGAGGCATCAAATCGGACGATCGAATAGTTTTTATTATTCCAACCCTTCCACTCCCACATTTCATTCACGTTTTCTTCGTATAAAGAACAATGCACTAACGAAATAATTGGAATTTGATTTAAATATTGTATTTTTATGCTGTAATATACACATATTAGTTTAAAATATACATTTTTTTACGTGTCATTTTTTAAAACCAAAATTTATGATAAAATGCGAATGAGTCAAATGATCAATTGTAAGATTTGATGAATATAATGAATAAGAGCAAATTGCGACCTAAATAAATGATCCATTATAATACTGCCAAATATATCTATACATATATCTGTTTTCGATATACTTTTATTGTTTATTGAATCGAAAAAGGATTCAATGTTGGAAATTTTATTCGTTAAATGTATAGATATAAATATTTTTATTATATCATATAAATTTTGTACAATATTTATACACAATAAGTAATTTTTTACACGAATTTATTATTAAATAAATATATTAAACCACAAAAATTTGTTGGTTTTTTAGTACTAGAAAAATTTACGATCCATAATGGACGAAAGAAAAAGAAAGAGACAATCACAATTCCAAAAACTTGATCACAATTCGTCGAAAGATGAAAGTATCCGATGAGCATTACTTACTGCGATTTCGAAGTACCAGCGTTATCGTTTCTTCCGAGCCGAAACGGAGACGCTTAATCACACCGTCTCAAAGATCGCGGCCTGATGAGCAGGTGAACGCAGCCGTTCCCAGCTACGGCGGGCATTGCGTGAATGCGTGAGTTCGTGCGTGCGTGCGTGGAGGGCTTTAGGGTCGCGTACGCGCGGAAATCGTCGTGGAGATTCTCTCGGCCGTGGATATCCTCGCCGTCGGTGGTACGTAACGATCCCCGCTCATGCCGTGAGAATCTCTCGCGGGCACTTGTCTTGGGCAGCCGCCAGGAGGAGCCGCGGGGGTTCCGGAGGAAGCTAGGTTACGTGGGAGGAGGTGAAGGTGGAGTAGAAACCCCGCGCGGGGGAAAGGGGGGTGGATGGTGGTGGTCCTGCTCGGAGGTAGCGCTGATTCCGGCGCATTCCGAGGACCGGGAGGGTTGCGGAGGGCCGCAGGAGGTAACACGCGGGAGAGGGCGGAGGTGTTCTGCCCCACCCGTACTCGGCTCTGATTGGACTACCCCCGCCTAGTCACCCCCGGCCATCCCTCTCGTCCTCTTCTACCTCTTCCTCCTCCTCCTCGTCCTTCTTCTTCGTCATCCTCCTCGTCGTCGTCATCCTCCTCCTCCTCTTCCACCTCTTACTCCTCTTACTCCTCTTACTCCTCACGCTCCTTCTCTTGATCCGCCATCCTCCACCTTCTCCTCCTCCTCCGTCACCCGCCACCTCACGGCTTCTCTTCCGCCTTCTCCGCCTCGCCACTTCTTCTTCTTCTCGTTCGCACTACCTCGCCTCTCGCCTGGTCCGTCGCCGAGCGTAAGAACGCCCGCCTCTTTTTCGATGCACCGGAAAACAGGTGCAGAAGCACGACGTGGGGATTCCGAGATTCCTACTGGCTCCGGGAGCCGTCGGTGACTCCGATCTCGAGGCTTTATTCCCAGGCTCACTAGTCCCACCCGTTCCCTCTCGCCTCCTCCCCCTTTTCCATACATGGAGAAACTCCTTCCCTTCCCCCCCCCCCCCCCGACCGCGTTGAATTTTGAAAATTCTGCAAGAGTGCCGGGGTCCATGCTCGATGTGGCATTTAGCTGCTTTTGGTTTCCTCTCGTTTCGAACGTACAGCAGCTTTAATAACGCAAACCCCTTGCAGGATATTCGATTCTTGTGAGATGTTGTTGAACCGACGCTATTTTCTACATCTCGTCTCACAGGACTGACAAGAGAAAAACGAACCAAGAATAGATAACGTGCATCGTCGAACGGAAGAACCCCCGAATCCTAAATGCTAGAGTAATTTAATTGAGAAGAGTTATCTTTGCAAATGAAATGCATTCACAGATATGAAAAAGAGAATTGTGAGATGTATGTGTCATGATAGTTTCGCGATAGTTTCCTATAATGCTCCTAAAACTGGACAACTCCAAACGAGCTTTATGAAATAATTCTCAATACAAAATGCATCGACCTTTTATTGTCTTTACGGAAATCAAATCAAAATGCTTTCATAAATGTAAAATATAGAATCTCGACAGCGAATATATTTGTCAAATGACTAAAATAGTATGAATAAAATCGCACCTTGCGTGATAATAAAGAAAAGACAGAAAAAGATAAGGAAAAGCTAGAATGCTAAAACACTTCAAATAAAAACTAATATACAAATCAATAGATCAATAGTTATGTTTCAGTATGCAATCTTATTATCCTTGCTTTACGTATACTAAAAACTAATCGAGAAACTAGTGCTTTTTTGACTTTGCGTTGAGATTCATAGTTTAGCAGCTCAGCCTTAAGACCTGGATATTTAAAAACAAAATTCATCAAGGTACATCAACCTTCCATTATCTCCATCCAAATCGATCACAATTGGACGATGTAGTCAAACAGATTTAAGGTGAAATAACTTCTTTGCGCATAAACGCTACTCAAAATCAGCGACAGACGCTTTTGTTCAATAAATGAAACCGCATTTACAAAGATGATCATAAAGGTTTGGCAAACGGGGGGGGGGGGGGGGGAGACGGGGGAGGAGCAAGACAAGAATGCCCTAAGGCGACGGCATTTCGATAATTGGAAACCAATGAGCCGGCGGTAGGAGGATTTTCGGGGTAAAAATCAACCCTTCGTTCGGGCCCTAATGAAGCGAGCCTTCGGCGTTGCCTGCCGACGTGCATGCCTCCGCGTCGTATTAATTGCCTGCCCCCTCCGCATCTCGCGTCCCTCATCGCCACCATCGTTCCGCCGCCTCTCCCGGGCCCCATCTAACCCTTTCCATCGTCTTCTTGCACCGTCTCGCAGTTACCCGCGATAGCGCATTCTTCGACAAATTGGATCACGCTATCGCGCGAGCACCCGCTATGGTTATATCGCCGAGGACTCGCCAGGATAACCGAAAATTGTCGAAGAGACCGAGCTACAAATCACTCGCGGTGGGACATAATAACTGCCAATATTTTCAGAACGATAACTTAGGAACTTCAATGGACTAAATTCATATTAAAAAACCATCCGTTATAATAAAGCTTAAAGCCGAAAGACAAAGCGATAATCCAAATATGTTTTATGTTCCTAACTCCTAAACAAGAAACATGAAAAACTTAGAGAAACCGATTGAATCTGTCGTTTTTCTAACAAAATGCGAAAATAGAATCACAAAAATGTCTAAAACATTGTAAATTCAATAAAATAGAACAAATATAGGTCATTTTTCTCTTGTTCTTTATAATGTCCGTATATTATTAAAGTCCTTTAGAAACGGCAAATGTACACAAATTTTAACTTTGGAATATTTGCAGTGATACAATTGATGTCGTATATAACCGGTGAGTATCCATTATACATGCCCATTTGCATCGGTAACATGATAATACCAATAAACTGACCGGTCGTTGATGTAATGGTTACATTGGTATAAAAAAATACACGACGGACAATGTCCACCGTCGAACAGGCGGTCGATGGCCACGATTCGTATAAAAGTTTGCATCGATTTGCATCTCGATGGAGCGTTTCCTCTCTTTATTGTTTCACCGCGAGTGATTGAGCGTGTGGCGTTCAAGCGCCATGCCGGCGGCACTGGTTATCGTTCCCGCATTCGCGATAAAAAGCTGCGCTGCGACGTGAATTACTTTCCGCTGGGGTGGCATTGACGTAACGTATCGTTCAAAATTACCTATCGTCATTACATCGATCCTGTAAATGGTAGAATGCTGTACACGATCGTAGTCATAAAGGACGAAGTAAACAGAAAGTTAAAATAATCGACCGCATAAGTCGCTGGGAAATTACCGCCCCGAATATGTGTATAATTAATTATTCATTAATTAAGCCATCGTCTCTACGTGGTTTAGCTTGCTGACGTTAAGCAATTAATCACACCCGTGACACGTTGCTTATGATAAATGTCATTCGTGCGAACGTTGTAATGCACACGCCAACCTGTATTACCTGATCATATAAATGTAAAATAGAGATGTAAAATATATATAACATTGATTGTCAGTTAAATAGCTGCTTATTTTTTCAGTTAATTAAGCAGAGAACTCTGAATTGATGATAATAACTTTATGATTACTAAGCTCGGCCTGGCATGCTTAATTTTCTCGTCTCTTTTTATTGACTGCCATATATTTAAAAAACAATTTGCTAAATCTAATTCGTTAAAATCTAGAGCATGTCATGATATAAACTAATCAATAGTGTAGAACTCAAAGCGTTTTCAATTGATAAAAGCCGAAGGCGTCACCCTTTCTCGCGTGGCTTTAAGGTTGTGCGAGGTTAGGGCAATTTTCGACGTAATTCCGTTAGGGGGGCTTCAAATCGATATAATCAGCGAACTCGGGGTGGTTTTAACCACCGGTGGCCGCGCTATGCTGCGACTCTTCCGCCCAAATTCTAAATTCTGCGCACCATCTAGCATTAGAATCTTCTTCTAGCCAGCCCTTATATAGATGAATACATTGTTCAGAGCAATATGCGTCATAACGATAACTGTTCCCCCTTGGTCGTAAAACAAAAAATTCAGCAACATGCTTTGTAAACATTTTACTTTTGCATTAGATAAAAGTTTATAAAATACTAAAATATTAGGCCAAAATTTCAATATTAATATAAATAGGTAATGATTTACTTTAACGTAGGAAAGCTACAAAGATATGTAAGATACAATTTTTATAAAATTGCAAAAACAAAATAATCAAAGAAAATAAAATACCAACGTAAAAATGTGCAAGTTAAACAAAACATTCCGAATTAACCATTTTTTGTAGATTGTTCGGCGACCGTCGGCTATTACTTTCGCAAGTAACTCTTTTAATAAAGTGACGAAAATATAATGCCCAAAAACATTACAATAAGCGGTGTATTTATGTAATGTTTAATATATAATAAATAATTCTACACACGCAAACAATGATAAATACATACATAATACGATCCATCGATAGATCCCAATTCAACGTCCGAAGGACCTCACGCTCTCCTTTGCAAATTAATCGCAATCACTCTAATGTCAACTATATGCAGCAACACTTAGCGAATCGGCACCGTTACGCCTTGGACCACGCCAGGAACGACTTGTTACTATCGTTCGTTCGTTACAATATCGCAACCCTTAGCGACAAGATGGAAAAATGACAAAACCGCGATTGACCGTTTACCGGCTTCAAGACACGATGAAGACGAGCGTCTCCGAACGCGAGATGTGGCACACCCCGAGACCTAGACACTACTGAACCAGCCCCATGGCAAACCTTGTTAACGGCAGTCGACAACCAAGTTTAAACTTCGGGTAACAATTCCCCTACCAACTCACTCATTCTCTCTCTCTCTCCTCTCGTGTTCTCTCCCCCTTCCCGTTTGGCACCCGATTTCTCCCCCTTTCTCTCTCTCTTTCTTTTGTTCGCTACGAGAGAGGGTGATACTCTCAAAGAATTCTTAAAAATTAATTTAATCATCAAAACTGATCACTATGCCGCATCGTCGGCAAACTACTCATCGTAACAAATGTCTTTCTTCGATGCTATAATTGTTTGACTTAATAAACATGCTTGATGCTCTTGTAAATGCATTTATCTCGATCTAGCATCGCACAACATTAGACCCTTCTATCACATCTTGATAACATAGAAAAAATGTCAAACACCATTGATAATCATAATAATCAAAATGACTTTTTAAAAAAAATTTTAAAATACTCATTTTCTTTCGGATTTTACCAGAACCTATCCTTAGATAAAATAAATATAAATACCATCAGAGAAGTTTTTAAGTTGACAATAATCATTGAAGTCTGAGTAAAATTTAGACAATATTTTAAATTAAAGTATTAGAAATCGAATTAAATCCTATCTCCTTTCAATGCTTAATGCCACAATAAATATTATTTATATGACGGGAAAGCAAGCGTACGGTTTATACATCAACTATGACTTTGAGAGAAAACGCAAGGTATCAAAGATATTCAGCATCAACCACTTGGAGAACAGAAACTATCAGATTACTCTTCAGCTTAATGTAGATGTCTAACAAGAGTTTCCTCTATAATTGCCCAAGAACAGCGCCGATTTCACTGTATCGGTGAACTCTGCACTCGCTGGTACCTTGGCCTTCGCTGACTGCATCGTTGGAAAGACGACGGGGACAAGCGAACTGTCGTTAACCCCGAATCCCGGTGATCCCTCGTGGCCGAAATGGAGAGTGAGAGAGAAGGGGCGAACGAGGGTACCAAGTTCACCGCAACCTTCCGTAAGCGGCGTGTCGGCGCGAAACTCGGTAGCCGCGTAACAAGAAAGAAGTAACTATCGTTGAAGCGGACTAGTTTGTTCAATGGCACGGGGGATGCGAGGGGGTACGAGGGGTATGAGGGGGATCGCAGGAAGGTGGGCCGAAGTTCCTCGCAAGAACAAGAACAAAGTTCCCAACCGAGACCCCCTCCGCCGTCGCCCTCGATCCTCTTTCACCGTCCCCCCTTCACCCTTGTAAGGTGTATACCCCCGCAGATGCGCGCACAACCAGTTCACCTTGGAAACTTTGACGAAAACCAAATTCCAAGTGCACGTTCACGCACCACCTCGAGCCTACCTGCGAATTTGCCACCGCGACCGCCAAATTGCGCCGTCTTCTGTGGACTAACGTGCTGGCGCGGCGATGCACAACGCGAATTAAGACGAAAAGATGCGGATCCATAGTCGATAATCGACTATGGAAGACAACTTTTTTTCAATGAATACGACGCACGTGAGATTGTGTTATTGTACAGTAAAAAAGTTAAGGAAGTGTGGCTTATAACGTTACCTTATGTCGCGAAATCATATCATATGAATCAACTAAGGGCTGAAGACTGTTAAAAATACAATTCTTGTTTCTGTGTTATAAATCTCATATATAAAAGAAAATACAATATGGTTATTAAATTCAATCTTCGTGTTAACAAAGTGTTAAATAAATATTCACTTCTTAAAAAGAAACTTTTTAAGAAGAAAGAAAAATTACAGTTTGTTATCACCCTTTTCTTTCTTCACACACACACACACACACACACACACGCACATACACAGACAATGATTTTTTTATCCTATTATCAACTTGCCAAATGTTTACGAAAGCATGAAAGCTTTTCACAAGATTCGGAACAAGCGTTTCTTCGGCAATGTGGATTTGAAAGTTCGGCTAAAAATCGCGGAAGATGAGATCGCGCACGGAATTCGAAGAGGATTCTCATTGCTTATGTCTTGGTACTTACTTTCGCGTTGATGAGCGGGAGAAATCTTCTCAGTCGACGATTGTGGCGATATCGGAAGCCGGCTGGGTTGGAACCGCAAGAGATTCCATCTTTCGTACGACTCCGGGGCACCGTTAGATCCCTTCTCTGTTTACCGCGATGCCGGAAGACGCGTCTAGGAAGCTCAAAAGAGGAGACGTAGACCCGTGATCGACGTTAGGCAGCCCTACGAGGCCCGTCCGAACCGTCCGCGCCGCGACGTCGACGAAGAGCGCCGATTTTCCACGAGCAACCCCGAGAGGTCGTACAACACCACCGTCGAGAGGAGGACAGCGGTGGAAGAGGAAGAGGAGAAGGAGGAGGAGGAAGCAGAAAGAGGGGTTGGTGGAAGGAGCCGGAGGAGGATTTCAACCTGGTATTGGTGAGGAGGAGACCGCCGACGTTGAACAGCGCCGATACGCGGTTGTGTGCGCGTTTGCGAGGAGTTAGATTAGAGAGGAGGAGAGAAGCGAGTGAGAAGAGAAAGAGAGAGAGAGAGAGGAGAGCGAAAGCGAGAGTGCGAGAGGGAGAGAGACGAGGTTGGATATGCGACGTTGAACGTGCATCAGTGTTGGTGAGAGTAAAACTTTTCTCGCTTGTGTTCGTACGCACGCATCGACTCGTCTCCGAGAGAGAGACAGAGAGAGAGAGAGAGAGAGAAAGAGAGCGCAGAGAGAACGAGGAGAGACGAAGGAGAGGGAGAGCGACCGAGAACGAAAGAGAGGAGAGAGCCAGAGAAGAGAAAGAGAGAGGGGTGGCGCGGAGGGGAAGAAAGATAGGGCGTAGTACGATTTTGCTAGTACGGAGACGAGCTTCCAAGCAAAACGCGTGGTCCACCTCCGAGTTATTTCCTTTTCCATCCTCTTCCCCCGTCTCTTCAACCCTCCCCCCGTTCGCCATCCCCCTGCTGCCTCCTTCGTGTCCCTCGCTTCCTCTCGGGCCCTTCGCCGCAGCTTGGACGGCACAAATTATTACCCGTCGCAGGTGCATTTTTTCCTATTCCCTCGCTCGTACGCCCTGTGCGCCTTGCCGCGCTTCACTCCGAAACGTCCGTCGTGTGACAAGAAATTACGAGAGCTCGGAAGCGTGACCCTTCGCCTCGCTCAATTACCAGCGACGAGGGTAAACCTCTGCTCGAAGTGCACGTAAACTGCAGCAGCCGGTGTGCGATCTTAGGAGAAATCACATAGTTACCTGGTAACGATGGGTACGTCGAGATTTTTAGACGGCGATAATACGAAGACGCGCAAGATGACTTTAAATAAAAGGAATATATCGCAACGTATAGAATACATCGAAGATTATTATAAAACTTTCGCATAATATGCAATATAGTTTCATTCAGAATATATCAATGTATTGTTTATAATATTACATATATTTTATATTAATGTTAGCAAATTTATTTAACATTACAATTTAAATGCTGTTAATGTACGAGAAATGAATTTTGAAGAGAAACCAGAAGAACGAATAAAGAATTTCTATAGTATAAAAAAGTAATTTCAACTAGCTCGCTCATTATAACATTAAACAATCACTTGACTACTTAAACAGTGATCACAGTAGTAGCTGTAAAGTATACTTTCAAGTACCTATATACAGAAATTATATAAAGTTAGTTTGTTAGAAACTTGCATATAACACATTTCACTAGATATATTGATTATTATCTTCTTATACTTTTTTTTTTACATTTTCACACACACATTTCACCGGATATACTTATTGATTATTATCTTCTATTTTTACACTTTTACACATGTCTTTATAGAACAATGTAATCAGAGAAGGATATTATTCACAATTACGTTCAAATTTCACGATTACATTCGAGCGCTAATAGTAAACTTTCATCTGAAACTGATCGTCTGTTAATAGTAAGCCGCTTTCACATGCTAACACATCGTTTTTCTACAAATTGATTTCGCAAAATACAGAAATCGAAACGTTGCGCAACGTGTAAGCTTTCGTATCAGTTTCGAGTTTTGGCGCTAACTTACCAACTATAAACTACGATGCTGCTTATATTTCGTCCTAATAAATTATTTATAATTATTACCGATGTAATTACAAATTTTACGCACTAAATGCTAGTCCAAGATATCTCTCAAATCAAAAAATCGAAAGTAAATTTTTATTCTTTATCTAGGAACTCTTTCAAATCACTTCTAAGCACAGCAGAAATGCTGATATTTGTGCTGGCAAGCATATGAGCAAGTCTATTCTCTCGTTTTCTTTCGTTTCTTTAAGTAATAAAGCAATAACGCAACGGAATATCTAGCTGGAAGCTAGAATGCTCTCGGATGGTGTTATTGAAATCGCTACAACCGAATCGTGGGTTGCACCGGACCGAGAGGCCGAAGGGAGAAATCAACGGCTTCTCGCAAAAACCAAAGATAGCGTACGATCATATGGACGACAGCTCGTTCGCCGCCGACGGATAGGCGGCGGGCTACCGAACGTCGAGTTTAATGCAGATTAAGGAGCGCGGGGGCTGGAGGGTCCTTTGTAGAACGCGTTTCGTTCGGTATTAGCTGGAAGTAGCTCGTAGAACCGTGGTATTACCTGGAATTACGTCTCAATCTACCGTGGCCGTCGACTAAACTAATATTAAAACTTTTAACGTAGTTAGAGCGCGGCCCGTGGTTGCTTTACCGTCCGTGAAGCTCCACGCTCGCTCTCTCTTGCTTGCTTTCTCTCTCTCTCTCTCCTTTACCTCTCCCTCATCTTTTAACCCGTCTCTCTTTCTCTCGCGCAGATATACCATCCTCTTCTCTCACCGTATACGCGTGAACTGCATTGACCGCTACTGAACTTTGATGTGTTTCCTGCACAAAATTCACCTCCGAAGTCATAAATTAGCTACTGGAGACCGATGCGTTTCTCTTTGGGTGGCTCCCTCGAACCTGCACCAATACCACGGGCCACCACTTCAGCAGGCTCAAAAGCATCAAAAGCAAACGCCGGACAAACCTCACCGGTTTGCTGATAGCGGGAATTATCGAAGTATGTAATATAACGGATGTTCAACCTGGATTGCCGCCTTATATTTTAACATATTTCGCGCGTCCGCATGAAAGCAAAACATATTTTTTATCTTTTTTCTCAATTTCCTCTTGTTTTACCGAACGCTGGACAGCGGTGGTTAATGGTAGGTTTCACATAAATGTCGAATACAGCGATAAGCGTGGTTTCGACGAAGAGTTTCATGGACGAGCGCGTAACCGATCAAATTTAAATTCGTTTAATCGATTTTTTTATTTGCTAGCTCATTTACTTATAACGATATTCCGATACAATCTTGATAATTCACGATTAGTGTGATATACGAAGATATCCATATTCACAGACGCTAAACGAGAAAGTCGTACTGTTGATTTTAACCAATAATGATCGTGTCGATTATTTCTTTGACGTGTCACATTGTTTCTCTTGATCACTTTCACTTTGCTGATCCGTAGCCTGTCTTTGAAGTGCGTCGGCTGTCTCCGTTCTCACCGGGACAGGAACTTTTTATTCCGACGCTTAAGAAACGGCCGAGTCTTGCCAGATCGGAGTTACTCCATTTAGAATCTATTAAGTGAATTAAGTTCCACCAATGAAGTAGTTCTTCTCGCTTCGCCTCTCTATCTTTCTTTCCGCCAACCGTCGGCAACTTTTACTCCTTCCAGTTTCCTTCCAAAGTTATCCGTGGACGGAACGTCGGCCAGATGCGGAGAGACGGGGAGAAGCAAATCGAAAATTTACTCTCAAATTCACGCCGAATAATGCGGGGAAACGAGCACAGCTAAAGGCAAACGCCCTTAAACGTGACGGTAGATAGAGCACGAGCGATTGTACGAATAACGAAAATAAAAACTGTCTTCTATCCTGAAAATAATACCTTGGCAGCTGCAACAATTAATGTCGTTTCGCGTGTCATCCCGCTGTGTCCGCGAGGTAAAACGAATGTCCAGTATATATGAACATATGACACTTCCTTCCCTTTACGTCCTTTACGCTGCAGGAAGATACTGGTCGCTCTAGTTCCAAGACACTTCCAATGCATTCATGCATTCATATCTCTTGTCTTACCAGACGTGAAAGATCAACGTTAGAACTGCGCGCGATAACGTTTGTCGATATTCGCCACGCGACGCGTTTTGCGCACGCATACCGTAATTAATATGCATGGACACATGCATCAATACTAAGGACTGTCACCTGTCATACATATATGTGGATTTTATGTAAACAATTTTAAAAAATTGATTACACCAGTGAAAAAAACTCGATGATAGTCGCTTAAATTGAAGTGTAACGCATATTGTCGGGATAAATAAATGATTTTCCGTCATCGCACACGTGTATTCCTTTTCCATTTATTCCTCCAAGTAAATCCGAAGCTTCGTAATTAAAGTGAGGATTCTCGCAAACGCTCATTTATCAATGTAAAGATTCCAAATGCATAACGCACGCTTTGTAAGATTATGATGACAGTTTGACTTCGCATTTACATCAATTTCATTAAAATGCTATTCGTCGTGGTATTTGGAAAGAATCGTGAATGAAAAACGAATGCGTTACTCAAAGCTGATTGATAAATTCCTTAAATTCGCATTAATTCCCTTTCCCCCTCCGATGTCTTACGTTGTTCCTCACCTCATTTCGTGCGACGCGGACGCCCAACCGACTTGTTAATTGCAATCAATTTCCATAAGTCATTCGACGCAGTAAGCGTGATGATAATATCAACGGATAATCCATATCCAGTGTACAGTACTTTGATGTTTTAATGAACAATTGCAATATTTACTTTGACGCACCGAGACGATCGACTTCGGTCGAAGTTTCCTAAATGATTTAATGTACAATTGTCCCGTTAATAAGCACATTTACGATCGTGCTGATATCGTCGCCTAACAGGGTTTATCGACTTTCAAAGTTGCACTAGCTAGCGAGTCGAAACGAAATGGAAAGTAACAGTTTATAATGCAACAACTTTCTTCGCAATTAATTCTTTAGAGACGTAAATTAGCAAAGTCGTTAGTATAGAAATCTAAAAGGTAAATGTGAAATAAAATGACTAATTGATATTGGCGATAAAAAAATAAGTTTTTTCGTTTAAACCATTCTGGAAATTATATAAAATAATTATTGTTAAATATTATATAAAGAATTATAGTAATTATATAACTATAATTCTTCACATTATGTATGTAAATTGAACTGCTAAATTCTGTATTACATAATATTGAAAAGCGAAAGCTCAGTATTCGAAGCGGTACAAACTGATGCGCGGAATTTTCGCATCGCTATATCGATAATCCCTAAAAAAACATATTTTAAAAACCAGCAATCGCAAGAGACATCCACACACCCGCGAGCCTCGAAGAGGAGTGCTGGAACGTCCTACCCCGGCGACGTTCTCATCCCTCCCCGCGCGCGTGTCCTACCCTCGAAATCCTACAGAGCTTTTCCGTCCCTCTTTCGCTTCCTCCGTCCTCATAGTCCCTCCTCGCCGGAAGCGTCCGCGCAAGCGTGGCCCCCACTCCCACGAAAGCTCGTCGGGAACTCATCGAGATACACAGGGAAAAGCTCCGCGTTCCACGCCTCCCACGATAGGCTTACTTTCGTGTTACTTTTTGCCGGCGAGGAGGACGACGCCGGCGTCGTCTCGTAGGTGGTCGTAGGGTCCATACATGGATCCTCGGCCAGGAGGAAAAAGCCCTCTTCCCCGTCGTGTCCATGGCGAAAGAGAGCTTTCCTACTCGCCGCGCTGGCTGCCTTCTCTTTTTGCTCTTTCTGTCCGTCGCGCGCGTGACCGCCGTCCTTTCTTCGGGGTACCGCCGATTCTCGCTTCGTCTTTTTGTGCCCCACTACTGTTTCCGAGCTATCGCGAACAATAAACGACGGTACTCTCGGAATTGTAGACGACATCGAAACGAAACAACGGCTTTCCAGAAGAGATCCGCTCCAAGTCGAAAGTATGAGACAAGTACTTGCCCGACGTGTATAATTGTTGCCAATAACCTGCCGTTTGAAGATTTTCTCATTATATACGCGAACGGAACAGTACCTATCTGCTTCTCGAATAAACTTACGTATCAACAGAAATAATTATAAAGTGCTTCATCTTCAAGCAGGGGAATTTGAAAACATGTTTTTACTTTTCACTCAATTGCTATAAGAAAGAAAACCGCAAGACCGCGGTGAAACGGTAATTATGCAAGCACTAGTACTTCGCGCGCAGAAGTAGGAAAAATCCCGGAGCGAAGTATGTTAATGGCCGAAAGTGAAATAAAACGGCCGCGAGGTCACTCGAGCGGCAAAGTTCAAAGTCCAAAGTTCGGTCACCCCTCTCCCCCTCCTCGACCACCTCTCAGATCCCCTTTCCTCAGAGACGCAGCTCCCGGACTTTCCGAACATTTCTCACAAGAGTGGGATCACGAGGGTGTACTATCAGAGAATTCGCTGTTAGAAAATGAATAATAAATATGCTGCACTTTTTTAACATCCAAAATTCAAAACGCTGTTTGACAAATTCAATAAACAAATGCATTTATAAAACTTGAACTTAGTTTTCTACATAATAGTATCTGTGATCGCTCTCTATTTATTAAAAATAAACTATTTTTTATAACAATTCTTAAAAGATGCAAAATTATCTAGAAAAAAGTTGTTTAATACTTATTTGTATATCTGTTATAGATTGTGTTATTTGGATTGTTAATAATTATTTATACTGGTTCGACAACAATGGATTTTAAAATTTTTTATACGTTTGATAATCATTTTCCAAACTACAATTGTCAAAAGAATAAAAATATTTGCTTCAGCAATACGATGTAGTTACTGCAAAAGTAAGATGTCTTACAGCGGACTCATCGAAGTTGAAGTTTGCTAAAGGGGTTACTGATCTGATTTCGGGGGGGCGTTCGATGGTAGCTTTTAGGGGCGGCCAGCGTGAGATACAGGCAGATATAAGAAGGCAAACATGGAGGACACGTTTATATATCTGTATATGCGTATTTGTTCGTAAATACGGAACCCAAGGCGTTGCGTACGAGGGCAAATATTGGCGAGGGAAGAAATAGAGAGAGAGTGAGCGAGAGAAAGAGGAAGAGAAAGAGAGTGGGAGATGTGTGGAGAAGCGCGTATACAGTCCCATATATCCATCGAGGGAAAACGATGATGCCTCGTGGTCCGAGGCATAAATCCATCAGTTTGCTCTCTATCTTAACTCCCGTTCTACGTACCACCTCGAGGCATCGCATCGGGGAGGCTTTTTCTGAGATCAACCTACGCGATCTCGCCTGCAATTCTTATTGACACAAGGGCGACGCCAATCGCGTGCATTGCTTTGACCTACGTATCTGACCTGTGTCATACATTTAAAATCAGCTAACATTATTTATATCTAATTATTTAAAGATTAGATAAAAGTATAAATTTCTGCGTTATACATTTTTACATACATGGTTTTTGTCTTGCAGCAATAGTTGCATTCAGACACAATTTATTCGTTCAGATTAAATTTTATATAATCTATTATCATTTTTTAATAAAATCTAATTTACTTAGAATAATTATAAACAATTGTTAAAATTTATTCATTTTTGTGTTGGAATCAAAAGCATAAAATAAGATTTACAATAGATATTATGTCATTTAATTATTAATAACTGTCCTATAAAGTAAATGCAGCATGTGCTGTGATATATCGCTTCGCAATTATTTGGCAGTTTCTTGACGATCCGCGAAGAGCAAGCATGATTGCAACGTTAAGCAAGACGTTCCATTGAATGTTAAATGATACGAAAATGAGGAACGACGCGGTCGGAGGAGGTAGAAAAGGAATGCCGTCGACGTTTTCTCCGTCGATGGCCGCTATCGCAATATTAATTGACGCAAGAAATTAGCTTCGCGATCCCTGAGAATGATTGATCGCATAATGAGAAATCCCTAATAATGACCTCGGCGTTTTGGGGTTCGGAGAAACCGTGGTGGCGGCGACGGCGGTCGGGGGGTGAAAAGGTATTAAGAAACGACATTAGATTATAATTTATATTAAAATCTGTGCAAGGAGATAAAGAGAGGAGACACCCACCGACGGTCGATCTCAACCCTTCGCCAATGGCGTAACATTCGTCGTCCTAAGACGATGAATGCGATATACTTCTAAGACATCAAGTTAATATTATTATTATTATCTCAAAACTTAAAATAGTACCTAAAAAAAAAATAATATTTATTAAATAGAAGAGTTGCCAAAAATTATTATGCATTGCGTACTGGAATTAATAAAACATATGTTTAATGATCAAAAGTAGATTTCTTATAGAAAAATTTATTTGCCGCGTTGGCTATTAATTATTTCAGAGTTAATTTCAACATATGACGATACAATTAACGGGTACAAAGAGTGTACGTATCATTTTAATTAGTTTCTACGCCAATGGGGAATAATCAAGGGGTGGTCCAAGGGACGCTTTATGGCGGAGGAGTGAGAAAGAGAGACAGAAAGCTGAAGGTACGTCGCATAGAGCAGGCAACGCGATAGAGTATTATAGTGAGGCAAAGATGGGGTAGGGACAGCATGCTTAGACGTAATGGGATACAACTTTGGACTTATTCCCGTTAAGATATTGAGCGTGCAACGGTAAGATGCTCGGCCTAACATGCTACACCTTAGAAAGGATTTTCCAGTCAAAACATCGGTCTTGATGGTAAAATCATCTTAATTCGCGCGCGCGGCACATAAAACTTATTAATATATACATCAATATAAAAATATTTCTTTGTTTCCTTCTGAAACATTAAGCTATAATCTTTTGAGCAAGTAATATCAATACTTTAAACCGGACTATCGAAATAAAAATACAAAGCCAGACGATGAAAAACAAAGAAAGTTGACAATTCTCTCATAATAAATATAATATTAGTAAAAAAATCATAGATATAACATTGGAGAAGAAATAAAAATAATCGAAGCTTATAAGAATGTATACTTTAAAATACAAATCTCCATTTTCATACCTCGTTCGATCTAAATTTCAAAGCCGCGGCGTTAGATAATATACAAAAAGATATACAATCTGCTCGAATTGTCGTCGATCCACGATTTTGCCGCTATTATTGCCACCTAATAACAAAACACGTGATTCGTTCGAACGTTTAAGGTGAGTGCAAGTAGTGTCCGTCAACGACAAGCGCGACGAACGAAGAGACCCTCTTTACTTGCCGCCGACGGTACGAAACGAGACCCGCGTTACATCCGAGCGACAGGACGATATCATGAATTATAAAATGACGGTAAAAGCGAAAGTTTCCAGTGGTTTCGCGAATCCAACGACGTGGGAGAAAAGGAGAAATGGAGAGAAAGATAGAGAGAGACGGAGATCGCGGCGGCGAACCAACCAACCAGCCAACTAACCGACCAGACAGGCTCCTCCTAATTTAATGAAATAGCGAAGGGTTAGGCTTCTAGCAGGTGAAGCGCCGAGCAAATGTTTAGGCAAAGTAGTCCGGCTACATGACGACTATGTTGCAAACGTGGTTGTGCAGCGCGTTTACGCGTTTGATCATACATCTATGTATCCCCTCCTACGTTTCTTTTCTCTCTTTTTCACGTCAATTTGTATTTATTTTCTTATATTAAGGTTTATTAAAATAAACTATACGTATTGTGTAAATTTATAGATAATTTCTTCCTTTTTATAGTTTATACAACGATAACGATATAATCTATGCGTTCGTTTATTTCTATTGGGAGCTATTGGGAAAATAAAATTACATGTATTATATATTTTGTTTTCTCAATAACTCCAAATAGGAATAAACGAACGCAGACAATGATTTATTGCGTAACATAAAAGCATCGCTCAATACGTTATAGGCCAGTCAATGGGTACGTTTGAGGTTGAAAAAGGTCTTCAAAAGTTTATAGTTGGCAATTTTGTTCATTTTGGGGTCCTAATTAAAGCCCTATGTTTGCGACCTCGGCAAGCTGCCGCTCGCGCCGTTATCTTAAAAAAATGGGGCCAAAAACCAATTTTTTGCAAATATCTCGTTTCCACTACAATTTAAAGCAAAAGTATCTATTACAAAGTTGTAGAGCATAAAATTTCCTACAACTTTTGTATGCAACAATTTTTTTCTCAAATAAATAGTTTACGAGTTATAGCAGAGGAAAGCGGAGAGCTTTTTTGCAATTTGTAAAAGATGCTGGATTTCTTTGGAAATTTGAAAGATTATTGATTATTATTGTTATCATATTACTATTATATCATTATATATGTATATACGTGTAATATATCATTAATATATTATGTTATATATACATATATACACACACACACATACATACATATTATACACTACTCAACAAAGTTAAAAAATCACTTAAAATCAGTGCTAAAAAAGAACCAAATTCAAAGTTACGTATTTTTGTGAAAAATAAGTGCAGAGCAATGTTTAAAAAGACGTTTTAAAGCTTGAACCCTCAGCTATCGAATGCTTCAAGGCTCGTTTCGATAAGGCTAATACCGGCGGCACAATACAGTTTTTTATAAAAAAGACCTTAAAATGCATTACTCACTTCAAATCGTCATAACTCAGTGAAAAAAAATGGTAGCGTAATAATTAAAAAAGCATTTTAAAGAGAAAATGTTAAATTTTACGATACAATCAATAAAATTTGGAGAATGAATTTCTCCCCGTACACGCCATCAAATTTGAAGTTTATTCTTTAATTTTGCAAGATCCATTTTAAATTAGCGCTGTTTGTAGTAAAATTTTCGCAGAAAAACGAGCCTTGAAGCATTCGAAAGCTGAGGGTTCAAGCTTTACAACGCTTTTTTAAACATCGCTCTGCGATCATTTTTCACAAAAATACGTAACTTTGAATTTAGTCCTTTTTAGCGCTGATTTTAAGTAATCCTTTAATTTTGTGTTGAGTATAGTGTATATAATTATTAATTGTAGGTAATGCCTATTTGTTACTCGTTTCCATACCACCTTGAGGTATAGTAAGTGGGGCGTTTTTTTAAATGTGATATCCCCGATAAGCCCAATCCACAACCTTTTATTTAATGTTTTCTTTTTAATCTCCTGTTGGAATATTAAGAATCCCCTCCCTCCCTAGTATCAATTCGATTAACTACACCATTCTTCTGGTGTAAATAAAACAAGTAGGCATTACCTACAATTAATAATTATATATACATGCGTGTGTGTGTATATACTGTATATACATACATACATATATGTATATACATATAATATAATATATAATATTAATGATATATTATACGTATACACATATATAATAATATAATAGTAATATAATAACAATAATAATCAATAATAATCAATAATCTTTTAAATTTCCATGGAAAATCCAGCGCATCTTTTACAAATTGCAAAAAACAGCTCTCCGATTTCCTCTACTATAACTCGTAAACTATTTAACTGCGAAAAAAGTGTTGAATACAAAAGTTGTAGAAAATTTTGTGCTCAACAACTTTGCAATGGATACTTTTGCTCTAAATTGCAGTGGAAACGATATATTTGCAAAAAAACCGGTTTTCGGCGCCATTTTTTCAAAATAACGGCGCGAGCGGCAACTTGCCGAGGTAGCAAACTTAGGGCTTTAATTAGAACCCCAAAATGAACAAAATTGCCAAGTATAAACTTTTCAAGACCTTTTGCAAGCTGAAGCCTCTTTTTGTCTCCATTGATTGGCCTATTATTTTTCCGCGACACAGAAATAAAAATAAATGTTATTCTAAAAGATAAAAAAAATCAAATGCAATATATATTTTAAATTCACGACTTGTGCACTAAATCGCATTAAAAAATAAATTTATACATGCTTTTAACGAACAAAGATGATCTCGGAATATCAATAAATTGCATCACCCTGTACCTATCTCTCACTCTCTTCTCCTCGCTTCCTTTATCTTCGAGAAGGATCCATTAAAATGGATGTGAGATGCTTTTTGACGATGGCGATATAGTCTTGTTCGCAGCATCCGTGCCACCAGCCAGCCCATCGACCTCGCTCTCTGCCTCCGAGCGGTGAACATGCAAATGCGGAACCGGTTACGCGAGCGTTTTCACGTCCGGAACGAGGCGGTAACGAGAGAAATCCGACGAGACGTCTCCTGGATAATTTCCCTCCTAAGGCACACGAGAGAGTGTCCTACGCACACTCGATTATCGACGTAACAAAAGGGCGGTCCCGCATCGTTCGTCGTCTATGAATCTGAATGTTGTTTATAATTAAAAATTCGGTAAAACCTCTAAAAAAAACGCATTTTTATTTTCTTATTTGCAGTTTACAAGTATAGATACTGTACGGTTAAATCGAGGAAAAAAAGATTTGAAACTGAATTATCTGATTTAATTACAAAACAGTTTATGTGTAAGCATTAGCTTCAATATGTATTTTATTGCTAATTGACCATTTCTTTAAATATGAAGTAGTTGCTCGAGTTTCTCTTTTATCCGATGTAAAAATATACTGTGGTAGAATTTTACCGAACAGTTCAACGAGTGAATTCCGCGAAAGACGGAAGAAATTCGCTTCTGAAATGGACATCCCCACGTCGATACGCCTCCCTAACTTCAATCTAGATACTCGGCACAATACCGTTCTCATCCAGGAGGTCTGGTCAGGCGACGATGGAAACGAATGGGAGGACGCGCTCACCGGTGGTAGTAATCTGGAGGTATTCCCCGGACAGCCACGCGCGTCCTGTCAGGACGACGAAGGCGGGGGAGAGGAAGGGGATGAGGAAGTGCGATGACTGTACGATAGGCAAGGAGTGTCAGGCCGGCAGGGTGGAGGTGGAGGACGAGCCGCGAGAAAGTGAGTTAGAAAGAGAGAGAGGGAGCACGGTCGTGATTACAGTGCCGTGTATTCAAATGGTCAGTCCGACCCACACCAATCACAACGAGCACCCCCGAACATCCCCGATACCCTTGTCTAATGCCAAAGGGACTAACACCGAGTGTACCCGGTGACACAGGAGTGTTCACACGCACGCACGCACACGGAACAGACGCGAGCACGCACCGACCTCTCGCACGTCGAATCGAGAAATGGTAATATGCAACTTGGCCGACAAGCTTCCCTCCGTCGACTGGAAAATTCGAAGGACCTCCCTAGAGATGTCCGACTGACCGTTGCAGGACATCGAAAGACCTCGAGTCCCGGCCTTCCGTAATAACGACGCCCTTCGTCGAAAAGCGCCACGCTATTGCATCGCTTGATATGTTGCCCTCGCGGAGACAAAGAATTCGCTACCTCTCTCGTCGCTCGCTCTCCTTGCCTCTTAATTGGATATCATATTTTATATGAAACACATTAAAAATGAGATAACGTACTTTCGAAATAGAAATAGAATTCCTGATATAATCTGCGTTTCAACACTTTAATCTTAATTTAAGTCTCAGATATTTGTGTAATTAAACATGATTAGGCTTGTAACCACATTAAAATTATATTAGCCTGATGGAATAAACTACTACCGAATGATTTATTAGAAAACGTTTATTAGAAATTTATTAGAAAACGTTCTTGTAAATGGTCGCATTACTGCGACCGGACTAATAGTTTGTAACGAGCAAACATTATGCAAATCGAGTCGATCGTCGAACTCGAAAGATAACCTCCTTGTTGGCAGGCGCGATAACTAGTGGGAGATGGAGAAGATCTAGGAGGACGAGAAGGAGACGGTGAAGATGACGAGAGGTCGTAGGACGACCCTAGTTAGTCCCAGGTCTATGAATCGTTAATGCTAATCAGGATCGCTAGGGCTGCGGACGAGGTGACGTCAGCCCTTCGTCAGAGATATGGACGCGACGAAGGGACTTGATCAATTAACCCTTCGCGATATAGATAAACTTCGAAGACCATTGGCTACGTCCTTCGGATTCTCATACGATTAGCTTAAGCATACAAATGCAACATTAAATACTGAAGATCTAATACAAATTCTAAAAGCAACAAGACTTAAAGGAATATGAGTAAGAGTAAATTGTATCGCTTCTTTTATGCATCTTGTTGGAATAATTATATGCGAATTCGACATAATATTAGCTAAAGAAGCTAAAACAAAAAATCTGCTGTTTTTCTCAACGCGTTATATTGTTAAAATAATTATATAAACATACTTATTTGCTCTGTTGTCTTCTGAATCATATATTATATTTCTTCTCGAACATAAAAAATAAAGGAAAATTTTATTTATAAGAACCGTTAGCGCTATATTGGCGGAATTAGAACCGTAAGAGCCGTATACGTTTCGTTCGGACGATCGATCGATATCATACGCGCGGGCGGAAGCACAAATTAGTAGAAGATCATCCCTTTTCCGGGGACTCAGCAGAATGTCGCGATACCGTAGAGCAAACATTTCGTGTAACGTTTGGGGTGGAGTTACGTCGGGGACCGGGGGTCGGTTCCGTTCGG
The DNA here is from genome assembly GCA_035220615.1 of Leptothorax acervorum. Taxonomy (NCBI): domain Eukaryota; kingdom Metazoa; phylum Arthropoda; class Insecta; order Hymenoptera; family Formicidae; genus Leptothorax; species Leptothorax acervorum. Next base: position 411,185 of record JASTWQ010000043.1, on the reverse strand, counting down.
CTGCGACGTCGCCGCGAATCGCCTCGCAAGTGTGCCTTATCTGCCGACGAGAATATAAATTTCGCCGAAAGGTCGACGATGCGTTACGGGGAAAGCGCGTACGCATACGGCGATTCGCCATCTCCCATTATCCATTGTTTGCTACGAGCTTGACCGTAAGATTAACGTTCGCAGACCATCGGCTATTCGTTTTATCGGTCACGTCATACACGCGTATCAAGACTTGCCACCGTAAAGAAACCTTCATTGTAACACTATCTCTTATCTAACGCAATCAATTTTCGAGTTCACAAAATTCTAATAATAAAATACAAAATATATTGTATATCAATAAATATTTACCTACCAGATTAATAAATTTATGTTTACTTTCATACTTTCATAGAAGCATAATAACATAATCATATTTATTTATTTTTTGTTCAAGTAAGTTTAGTAAGTGAATAATCTTACCAATATATAATATAGATAAAATAATAAGAGGTTAAGCATTATTATATGTATGTAAATCGAAGAAATCATTTATGATTTTTTAATTAATTTTAACATTTTTATTTCACACACAGTACTAACTTGACAAACATACAGATACACTTGCCACTAAACATTTATTTGATATAGGTATGATACTGTGTGTGTATAGGGATAAGAAAAACGAAGGTAGCTAGGGCTTATTTCTAATTTTACGAGCATGCTACATCGACTTAATTCTCGCGAACTCTGACGAACCGGAGAGCGTGCTCGTTGGAAGGCGCGAAGTGAAAAATGTGAGAAACTTGCCATTCCCGGCCACGTGCAGCTGACGATTGCGTCACGGTCCGCGGAAGGTACCGCGTGCAACGAATATGCAACGCGAAAATATAATTGTGCAATATGATAGCGAGAGATATTTATCTTTCGAGGCTTATGGACGCTCGACTTGGTACGAGCCTCGTTTGCTGTTAGTAGAAGCGAGCAAAGTTAATGTGCACACAGATATTAAAACGTTGTCCTATACCATACATAAATTCATTGAACACGCAAACTTTGCATTTTCAACAGATTATTATATATACGTATCTTTGATATAAAAGCATCTAAGATATCTCGGAAAATTAACTCTGGCAATTTCTTCGTAATGATTACACGTAATTATATAATCACACAAATTTTTAACAAATTTAAGAAACATATTAAAGAATTTTCGTAAAGTCGATAATGAATCAATATAATTAGCGAAATTTCAACTTATAACTTAATCACAAGAATAATCATAAATTATTATAACAGTAGCATGATATCACTAAACAAAAATTATAAACAAAAAATAGATATAATCAAAGTTCAATGCAAAATTTGCGGAACACTTTGTACATAACAAGAGTCTACCTATATTGAATCAACGGCTGATTTTTTTTTTTGCAGCCTTCCATGTACGTAATATTTCGAGGACGAGTAAATATTCGGTACTGACCAGCTCAACGCGGACCGACGAGTTTCGGCAACGCTGAAGGGGGTTAACTAACGGGCTAACGAATGCAATATGTCGGGGTCGGGCTGAAAGCAGGAAATCGCTACAACGAGCGCCGGAAACCGGCCTGTTGGTCATTGTGATCGCGAAAATGCAGCCCCGAAAAAATGCAGCCGAACAGCCGGCAGCGATTTTTTGTCAGTTATTCAGTTATTAGTTTCATTCAGGGTAACGCTGGCTGTGCGCGTGTTCGATGCCCTCCAGACGCGAATACGCCGCGTTTGCTTTGTCGTGGAACGAATTCCCGCAGAAATTTTACCTCCTTTCCATATCACATTTTATTTTATTTCTTTTTTGTTCATTGCTATAAAGCGAAAAAGTTAATGATCCCTTTCGCTACATGGAATACGAAATAAGAGACTCGCGTCCCGATGAATAATTATTATCTTAATTTCTGCCGGCTATGTTTCATTATGCCGGCGCTGTTTGATCAGTAAAAGCAATTATGGTGATCGCGGTGAGTGCAGGTAAGTCGGCGTTCGCGTACAAAATTTTTAGATCGTCGACGCAATACGTAAAAAAAGTAACTATTCAAACGAATAGATATACCTACAATAGAAAGAACGACGACATCAGTTCGCTGACCAGTCGAAAGATACTAACGAGCACGTCGGACGATCGATAAATCGTTCTCGTTATCGGGATCGCCGATTTCGGTTTTCCAGAAGTGCGTGCTTCTTCTTCAAGCACTCTCGGAGGGGCAGCGAATGGCAGAAGGGGAGGGGGGGTAGCGATAAATTCCGCAAGAGCTGCGTAAGAACGGGGGCGGAGGGCGGCTCGTCGATAATAAGGGGATGATCTCGCGATAAGGGCGGCGGCATTAATTGAGATTCTAGATAGAGTGTGGTAACTTTTGCTCGGAGCCGCGAGCTTGGATAACGATCGCCGGAACAATGGCAGCTGCGGCCGCATCTGGGCTGCATCGAGAGAGCCCGTGAGAGAAGAGACCATGCTCTCGGGCAAACAGACAGGGTGCAGGAAGAAAGAAACAGAGCGCTGCCCCGCGAACTGAAAAAGAAAGGAGACGCACGGGGGGGAAACGGACTTTGCCTCTTGATGCCGCGGGAGAGTCCATAAATCTATTCGCGGGCGATAACTCGAATCTCGTCCTTCCTCTTTTCTACTACTCTTTTCGTCTCGCTCCGCTTTTCCTGCCATTTCAGCGATTGGAACATTGATCGTAGCTGTACCCGAGCGATAATATCCTTGGTATCTGATATAAATTATGTAGCGAAATCTTGTCTCTCTATAAACTAGAATCCTTCTGCCATAGCAAAAATGTAACATTATAAATTATAATTATTTCGTTTAAATAATAATTTTGTTTGTTGTATTGTAAAATAAGACCAGGTATTAATCTTATATAAGAAAAAGATTGAAGAGTTGTGTATAGATATGCTTCGCGTATCAACGATAAATGACTTAAATCCGGATGCAAGGAGTTTCAAAGCAAAGAAGAAGTAGTTCTTTAAATTAAGGAATATAAATAAAAAATGAGCTTTTGCTATCCTGCTCTGTCTTTGTCAAACACGTATATGGATCTAGTTCGTATTTTTCTAATTATTATTCTTAAATTAGACTGTATATTGCTGCTATTTTTCCGTAAACGTTTATTATATTATTATTCGCAAAAATGTGTATATATAAGTGTATATGTAATGTATAAGTATCCGCAGTATATATTGAGCGCAAATCCATAAAATCGCTAAACCTAAATAATTGTGCGGATCAGTCATTTCTGCGGGATTAAAGCAAAGGATACAGGATTCTGCAACGTGCTGCCCTCAGACGACGCGGAATCGAAGTCGAATATAGTCTATCTACTATATAACTGACACAAGAGTGAGTATAAAAACCTAAAAATATTTTCTTAATTATGTTTACAAGGTTTCATCTATAAATCATGTTCTGCTATACAATGAAAAAATGCTACGTTCCAGGCAAACCTCGAGAAAAATCAACCATGATTCAAAAAAAAAAATCAACCAAGATCCCTTTTGGCTGATTTGTGTAAAAATTTTACTTGCAAGAAAATAGATTGCATATAAATATGACAAAGAAAATTATTGAAAATCTTTAATAATATTTTGTACAAGAAAGATGTATAAAAAATAGATCCAGTGATTCGATACTATCAAATATTCAATAATATTTCCATCTAATTGTGTAATATGTTACGTAAAACGCACATATTGTTTAGAACAGATTATTTGAATTCAAAATTTCGCGACGACTGATTGCGTGAATAATCAATCAATCATTATGAGATAATTGAATTACAAAGTTGGTAATGATAAAGTATTGAAAAATAATGCCGATACGCGCATTATAGTTAAATTTAATATTACATATTGTTGCTAATAATGTAATAAAATTCTATAGAAATTATATGTTATATTCTTCAATTAAACATAATTCACCAATGTGTATCTACAATATATATTCACATTTGTACGGATATTATATTTTCGAGAAGCGATTGTATTCGTATCTCTATACATAAGTGCCATGTAATGTTACATGTCTTACTGTATCTATACACAGTAGGTACTATATACTGCATAACCGATAAGGACACGTAATAAAGTATGTACACGCAAGATGTTAAGTATCATTGAGGCCTCCTGTTTCCCGTAGAGATTCCACCGATTCAATCTGATAAATTTCACTGGGCGGATATATTCAGGTAACGGAAACCTATTACAAGACGATATCTATCGAGGTGGGGCGGACGGGAGGGCCGCCTGGAGAGAAATAAAGAGCGATTGCCTCGGTAAATCAGAGCCCTCCACCCGCGCCATCGGGACCGCCACCGCCCTTCGTACTCGTCCGGAACACCTTCCTTCCGCCGAGTCACCGTGCTGCATACCAGCCACGAAACGAAGAACACGAAGGACATACGTATCGGAACATTAGCGGACCTCCATCGTCCCCGGCTTCGTCTCGTCTCCGCGCTCGTACATTTCAACCCATTCGATGCCCTTACGAGCGCGACGAGGGGCGGCATTACCGCGCGCGCGCTCACCCCCGAAAGTATTTCCCGAACAGCGATAAAGCACCGCGATGTATCATCCGTTGCGCGCGACCGCGCGCGGCTAATAAATTCCTGTCGAACACGACCGGAATCCTCCTGTCCTCATTTCGTCGCGCGGTTACACGAAACTGCCGGGAATTGTTTATTCTCCGGCTAACTGGTACGCAATTTCCGACGGAGAATCGACGATCGACGAGGGGCACACAGGCACATGAATAAAGAACATTTGCATTATTTTGGAATCATCAGTTTCAAGTTTCTAAATGACTTAACTTTAGCATAATCGAGGAAAAAGTAGAAAGGCTCTTTATGCTTCGTTATTATTAAAATCAAAATCCTTCGTTCAAAAATAGCAATATAAAAGAATGTACAATTATAATATTAAGACCGTCATGATATGCAATCAATAGAAGAAAGAAACAGCCATTTACGGTCCAAGCTTGAATCTCTTTAGTAGCTTAATAATATTTCTATATACGTATTTTATACGCGAATTTTCCAACTTGTTAAACTGCGCTCCGATTATTTGTCGAACTTAAAACACAGTTATTATTAGAATACTAGAAAATCCCCTCCCTAATTAAATAGATATCGATAAAAGAATGTGTTAAGAGAGATCTGCCAAAAGCAAACATTTTTTAATAATTTAAATAATTTCCAACAATATAATCGCAACTTCCGAATAATATTCTTAAAAATAATTTCAAGAGAGTCAATTTTTTATAAAACTTAATAAAATTTAACAATAATATTTTTTGTCTTTGCAGATAGCAAAGACAAAATGTGTCTGGTAATTTTTTAATATTTATTACTTTTATTAGAATGTCTCATGAGAGACTATTGCAGGCACTCTCGTGGAAAATGGCAATACTGTACGTGATATAGTTCAGAACGAGAAGAACATACACGCGCGGCAAGCTTTTTGGCCGTACCATCGCTAAACCCCGTCCACGCTCACGTAATAATAAATCGAGCGATCGCCATCGATAACAACTGCAAAGATACGCCGTTATCTCGCGCAACGGACGGTCTGGCCGTTTTATAGATAATTTATTGGCTGAGCAATTTGTAAGGGTCCGAATAATGGCGCAGAATCCAACGAAATCCTGCCGGCTATACCAACTCGACTAAAGACACGTGAGTTTATGGCCAGGGTGAAAATCCCCCGAATTCACTTACTGCTTTAGTTTCAGATCTTCCTCTATAATTCATCATAGAGGGAAGAAGGTGGTAAAATTTCTTAGCTATTTAATTTATATTTTCATCAAAATTAATTTTTACAGTAAATTCTCTGAGAAAATCACGAGTAAATGTGAGATTTTAGGGAGTTTTTGCAATACCGTCTTTCAGACACAATAAACGCTAAATTCACGTTAGTCATGTTATCGGGTGGAAAAATAAAACTGGCGCACGCATAGAAAAAAAAAGAAAAAGTGCGCCAGTTTCATCTTTCCACCCGAAAACATAAATAACGTAAATTTAGCGTTTACCGTATCTGAAAGACGGTATTGCAAAAACTCCCTATTCTATTATTTTTTTACGGATGTTTTACATATTAGTAAAATATTATAATCTTATAAAATAATACTAATATTTGCTTTAAGTTTTCAACTGTTACATAGCTAACGTGTTTTTTTTTTTTTTTTTTTTTTTTTTTTTTACATAAATTGAGTTAGATCGTAGTCATAATAAAAATATTATTGAACATACATATATATACATATACATATACATATATATATGAGTAAAAGAATCAAATTTTTAAAGATGACTCAATATTTATTCTGGTATGTTAGATGTAAAGAAGGAGTCTTGACAAAGAAAGAATCGGAGAAGGTATCAGAAACTTGGAAATAAAATAGCGCAAACATCGGAGGTGAAAGTTGGTACGTTGGCAAGAAGACTAACTGAATGAATGAGTAGACAAAAAGAGCGCAAAACTACAAAGTTACAAATGTTTGTTCGTCGAGTCGTGTTGACATTGCTTTTTTATAGAACCCCGATTTCTCTGCTCATTACTGATTTGTGTCTTTACTCGAATATTTTTTTGTAAATTCGAATAAAGGTGTTATATATTATACAGCATTTTTAATTGCGCCATATATTTATCTCAGGTATTGCTCAAACATACTTAAATTAAAATATATTAATTTTAGTTTCAAAGAATAATATTTTTCAAAAATATTTTCCCCAAAAACGTGTGCATTTTAAAAAAATTAATCTGTGGTCGCGATTTTCAACCATTCGACGACTACCATCTTCATAGTAGCTCGTCGAAATTTTCGCGGGATATTCAGGACGTCGGAGAAACTTGGAAATTATAAACTCGTCAGGCATTTACGAGAAACGATTAAAGCCAGCCCACATCGTCATGGATAACGGTGACGAGAGAGGAGAAAATGGACGAGAGGAGAGAGAAGAGGAAGAGAGAGAGAGAAAGAGAGAGAGAGAAAGAGACTTCTATCGCGGCTAAGCCGACGATAGTCACCGCACGCACGTTCCCGAATTCTGCCACCATCCTTCTCATTCATCGTGTATCTTTCCACCGTCTACATCCTTCTCTATCACATATGAAACGATTTATCAAACTAGCGCCAGCATAACGGCTTATTCATGTGCGCGGATCCTCTCGAAAGCGCGGCTTAACGATCTATCTCCTACGTCCTGACACAGGATTTTTCGGGATTCCTTAATAGTGCCGTTGATGTTCCGCGGCAGGTTCATCGTCGGCATTTTTTCCGACTGTATCCATAATCAGCATCAGAATAGTTGAAATTTCCACAAATAACTTTTAGATATTTAGTTTTATAAATATCGAAAGTATAATATAATAAGGACAGTTATGTATTAACTCTTTGATGTGCATATTTCTGTGCGAATATTATATATAAAGCTAGACTTGGTACATTATTGCCCGTATCAATTTTTGAACATAACTCACTATACCTGAATATGAAAAGGTAAATAAAATAATGTAAAATATACGAAATAATGTAATTATGTAACAAAAAATTAAAATATTAGATATTTGTCTAGCATTCGATAAGGAATCATAAAATGTTATCAGTGGTGATTGTATATTATTCTAATATAATAATTTAGCTGTTCGTTGTTATTACATTAATTGATAACCATGACAATCTCTGTGCAATTGATAGCAGTTATATAGATTTCATGTATAACTTATGTTATATATATATTTATAAAAACTTATTTGCAAAAGGATATTTTATTTTGTAAATTTAAATCATTTTGATTTCATAATCCTAAACATATATGTATACTATAGTCATAAATTATGGGTTATAGTCTTTCGAATGTATGTTTAGGATTATGAAATAAAAATTATCTAAATTTATAAAATGCAAATTAGTTTTTTAGCTCTTTTTTTCAGCTATTAACCGAATACAAGTCATAGTGTACAAGAGACTTCGTCTGCTTAAGTTCACCAGCAAAATTACGCGTAGTCGCATCGTTCCAGAATTACATTTCGTATTTGCATCTCTTGGACTGATACCCCCCGATGTCAAAATCGTGCAGAGGGAAGAAGAAATAGATACTTCCACGGACCATTGAGATTTATTGCTCGTGCTTCCTGCTTGCTCCGCATCAGAATCGATTTCGTTTGAGAAGAGAAGGTCGCCTTTTGCAGGAAGGACGGAAACTCGAAGAGGTATCTCTTTGCCTTTGTACCAAACACGAAAGCCGTGCTCTCTTATTCTCACTCTTTCCTTCTCCGTCTCTCTACGCGCGACGGGATACAAAAGTTTCCCAAATATCGGATTGACGTATCGCTTCGAAAATAGCGCGGCACGTAAACAACCGATATGTATTCGCATCACGCGGAACGTCCCGCGGGATGTCCGCCTTCTGGATGCATCCGCGTGTCTCACACGACGACGGATGCCGCAAGGAGAAAAAGGAGCGACCCGGCGGGAGAATCTAGCAACACGTCAGGGGAAAGAGGGGCGGTCACTACACGTCACACGACGGTTTCGCTCCGTGAAGTGGAAGTTTCTCCCGTTGTGTTATTATCATGCAAGTCTGAAATACGGTCCCAAAATTGATTGATGCCGGCGCAGTTATCGATATTGATCTGTTCGTAGCATATAAAAATATCCGAAAGAGGCTGTGATTTATCTTGTTTTCGGTTACGAAGCAGCCCGTGCGTCATATTACTGATTTACTATATAGATATTGGACTAGTACAGTGAAAAAGAGAAGCAGGGACGATTTTTGCAAGGCAAATTTGAATTTTATAAAAGGATTTAAGATTAGTCTTACAAAAAATCTGCTATAAAAATGATATGTTATAATCTCTAATATCAAAAGTATAGGTATTACTAAATATATATTAAATACATCTTGTATTTAAATGTCACTGAAAAAAAATTAACAAGAAAACTTTCAAATCTTGTGCTAGTCTTTACATTGTAATTATACTCCTTTATGGATTGTCTCCATTTCGCCATAAATACTCGCGCACTTAACTAAGTTTTTCCGATATAAAAACTATGTACCACATTCTTCCTTGACAGCTCTGACAGCTTTGATAACTTGGTATTATTTGATATCATTCGAACATTCAGCACGATTATACTTTCTGATATCGATCTGTCACTGAGTGAGTCATAAAAATACCGTATTTGATTGCAAACAGGGCGATGATTGTTTTCACAATCGTGGGAGACGCAAGAAAATGACATCGACAAGAGGCAGGCATTAAGGCAGGAATCCCAAAGTTTTCAAAATTATCGAACAAAGTCACGCGAAGATGACGACGAGCATTTAGACTCGCGAACGAACCAGTCGCGGACGGGCTCAAAACAATACCCACCAAGATAACGTAGCTTTGAACTTTGTTCCGCTTCAAGCTCGATAAGTCGGACTGAGCCCCGTGGCGTAAAAACTGCGAAAGTTCGCTCCCAGTTTCTTTGGCCCCGTTAAACAAGTTCGTGCGACGGTGTTACGGTCAGACCTCGCTTACCGCTATATCTGGAGTGCATGGCGCGGTTACGAACAATTTAAGGATTTTTGTCTAAACTTGTGCGGAATGCTACGTTTAATTACGAAATAATAGTAAAGATTCCCGAGCGATGGCACAGTCGCCGGGCAGCCCGTTCGTTTGTGAACTTCTCTCATAGTTCAGCACTTTGCGGAATATGGTCATAGCAAACTGCTTTCAGAGCGCTCCTCGGTAAATTATTCGCTGCGAACGCTGATTCGCGAGGCTTTAAGATATCAAGGCAAACCAAGTCACAGTCTAACGAGATCGCAATCGGCAAACGATGTACTTACCACTCGTTTCGCTACAATTTCTATCGATAGTAAGGTCGTTTTTCCAAGCATTATCGAACAGACTTTTCCGAATCTCAAAACAGAGTTAATCTGCAAATATTTTATGCGAATCATAAGAAACCGTAAAAAACAAACTATATGTGGCTATATAAAATCGAATATCTCTTTAACGCCGCGAAAAACTGCTCGTAAAATGGAAGCTAAAACGGAATATAACGTGACCGTTAGAAAAATGGCTTGTGAGAACATCATATTGCGCCGAGTTTACGAATCACTTTAGTATGACGAATTGGGATTTAATAATCCGCTCTTTTATCACATCCTTTCTTTGTTCTTTCTTCGAGAAGAATTATCTCTTCCTTGCAGTACTAGCAATTCTTACAAAGTTACGGTGTGATAAATGTTGCACACGATACAAATTACATGTACTATACTATATGTTACATAGATGTCTTTATATTATTAGAAAAATGTCTAAATTATTACTATATTCGATTGTTATTTTAATAGATTTTATCATAAGTTTTGTATGAAACAAATAATACAATAATATTGCCTAAGTAAAAGTATATGTTGCTTCCTTTCCTTCCTTTCTAATCAGTATCCTATTTGTCAAGCTTGGTCCTCATGCCAGGTACTCTTATGGCAAGTATCAGCAAGATTAGTCCGGAACAGCGGGGTCATATTAAGAAGAGGGCGGAAAGCTCGCGCGCGCGGGAGAGAGGCTGACCGCATTAGTTCCAGCTCGTATGTACAGGAGAGAAAATGGCAGTAAAGGACCAACTAATCATAAAGGACGCGGTAACGAAGTGAATTAATCAATGGATTAAACGCGAACTACGTGCAGCACGCGGGACGGGGAAGAGGAGGCGAGGGAAGAACGAGGGGGACGAACTGGACGGGGACGGCCGGACGGGGGTGGCGCGACCCTGACGTCTCTCGTTTGTCACACAAATAACCGAGCATTTGGCGGGGAACGTTCATCCAGCGGCATCCGCTCGATGGACAAACTCCATGGAGGATGACGAATTCCTATGGGACCGTGGGCCGCACGTATAACCTCGGTATTTCACCGGATGCTCGCGTATTCTTGTCAATTCCGGGGCCATGTAATTTGAAAGCCAGAGCCTTGAACATAAATACTCTAAAACGTCGCATATAAATCTAGTCATTGAAGTTAAAATATACCGACAATTTATAATTATTCTTAACATTTACGGCATCTTGTAACTTTAATTAATTCGAGTTTATTACAATTAGTTCATATTTTGATTTATGTATCCTTATTTTTGTAACTCAGCGATCGTCGTAATTGGATGTAATATCCTTAGAGTAAAATAATTTTATAAATAAATGATTTATTTAAGTATGTAAGATGCAGTGAAATCGCGATAAAGCGCTCTCTAGAGATGTTTAACTACATAGGAAATAATGAGAGATGATTCGTATCGATGTGTAAAATAAGACATTACCACTCTGACATTGGGAAAATGGCAGACCGCGAAAGGGTTAAATTACGCAGCGCTACCTCGGGCGACGACGAACTATTTTCCGCGTCAGAATCCTAAAATCAATCTTGGCGAATGACAAGAGAACTTGCGCGTGATTAGTCCCGGAGGAGTATCTCCCTTGCGGTTAATTCCGGGCTCGCTGCTACTGGAGGACGATACCTCACCTTCATCTTCGAGAACGACGGAGAGAAGAGAAGAAGGAACGGGTGGGGAGAGCGCCAGAATCCAATATGAGGCAACACCGCAACGTACCAAACATCCGTCGGTCCTCATCTTCTCCGTTTCCTATGCCGAAGACCGCCAACGTGCCGCTGGTATAGAAGACATCCGCAGCCGTGTCGACACGCGGTGAACGACGACGTTAGATCCACAGTCTTTGATGGCAAAGTTTTCCATCCGGCAAACATCGACTCGCGGAAATGGATCGCGAGTTTCCCGCGTATGTGAGACAGATGATAAGGCGGCTGGTTTTAATCGCAAAAAAAAAAGAGCAAGAACGATACATACATTAAGAGACCGAAATACGTTAAGCCGAAAGAAATAACTGTGTGAAATAACTCCATTCTCATATAATAAAGCGAACGATTAACCTTCCCAAAATTCTAACAACAACAAAAACTACGTAACCTCGCAAATGCTCATTAAGTCACATTAGCGCGGAAATAATAGTTAAATGTAACAACGGTTAATAATTTCCTATTTTGTTATAGCGACAGCACGTATATATCAGAGTACGTATCGAATAATGTAGTAGAAGTGATTACAGAGAGATCTCTTGTAGATTAACTTAGTTGCGAGGAAATGGTGTAAGCGTTTCTTGATGTCCCGAAAAGGGTCATGGCGAAGTTTCCCCGGCGGTTTTGATAGAAACTGACAATGCTAGATAATGTCGACGACGACGACGACGACGATGACGACAACGAGGAGAACGTCCGGACCGAGGAGAGCCGCCTAATGGCGGTAATGGCTAATAACCTTCGAATCTATCCATGCTAATGACCGATGCCCTCTCCAGTCAGAAACCACTTGTACCTAATACGCTTAATACCCGAGGCAACTTGGCACTCAAGCCAAGTTCAGAGCCTGCCGCGGTGAGTCTAGCTTGAGTGCTAGGAAGACACGCGTCACATTACCTATCCAAGCGCTAACGCCGCCGAAAGTCCCATGACCTGGGACCAAGATAGCGAATAAGAAGGAACGAACGGACGGCGGCAATGGCGATGACGGCAACGCGAAAGACAGTGGAGTCGATAATGACGTCACCTGGCGCGCGTCGCGAAACTTTCGAAGAGTTTTAATACCCCGGCCGACGGCAGTTCCGCGGCTCTCCTCTCCTAAATTCGATGAAATAAAGAGGCTCCTCGCTCATTCTGACAATTCCTTTGTCCCTGGCACACTCACGCTCGGTGCGTAAGTACGGGAGGATTAAAACTTTATCATAGAGGAAGACTAATTAGCAGACGCACCAAGGCATTTGCGAATAATAAAAGTCTGAAATAAAGAGGATATGATTAGGAATGTATAATTCAAGTACAAAGTTTCCTGTGATAGAAAAATCTTAATGTAGCTATAATGCGAAAAAAGAAAATATTCTAAGAATCACTCTCCGTTCTTTCAAATCTACTTTTTAATATAAGGCCTGCATATTAAGGGTCGCGCATAAAAGAGAAAAACGAGAGTTTAGATCGGAATTTTTCAGAGGGCGGTCGAAGGACCGTCAAAGTGACGAGCCGTCAACCGTGGGGCGACAGGAAATTATTGAGCTAATTGCTGATAACTTGGGACGTCCAACGAAATACTCGAGTCAAAAGTGAATAACGTTGGAGAGGGGCGGGAGGCAGGAAAGGACACCAAGGGAGGGTATCGCAACAGCAATCATCAGGAAGAAGAGTTTTTCCTCTTTTCGAGCGACGTGGTGAAATCATCTCCCTCCCTTTTCCTCTCTTTCTCTCTCTCTCTCTCTCTCTCTCTCTCTCTTTCGCCTCTCCAGACAGAAATATGCGAAGCCGCTCGCGCGCTGCCAGTCGAAAAGACTGGCTTTTCGGACGCTTAATTGGACAAAGCCCCAACCTTCCTTAGCGAGGGCCAGGCACTCAGCCTCGGTCGCAATATGCCGAAAAAAAATATGAATCACTTCTCACAGAAAGCAAGGGGGTGCGTACGAGTGGAGGACAGTACGCGAGGCAAAGGGAAGAAAGAATTATCAACGTGGTCACACAGCAAAATTCTAGACGAGGGGGCATAAAACTCGCTCGAAAATTACAGTCGCGTGCACGATTTAACGCTTCCCTGCCAAATAGAAGGCAAGTCTCATCCTTTCGCAAGTAAATTTCAATCTCAGAATCTAGCAGAGATCTCTGATGCTTCTACGAAAAAGAGAAGCAGAAATGTGATGAAAATGTCTCCTTAAACCGCAAGGAAGTATCGTTAGTTACGAAGAAAGTCCCGATGAAGGCGAGCGCGATACAGACGGTGGTAGCAAGGGGTTGAAAGGTGTCCCTCCACATCTTCCATCTTGTACTCTCCACGCCTACCTTCCTCCTCGAGTCTGCTCGAAAGTTGGCTCACCATTAAGATCCTCTATTTGCACTGTCGGCAGCCACGTCGTTTGATATTAATGTTTTTCTTGCGACGTATTTCGTGCGCCGGTAATTACCAGTGCAAACAGCCGGCACGAGGAAGAAAGAAAAAGAAAAAGAAAAGAAAAAAGCGAAAGAGCGGCATGAAGGAGTACAAGTAACGCTCGGTGTTTTGCGAGACCTGAATTAACGCGCCCGAAGGGAAATCGTACTAACTATCAATTGATTCATCTCGCTAAAGTATTTAATTAAAAACATCGAGCAATCACATTTTCTCTAGCGCTTTTAACCTTTACTATCGTGTAAATAGTGATCAATTTATAATTTGCATAATGTAACCAATTAATTAATAGATAGAAAGTAATATTGCTATAAAAATCCTACAGTTATAAACATCACTTACAATTAATTATGATATAAATCGTAATAAGTTTGCTCCATATGCTTCGCGGATGATTCTAATTAATTTCGAACGGACATATAGTCTCTCGGAATAGTTATTATGCTGTTGTCCGAGCATCGTTACTATTTCCGTAACTGCACGAGCGGGTGGACGAAGAAAATCTTCCGACCAACCGGCGCGTCTCACAATAGTCGCTCATTTGTCTCGTGGTAGCTAATGAAATTATAGCCAGCGGCCCGACGCGGTCATCTTTCCAGGGGTGCCTTCTTGTATCTCTCTCTATTTCTCTCCCTTTCTCTCTAGATACTTCGACTACTCGGATCGCAAAAGCGAGAGAAATTGAGAGAGAAAGAAGGAGAGAGAAAAAGGGGAGAAAGAGAGAGATAGCGAGAGAAGAAGAGATTCTCCCAGGGGGCCCTCGCGAGTATAGGAAGGAAAATTGCGGGAAAACTTGTTTCGCGGATATCTCTTTGAGCACTTCTCGCAGATGACGGGGACCAAGCGGCTAATATTGCGTCAGTCGGTCACCGACACCTCGTTCGAGCGAAGCACGACGTTATGAAAGAGGAAGAGAGATGAAGAGAAACAAGAAAAATTGGAGCCATTTTCTGAAGGAGCTAATCTTAAGATTCTGACAAAAAATATTCATAATTTACTTATATAGTTAATCAACTTGGTTAATTCTCCAATGCATATTTTACTTTTAACAGTAACAGTAATTAATAAAGTACTAGTAGTTCTGTATAATTGTCATATAATCAAAATATATTCACAAACGGACAAAAAAATTTTCAAAAATTATCTTAAAGATATACAACCATTGACTAAATTATTAGACACCCTTGTTTCTTCTGAATATCTTGGAACGAATGAGTTTTCTATTTACGTATTGTTTTCAGCCTATTAATCTTGTGAATAGTTCAAACAGTTGAAGTACAAAATCTATTATCTTTCTTAAGGGAACAGCAATATTACTCAGAAATGAGAAAACTGTTTACTTTGTATTTTGACTTTGAATAATACAGATGCGATTATTTCCATTTAACAAGCAATTGCTAGACTTTTTTGTTTGTAGGCAGTGAACAGACAAAAAAGTCTAGCAATTGCTTGTGAAATGAAAATAATCGCGTCCGTATTAATCAAAGTCAAAATACGGAGTGAACAGTTTTCTAAATGATATTGCTACTTGTTCCTCTAAGAAAGATAATGGGCTTTGTACCTCAATTATTTGAACCATTCACAAGGCCAACAGAATGAAAACAACAAAAAGCTTACGCTCACTTAGTTCCAAGATATTGAGAAGAAATAGGGTGCCTAATAATTTTGTCAGTGGCTGTAAATTTCTTTTTTTTTTTAAGATCTCATTTAAGTCGATATACCCAAAGATTAACGCAAAACGGCTTTGCGATTTATCATTCGCAATCTTCCGTTTAAAGTTTCGAGAACAAAATTTATATCAACATCAAGGCAGTCTTATCAAGATATGTTAATTTGAGGAAGTAGAGAGTGGCGTAGTCTCCCCGGTAATATTTCCGGCGGTAGTTACGCGAAAGGTTAACGTGTCGTTCGTAGGCCAGGCGTATCCCGGAATCCAGTTATCAGCTAATGAAAAGAAGAACGGCGGCTCAATCTGCTCCGCTCAGGAGCTCCGTAACTGCCTGGGCGGCTAGGGGGCGAAGGGCGAGAGAAATCCGCGACCCCCGAAAAGGGCTTATCTCGGCCAGAATTTTTTAAGATTAGCCTCTTGTGTCGTATTAAGCGAGGACCGTTTAAGCCAGCTAGCGTACGAATTGGGGTTGGGGTGGATGACACCCTCTGTCCCGTTCCTCCTTTTGCCCAGCGACACCCTCTCCCACCTTGCCTCGCGAGACACGATGGTGCACGTAAATAGCTACTTGTCGGATCGTTCTGGGAACTCGCACACGTTCCTTCCGGCTCGATCAAATTAGGTATTTCATAGCGTGGCTTTACCGTGCGCGAGGCTGAAGATAAAATCGATAAAGACTTCACGCGATGAGGCTCGCACGCACGACAAATCCGGAAGTGCGACGTGTCGCACCATGCGTCTATACGCTCTACTGACCCAGTTAATGCCTGGTGCATAAGGCATGAGAAACGAGTAACTACGCACTAATCGATTTGAAATTGCTCTATCCCTAATATACGTGTATGTAAAGAGATTAATAAAATAAAATTATCGGATTGTCCGTGTATACTTTCTAAAAGTCTTTCGTTCTAACAAAATTAGATAATTTGCTGATAAATATTTATATTTAATCTATTAAGGGGAGGTTACCGCTCAGAGGCCCAAAAAATGCCTCAATTTCAGGAATTTTTTTTTGATGTAAAATAAGATAAATAATATCCTATTTTATTCTACTCACGTTGGCTATAATTTAACTACAACATTAGCATTATTGAATGCAATAATTTAAGATTAAAATATTAAATAAAGAATTGAAATCACACACACACACATACAATATATATATTTTATATCTTATATATTTCAAAAAATATCTCTTCAGATATAATATATTATACTATTATATATTATATTATAATCTTTTGCATATAACTCGGATGACGGAAATACTCTCGTTTCCGAAACCACGAAACTTCAAAGATATCTTAACGGTGCTCTGCCTTTCTTACCTAACGTTAATATTATTATTTCCACGGTTGACTCCCGTCGTGCCCGACTCGTTTATTTTTCTTTGCTTCCCACCGTCAGGAATGGAAGAGGGTTCAACCGAGCTAGTACCGGCCTCTCTCCGCAGCCGCTGTCGTCCGTTCGTGGCAAACGGTTTTTCCCGCAATTTCCTCGGGACTGCTTGTTACGCAAGTTTTCCACCCCAATTGACTGCCCCCTCCTCGGCCAGATTATTTTTATAATTTTTCTTGGCGCCCGCCCTCTCGCCATGAGAGCAACCCTTTGGCCGCCTCGAAACGAGGCTGCCCAACCCTTCACGCAACCCCTGCACCTGCTCACCGTTAATTTTTATTAGGCGAGCGAATGACGCGAGAGCACCTCCAGCTCGATTAACAAAGCTGTCTGTAAGGTCTCCTTGCCTCGTATAAGGCGTTTTAATTACAGCGACCGGCAAGAAACTTTTTTCATTTTCAGCCCGAGCTAACGTTAAAAATTCATGGAAATTAATCCATTTGCGAACATGTCGTGTCATGTTCCAAAAGCAATGTTTCGCAAAAGCTCTATCATTTCTTCAGCACCAACTCTTTTTAAGCAATTAAGTATGCATTCTATAGCCCTGAAGAAAAATCGTGTAGAGTCACTGCTTGTTTCGCAATATGAACGTAAGTAAACCTAAATACAGATAATTTAATTTCAACAAAAATAAATTGTTGAATAATAAGATTGCTATAATACATATTTACAATATTGCCTATTTAAGTTCATGAATGTTCTACGTGTAAAGTATCGTGGCACTTTTACTTCAAAGATTCCCAAATTTAACGATAGCTTTTTAACTGAGGTTCTCGATTATAATAAGTTCGATTATAATTCGATCAAGTACGAAAACAGGCACTCGTAATCCAGCTCGTGACTGTTAAATATAAAAAAAGCTGGTCCGTTCGGAGAACAATAAAGTAATCAGACGAAATTTTCAGATCGAGCGCGGAGAAAAGCATGGAAAAACTCGGCGGAGGTTTTAAATGCGGGCAATCGCCCTGCGGTAGGGCGAGGGAACGTCGAGAGTTCCTGCATTTCACAAGCCATTGTACACGCTCCTTCCGCATCGAAAGAATTTTAATATTTGCCAATTTAGCCAGCCTCCGGGAGGTAAAGAGCCGGATTTCCCCGGGTGCGATAACCACATCAAGGCGCCTCCGACGGTTCAACTTTTACCTTTGCGCCGGTCAGTCCGCGCGCACCAGCCGAAGAAAGAACCGTAACGAAACAGGATACGCGCGCCTCGAAACAGCCTCGAAATCAACGAATGTGATTACAATGAGCAACGGAGTGGCCGATTAACGAGTCAGAGTAACTCGTGTCTGATATTGTTGCTTTATCCATTGGATAGCTTCGCATACTCTACACATCACTTAAGTTGAATTACAAATACTGCATCAAATGTACACAGTCGGTATATGCAGAAAATAAAACACATTAATCTTATTCTTGTCTTAAATATTTAGAAGATACTATATTAAAAAACACAAATATTATTTTAGAATTATATTTGATTAAATTTCTCTTCAGAATTTATTTGTTAACTATTTAGCAATATCTTGCTTGTATAAATTTTGAAGCTCCAAGTGTCGATTGTTAAACCAAATTAATTCTTTTCTTGCCGGATACAGGCAGCCTTAGTGCAGAGAAAGGAACAGGCAGGAGTAGATGCGAGCACTGTCGCGGCGAACTTTGATATTTCGTAATTCCATTGCTCGCAATTAGGGCCGGTAATTACCATAACCATTAGCGGGCCAGCGGGACGCGGGTCCGAGAAACTACCCGGAACACTCGGGATACCCCGGTTGTGTCCTGTGGACATAAATACTGGTGGTCAGGCCGCTGGTAGAGAGCGGTGACCGTCCCCGCGACGGGAACGCGCGAACTCCCCCGACGGCGCTGGACACACAATCAGGAACTTGCCTGAGGAATGCGACCGCAGCCAGTTTCTTAGAGCGGTCGAATTAAACTCGTTCCGCGCGCCAACGCCGAGGAAGCGACGTTCCATACGGTCGGCAAGGACCGCAACCGGAAAGATGTCCGAGGTTGGAGACGGAAACGATGGCACGCGGCCAGAACGCGCGAAATCCCACGAAGACCCTTTGCACGAGAGGCACAAAGTCCAACGACATGATACGTGAACAATGTGCATATAATATTGTAACAAATTGCTCATTCGATGCAAGAATATCTTACCAAATTTCAGTACAAAAATATTCAACTTTTGTACAAAAGCCAAACCATTAAATAAACTTGAAGACGTATAATATTTTTCATAAACAGCTTAAATTTTTAAATATTATATCCAAAGCGAAATAAAGATGGTAGGACATAATTTCAAAGAGATTAACAAGTTTACAATTAAGTTAAAGGATTATATACAAAATCGTACATATAAAGCTTTCATCCATGTATTTTACTTCTCATCGCTTCTTTATATATTATACCATTCTAAAAGTTTTTATATTTTTATTCGTAAAAAGATATATAATCCCCAACGCATTTTAAATATATTTCAAAAACTTAAAAATTTGCTTTAAGTTCGACGCGATCATATATTCATTAATACTTAATATTGTCTTATCACAAAGCACAATTACAGTCAATAACCAGCTGTTTAGGACTCAAAGTGTTAAACATTCATCTTCGACGAATATACTTCCGTACTTATACAGAAAACGCTTAATAATCAAGACCGAGAGAGATCGCGGATGTCGAGTTTGAAGAGAAAATTCAATTAATTCGGCGTATCGAGTTTAAACCAGTCACAGCGTTTGAAATGTCCAATTTTCTGAATGGAAAAACACATTAGCCAAATGTTCAATTGCTGCTCCGACGCAGTCCCGCCCAGCAACCTCGCTTCGTCGACACCGCAACTGCATTTCCTCTACAGTGGCCCAACAACTTTGATTCTATCCCCATCCCTGTGCATCTATTTTCTTTTATACCTTCGCGTACTCCTTCACATCCTCCCTCAATTTTCTCTCTCCCTCTCGGTTTCTCCGTAACGGTATCAATTAATCTGGACCTCCGACCCTGCTCACGTTGAACGTTCACCCGGCGCACATCGGTATTTCCGGCTGAAACTTCGTTTCCTAATCTACGCGCCGAGGTTTCCATCCTCGTTCCGTATTTTCGTTTCGCGACCCAGGGAAACTCTACTTACATTGCAGCTCGTCTCCTCTAATGTCAATTATTATAATTTCTCTTCCGATCAAACGGCAGAAATTATAATATGTAGAAGACAACAGAGAGAATTGCCCATTAAATATAAATAATGTAATGTACTTATATAGAAATCTGTAATATTTAAGTGTAAAATATTTAAGTACCTATAAAACACGTATAAACGTAATAAACATATTTGTGAGAATATTTGTTAATATAATCTATGTATTAATTATATGTTCTATACACATCGCATAATCTTCTATAATTTATATATGTATGTACAAAATTTTCTTTTTATCAAGATCTTCTTTCCTGTGTTAAAATTTATTTAAATCTAAGAAAAGTATCTATATTTCGCAATTACGATTTTTTTAAAATTAACAGAAACGTTATTATCACCAAATACGTGAAATTAATCATGAGCGATAAAAGAATTTTTTTAGAGGAGGGGCGCTAAGGACATATATAACGATTTATACGATATTAATTATAAGCAGATATGAACATCCAAATGATAATTCTAGCTTCGGTAGCTGTTCATTTTCTCGATCTCATTCCGACGGATCCGTAAGTCCCGGGGGGTGCGAGATGTCCCGAAGTCGATAGTGATTAAAACTTTGACTTAAACTACCCGACCAGAACTCGGTTGGCTATTCGAGGATCGATTTGGTATTCCGGATATGTGAGAGCCTGCGAGCCCGGCACAACGAATTGATCCGTTGTACATAAGGAATGAGAATTGACACGGATGCGGTGGCAATGATCAATGCCGATCGCAAAAGTGGCACTACTCTATATTTGCAAGGATGGTCGGGTTGCCTCGAAAATCTCGTAATAGAATGACGTATCTATTCTATTCAGCTATTTTAACATTAGAATTCGATTAATGATGTGGCAACGTCTAAACTCTAAAACTTATCATAGCAACATATACATAAAGAGTTAGTATAAGTTGCAAATATATCGAGAAAGTATAATATTTATAACTAATTTATTTGAGCGATTAAATGCACAAATGAGAGCAATCTGTTATTATATTGTTGGAATAAATGGAACAATAATCGGGACACAAATCGAATTACGCGGATGAAAACTACCCGGCATTTAACAGCCGAATTTGACTCTTGATCATTCATTCAAAATCTGTTTCCAGAACGATATAGAGAAAAGAGATGCTTGCTGATGCTGAAGATTGAAGTGTTTACGTTATTAAGCAAATGTACAAGGAGTGTATCCTGTATGGGGGGCCCGGCATGCGGGTCTAAATGCCGACTAAGCACCATGAAATTCTCATCGATCGCAACGACGACGACGATAAGAGAGAGAGAGAGAGAGGCGCCAGGAAGACCGACACGCCGATTTATAACGCACTAAAACCGACGATGCGTGTGATCTGCGTGCGTCTCACGCATATACCGCACGCATCTACGCGCATCCCTCTCGCTAGCTAGCGCAGATATCCCTTCAAATCGATTCGCGTCAATTATGATATATAGGCAAAAATTTAAATCTCGGAAGTAACGCAAAGAACGATGCCCCCGTCTTTGCTTCAAATTTCTAGACGCGTCGTAAGAGGCGCAGGCGCGCGGATGTCAAATTAAAAAGAAACCCCGACTAACAATTGAAAGTATGATTCATTGTAATCTCGACATTTCTCCTTTACCACCGCCACGCGGGAACATGGATGCCAAGAGGAATATCACAGTCGAGTGGGGTAGCAATTCCGCCGTTTCGCATAAATATTTTTCATCACAGTTTTCCGTCCCTCTCGCGACCAAGAGGGAAATGTTTATCGTATATTACGGGTGATGGGGGTTAAGCGCGGTGGAAACATTTGTTAGGATAAATTCCAGCTGTCTGCAGGAAAGAGAGAAAACGGACGAGGCGGTCGAAAGTTCTGAACATAACGAATTACTCGAATATTTAATGTATATACGTGATTTCGGATTTCGTTAGTGTGCAAAATAGTTTGGAATGAGGGATCCGGCACTCGCTCTCGTATCAATTACCTAACTACCCGCAGAGGGACGCGAGCGAAAGAACGAAAAAAAAAAATAATTAAAAAAAAGAAGAAAAAGAGATAAGCGCGAGACGATTCTAGTCAGTCCGCGCCATTTGTCTGCCTCCAACTTTTTAATTAATAACATAGCCGAGATGTCCGGCCTCACGAAAATCAGAGCGGCCAACATTTTAATCCTTTTCCGAGATACGTTTCGCACGTTCGTGGATTAGTCCGACTTAATTTGCTACAATGTATGTGCGTTATCGTGCTGGACGTCAATTTAATTATCGCCATACCGCAGTGGCGGAAAGAGGGTACTTAATGCTAATTGCGATCAAGCCGAACAGAAAAATCCTATAAATATGTTCATTTTTCGAAAGAAATAGAATCTAATTTTTATTAAACTTTTTTTAAATTTAATATTTTATTAAAGATATTAGCCATGCATGTACCACAATTTTTATTTACAATGTAAAATATGATGCAAATACAAGGGGTTATTCACTCGCCTTTTGGGTGTACCATTGTTTACTGATTTCAACTGATTTCTCAAGTGACCAACTGATTTCAAGTGATTTCAACTGATTTCAACTGATTTCAACTGATTTCAACTGATTTCAATTGATTTCAACTGATTTCAACTGATTTCATCCGATTTTATGTGATTTCATATGACCAACTGATTTTAAATGATTTCACAAGTGATTTCAACTGATTTCAAGCAATTTCCGAGTCAATTTCAATGATTTCAAACAAGGTGTACCAGTGATTCGCTAAGTGAATAACCCCTAGTGAAAATACCTATATATATTAAGATATAATAAGGCTCTTAACTTGATATTTAAAGAAATTAAAAAAAGTGAAGTTTATCTCTACACTTTTCATATAATAATCCTGTCTTATAATAACAACGATAACAGAGCCATCGATCATTATTTGAAGGTAATTTATGTCAATTTTCTGAAACTGATAGATAAATGAGGGTAAGGAAAGTGACGGTAGAATATACACCTGCGTAATCACGATTGCTTTTTTTGATGCGTGAATACAAAAATATTTTTAGCGAGTAGATCGTCGCGTCGTGTTCTCCTGTCGCTGCTCGAGAAATTGCGTGGACCGGATGCGAAACTCGGTTCCCGCGTTTCGCGCGCTCGCCCATTCTTATTCCCGCGAAATAACCTTAAATTCTGTTTGCCAGTTCTTTTTACACAAAGGACTGGATATGTAGATCGGGCATCGGGGGGGTCTTCTCCGTATGAAAGGCTAATATCGTGCCGCTACGTGTTCCGCGTGCGCGATGCCGATTGTCGAGGCAGGCAGCGTCAGGGAGACATAAGGATACGCGAGAAGAAGAGAAGCACCAGCTATAAAACCATTGCTTCGCTGATCATAGGAGGGACGACTGTATTCAAATCGTCTCCCAATGTATCTCACGATCGAAGCCAGACGGGAAGAGAGAAAGAGAAAAAGAGAGAGAAAGAGGAAGCGTATCTTTTTTTCATAAATCCATAACGCGAGTTATAAAACAACAATTTGATGGTGGAAAATATCGGGCGGGCAACCCTCGAGATGATTTGCTGATGTATCACTTTTATTGCCGTATGAAAGTCTTTATATTGAATAAATTTCCATACGCAGCGTAAATATCGCCGCCTCTTGATTGCTTTTACAAACCGTGAAACTCAATGTTGACAAAATGTAGATAAATGTGAAATGTCGTCAAAAAATATTTATGAAATATTTAAATTAAAATTATAAAGAGGAAAAAAAGAAAAAAGAATTTGCCTATTTTATTCATTCAATGTAGTACAAATCCGTCTGAAAATACTTAATTATATCTACCCTTAAGAACCAAACAAATAATAATGCAAATTATACGACTTCGAGGCATGCATAAAATCGATTATATAAATTAATTATAATATTTAGGAATTAATTAAAACGCAAGAAAAAATAATAATTGCTTATTAAAATATATATATCCAATTAATCAACTTATTGATGTCATTTTCTTCGTTATAGTAAATCAGAAAGTGATAACTAATCAAAGAACTTATTTCTTAATAAATATCTAACATTAAAGCACATTCTGAAACACACGCATACAAACACACACATACACACACAGTGCTCACGTAAGTGAGGAGGAAGAAAACGAGACAATCACGAACCGCAAGTTAGTTGGTGGAAATACAGTTTCAATGTGAATTTTCCGCGTGTGCTGAAAGCTGTCTGTGCTCGACTGCCCATGACAAGATTGCTCGTCGGCATGTACGACGATGATGACAACAACGACGACGATGACGATGACGATGACGACGATGACGATGACGATGACGACGATGACGACGGCGACGACGACAACGACTACGGTGGCAGCAGCATCCTGTTTCCTCCTCGTCGTGGGCAGTAAAGGCGAATCGTGGTGCTTTTCGGACGAAATAAGCGAGGTAGTAACGTCTGGAGCGGACAGATCCCATTCCGGATTGCAGATCTGCCACCCGCAACCCGCCCGACCCTGTGCCTGACCGCGGATCGGACGCAAAAGTTTGCCCGCTCTCTCTCTCTCTCCCCGCTCATCGCACTTTGCAGGTGAAACAAGGGACCTCGTCCGGAAGAGAATTCCGATACATCGCTGCACCGCGCCGGCCGTATTGGCGCAACCACGACCGATATTGCTGCAGGTTAATCGCTACAATACCGCAAAAATTTAGAAAATAATTCGAGATATTATCTGGACAAAAGTTACGATGGATAGGGATAAAAAAACAGAGGCTTTTGGACATAGTATTTTATGTTCTTAAAAAATATGCGTAATGAGGCCAATCTGCATTCGCCGTCCTAGACTAAAAATCAGTTGGGATCGGAATACCAATAAAATATATGGTTTTACGAGCGCGCTTTTGCGTCGTAGAAAAATTTCATTTTCGCGGCGGGCGCGAGTCGGGCGAACTGTCTTTCACAGTTCGGCTCGCGACACATAAGCGAATATCGGCGGGCATTGTTGCGCGTATAACTTTGGCTGTCAACAGTTTTACGATCCGCTGGTCGCGCGCACTCTCCTCTCGTTCCCCCTTTCTTTCTCATCGCCGAAATCGACGGTTTCTCCCCTCGCCCTTTCCGGGGATCGTTCGCCTATCATCCATCTCTCGGCGAGTGCATTTCATTTTCGCGAACGGACGTATACCAGGGCGTCTGCGAGAAAATTTATGAACAACCCCATCGCGAAGGAAATTGCGGGCACGAGATTTCGCTCGCAGCTAAAAATACGTGCGACCGGTTTCGTACGCGAGATTTTACGACCTTACGTGGCCAGAGAGTAAGGCGAGCGGTAAACACATTCTGAGCAACGACGGATTCTTTTTTTTGTCGACTGCCGAAAGAGCACAAGGTATTAACCGCGCGAGAAGGGAGTTTACGACGACGCGTGCAAGTGCGAAGAAAAATGGACGCTATAGATTTCTCCCATAAATTCCGTACCACACAATCGCATTGTAATATTATGCGAGGCAAAATTCGAATAATGATACACGTGTAAACACTCGTAGACGAGGCGCATGCAGACAAAAATAGAATTAATTAATCCGAACGCGATGCTAGTAACAAATTTCTCACCGCGATGGTGTTTACAACAAGGAGAGAAATTGCTGAAACTGGCAAGTTTAGATTTCCCCGACCGACCGAGCGATACATCGGGTATACATACAAATACGGAGGAACAGGCACGATCTTATCCCATGGGAATGTAGCAATCTTGCAAATATTTGGATGAATTACACGTACAACGTCAAGTCACGTTACTTGGCTCACACGTCGAAGTTTGATTCTGCCATGGATAACACTTTTATCTGTAGGAATTCTTAGTAAATTATCTATATTATCCGTGCAATGGCAAATATAGGAAATACTTATTTCTTTCCACATGCTCGCATAAATATTGCGAAAACACGGCAAAAGTTTTAAAGACGACATCACGTTATATATCGCGCAGGAAAACAGCTCGGTTATATTTGCGGATAATATTGACCAGGGCTGTCACACCCTCCAACAAATTTCATATTTCCTCTTCGGTAGTATCTTCGACCCCGTAACAACTTGGAGCCGTGGGATCGACACTAACTCTAAGTATGTCTTTCTTTTACCCTCTCATACATTATTTTCTTTCCGGCGTGTTCAAGTATTTACACACATAATCTTCATATTTATTCGCGTTATCGCTTCGTAGACGTATAAATATTTTCCTCGATTAAGCAGAGAGAGCAGAAACGTCCGGAATAATTATCTCTAAACTTCACGAGCGCACATGCATAATTAAACGCACGAAATGGAATTGCACATTTCATAATTACAATCCATTTCGTTGTGTTAAGTCGTTGCTACTTATATTTAATTATTTTAATTATTACTATTAACTTACATCTGGTTTTGCACACAATTATAATAAAAGCTTTAACATATATTTAACCCTTTTCAATTGTCGCAAAATCGTTTTAATTATTAAAGAAAGAAATAGAGATATTTATGATTTGTTTGTATATAACCGCAGACGTTTCAGAAATGTTTCAGAAATTTTCGAATAAATTAATTTTTAAATGCAAACATCTGAGAACTAAATTGATTGATTTGTTTAATTATATTGCCAATTTTTTTAAATTTATTTTTAAACACTTATAATTCAAAGCCTATCAATACTTCGACGTTTCTTTAAAAAAAGAGAAAACTAATTTGCAGGAAAGAAAGTATAAATAACGAAAAGTTAATCTGATCATCACGTTTCTTTAATTAAGATTGGCAGCAAGACAAAAAATACTAATCTCAGAATATTGCAGTAATTTACAACAATCACTACTACGAAGTTGTAAATACCACCATATCTCTCCACCACGAAATTGCGCTACCGATATCACCTCGCAGTAATTAAGGTAAACGACGCGTAGGAAGTTTACAAGCGCAATGAACTCTCGACTGGATATTTTATCTATCAAAAAAGGAAGGAACCAATGCAAGCCGCGTCGCACTTCTCGGAATACAAGGCGTTACCGTTCGGTGTCGCGATATTGGCTGCACTCTGGCCCCGGCGCGTTAAGGGAGCGCGCCTTGGCGCGGTTTGTTCTTGTTGTTGTTGTTCGACAAACTGCTGCAAAATTACTAGCCGGCCGGCTATGCGCACGGTAGCCAACGTTAACGATATTTGCAGCTGGACCGGTCGTGAAGTTCTCGGCCCTCACTCTCGCCTCTCACCTCCCCGCAGCCGTCGTCTACGGCAGCAAAGGACTCGCCACGGCTAATGGTCAAGTCGCCGCGACCTGCATGACCACAAAGTGATCGCCTTCCTCACTTCCCGACTTCACATGGGATATTTCCAGCGTGAAGCGCGGGTCGTGACACAAGGTACCGGATGGTGCAGTGAGCACAAAAGGCACACGTACCTAAGTAACTAAGTAACAAAACTTAAATAATATTATAAATACCAAGACGAGACAGGATCCGATACGCAACCGATACGTGACTTGCGTATTATCATGACTATCTTATCATCGAGCCTGTTGCTCATTAGTCGCGGACTCGAGAGCAATAAAGCGATCGCAAACAGCGAAAAGAAACGGGCCGAGAAAATGGAGAACACACCGGGCGCGCGTTCCCCGATTTTAATTTGGCGCAAAGTACAAAAGAGAGCGAGGCTCGTCCGATCGCCGAATTACGAGAAAATCTCGGGCGTAACAACCGATTAACGATCCGCGGCTAATTGCGATTGTGTCGGCTCGCCGAGCTACGAGCCGAAGACGAGGAGGGATTAAAAAATGTTCCGATATAAAAGCAGGAACGGCGCGCGGCTGCGCTTGCAAGAACGCACGAGGGAGTTAACGTGGCGGGACGGAGGAGAAAATCCAAGTAATTAACAACTTTTTGAAGCCAAGGGATAATCTCTGGACGGATTCCCTTCGTTTGGCTAAAAGAGTTTTCCCCGGCGCTAAGCCGTGACCATTTGGCCGACTACGTCGTAGTCGTCCTCGTCTCCTCGTCATCGTTCTCGTCCTTTCCCTGAATACCGTAGGTACTATTCTCTCGTCCCACCTCGGTGTTTATAATTAAACTTTTTTCCCTTCCGACCCCCTCCTCGGCACGCCTCTATCTCTCGTCGTGGCCATCCTTAGTGATTCTAATTGTCGGCAAACTTCCCCGGCCTCTCTCTCTCTTTCTCTCTCTTTCTTTTTTTCTATCTCTTCTTCGGGGAAGAATATTAGAAACGATTAATCTCGCGGATCTCACGAATCTCGCGTTCATAGGGATATATAATCTATCAGCAAGCTATTAAAAATGCACTTCTACTTTACAACGACTCCATAACGGCGTCAGTTTTATCTGTATATTGCACTACAAGGGATTATTTTCCATTGTAGATCTGCGTACGCGCGAGCACGCGATCGGGATATAATACAAGTTAGCTCGCAGCGTGGCGAGTTTGCAAGTTCCCTAAGCGTGTTTTCAAAATGGTGGGCGGAATTCAAAATTTCCGAAATAATAACGGCTTGCGCAAATAATGACCATCCATACGATCCGCAGCTTTTCATGCAACGCGCAATGTTCTCGGCGAGAACTTTTAATACTACGGGCACACAATATATACACATTCGCACTCTACACACCCACACTCGTATGCGAGCGCGTGGGCGCGCAGTCGAAGCTCGTTGGCGGCTGCTTAGCTGTTTACCGTCTGGCACGTCGTCGACAGGGATTGTTCGTATCCTTCTCTCACGCGTGCATGCGTGTACGTGCGAGTATAATGCCGCGCAACACACAACCCGGCGAACTAGTTACAACTTTGGATATGTAATAGCGCGTGTAGGCGATTAGGCGGTCGACCAGCGTTGCCAGGACCATCGAAGTGTCGGATTACAACTTTGCCTGTATTTCGTCAAAAACGGTTGCTACACAGAGCGGGTTATTGTTAAGCGGCACGGCAAATTCACCGTGAAAACACGTTAATATTGCAAATATAATCGCCGCTGAGAAAATGCGCCCCATGCGAATTTTTATCTAAATGAATGCATAAAGCACGGTGAATGATACCTGGTCAAAAATGACCTGAGTCAAAAACAACTTTTAGAAAAAAGCGAAAAAGTCGAGATATGGAGAATCAAAAAGCCGTCTTATGTATGAGAGATTGTTTAAAAATAGGAGTACTTCATTGTGTTTTACTTTTACAGATAAAACCCTGACGTAAGTAAAAAAGAGCATTACTTTGCAAAATATAAAGATGCAACTGCAATAAAAAAGCGTTAAGGCGTCCGTGAAGCTACAGCCGGTGATGCTTGGCTGTAACTCGAAAGAAATCGATTTCGTGAATTTGAATGCAAAAATTTTGGAAGATAACGCTCTTTCCGCGTTCGCGTTTCTAGCCAATGCAAAAAAATCGTGCCGAAACGTTGCTCATCGAGACAATTTTACAAGACTGGCATAAAAAGGAAGGTGCCGCGAATGGCGAGAGCTGGATAGGGGACAGGGGAAAACGCGTCGCTTCCCGCACATCACGGATGAATAGTGCGCCCCACACGGAAAACCACCCCCTTGACTCGCGCGTCGCACGTGTACACGCGCTCGCGAACGAGCGAGAAACGGGCCCGAAGCAGATACGATTCACACGGTTACGACGGATGGTTCTCCCATTGTCGGCTGGCTGTTAATTAGATATCTAGTCTTGCCGCTCTCTCAAATTTACCTTACACACCGCCCGGCGCAGCCAACCACCCCATTGTCGCCTGCTCCCACGGCAGTCGGCGTCTACTATGCGCCGCGACCGACTGCCGCCGACTGTGAATGGCGGTACAGCACATTCGCGCGACACCGCGCGGTAATATCACGACGACGGTATGTGACATAAATCCAAGAGCGGTGTGCAGCCGAGCTTTTACTCTTCCTACGCCTCCTCGGACCGTATAACATCTGCGAATGCATTTGTAATTGCAGCGATTTTATTCGTTTCGAAGATGAGGATGTTCAAGTAAGAAAATTAATGATGCGAACGAATAGGGAAAGGATTGAATGCAACCAAACTTATTCCGTACCCAGAATAATAGTGCAGAATCAGAATGTTTCTGAATTTATTTGTTAACGTAAAATATAGTTACTTGGAACAATAACAAAAATTGTATTCCTGCAATGTGCAAAGAATAATTTGATTTATTGCTTTGGTGGCATGAAACACTTCTGTTATCTCTCCAAATATTAATTATAATTATTTAACTAATTAACAATTAACAAGGTGGTAAATCTCACATAAAGATTGGATCTTATTGTATAATAATTGAAAGAAGTACAATTATTAATTCTTTAAATTATTGTTTTATATAGTATATCAATCATTGTTTTATTAGTCGACAATTTTGATTTATAAACGATGTAATTTTTGTATATCTTAAAAGAATAAATACAGAATGCCGGATTGAATGCCACAATCAATATTATAAAAATTAAATCTTTAAATCTCTTCTAACATTATAAATATTTAAATATATCATGATACTTAATAATATTGATTAAAAAAGACGTTAATTAGGTATATTCCATCAATATTAATTCACAAATACATATCTTTCCACCGATTATCGTCGCCAATGTTAATTAGCAGTTATTTTTAATTATTGCGCACGCTTTATCAAAAGTGCTCGGAAACAAGTGTTTCGCGTTGCATCATCACCCAGAACACCTTTCAAAGGACGTCGTTGGACATTAATTGGTGCCTGAGATCTTTGTCCCTGAGCGCGATTCGTCCATTGTCGTTCTCGACGAACACCCGGAGTCGTCCGGCCACGGTTCGGTGGCCACATTCACAGGATTAGCCAGGATTCGCGTGAACGCGGCCACACCACGTAATTGCGGTACGAATTTCTATAGGGTTACTCTGCGTAGGTCGCGACTCAGGTATCCCGTTTCCTTCTATTACCGCACTATCCTTTAGCGGGCCTCTTATTAGTCGATTCACGACTTGGTATCTGAAGCTCTCTAGTGGCAGAAATCGAAGATCGAGACACTAGAGTAACAATTAAAAGCATCGTTTTGTCACAAAAGTTGGCGATATAAAATCGAAAACACTTAGATTATCTTTAAAAATACGTGTTTACGTCAAAAATTTGATAATATTGATAATTCCGGTTAATTAACTGTATGCTATCTGTTCAATTTATATTAACATTCTAAAATATGCGAAATATAAAGATAAATTAATCCTCAAAAAATTAAATAAGTTGTATCATTTTTAGCTGCATTTATAATAAATAAAATTTTGCCATTATTTTTATAACTTTATACCGCCTTAAATACAAGTTTGTTACAAATGCCAAGAAGAACTAAAAATTTTTAGAGTAATTTTTGAGACATTTACTATAGCTATAGCAAATACCGAAAGTCCGAAGTAGAGCGTTTAGGAGAACCTCCAATCGTGCCTTGAGAGCGAAAACGAAAGAGATCGGTAATCCGACGCCCTTCGACGATCCAAACAGTGAAATGAATTATATTATTTGCTATTCGGGGTAGAATAATTAAAAGACGGCATGACGCGCGGCCCGCACGCTTTTAGCTCTTTCTCACTCGCTGGTGCGCTACAATCCGCCGCGGGAAGGGTGAAAAGATTGACAGTGAATTATTTAACTCTGACAATTAAGGGGATTTAACCGTCCATCCAGTTTTCCCCGTCTCCTCCCCTCTGATAATTTCCTTCGCGATGTGACGATTCCTCGAGAAACTGTAATAAGAGACGCGTCTCATTATTGATTACGCTTTCCGGTTACCAAAACTGCTTTGGCTTTTCGGATATTTTATTATATTTTTACTATATCGAGTTTGTTAAAATCTGTTTAATAGTTCGATCTGTTTAATAGTTTATTACGTAGGTATCTACATCTATAGAAATTCAATCAATTTTCTCGTGACGTTATGTCGATACCATGATGCAATGATGGCCTCGGAATGTTTGAGACTCTTTTTTCCCTGCCCGCCTATATACACCGCGTGTCATAATTATCCCATCTTGCCCCAAATATCAACCGTCGCTCAGTCATCGTCGAATACGCCCGGTATAACTTCGAGGCGCGATCGATCAATTACGCAACGAGTGCAAATAATAGCCGACGCTCTCGAAGCGCAGTTCTTAATTACTGCGTATAGTCATCGCGGCCGCAAACGAACGTACGCACACACACAGACACATACACACACACCGGCAAGAAAACATAGTAAATCTGACGCGGCTTTAATCAGCACCGATGCGCCGCCGCGATGTGGCGTAATACATAATGAAAATTGATGAGATAATCGCGAACGGGGGTTGTGAAGCCCGTAAGGGTGCAGAAATAGGATAATATCGTTTCGAAGATACAATAATAGCAAGCCACGAACACTCCAAAACGTGAAATCTTCGCAATGCCCCGACTTGTTAAGAAAATATTCCTGCAGGACTTGAAGTATTATCCACAAGTATGTTTTAACGACAAAAAAAAACAATAAATTGCACATGACAATAAAGCGAAATTTATTGATTATATGAGCTGCTTTTTTTTAAATAATGTTGCTACGCGATTTTAAAAATCTTTTTGCAATACATGAATTTGTGTTGCAATTTAAAATTAAAAGTTGAGCTATACTGTATTTAGAGTAAAGATATAATTCATATAAATAATGGCTGTTATTTCACTGTTTGCGTTTGCGTTGCTGGAAGAAGCGGTGCTTTATACAAATCGTATCGCAATGTTTTACAATTTTACATTATTACAGTAATGCCATTATGAACAGCGAGCTTACCGACGGTAGTTGTTATCAATAAGCAAAACAACAAAAACGCAAGAGCCGCACGTGTCGATAAACCGGCGGAACGGAAGGTTTCCGTCTAACGAGCACCTCCGCGCTACGCAACTACCCTCTTAATTAATGCAACTTTTATTATTGTTTCCTTGTAACAATCCGACCGCATGCGCTGCCCTCAATGTGCCCCAATCCTTTTTACGTCCTGCCCTCGCTCATTCTCCAACCTCCGAGTCTGCTCTCTCCTTCTCCATCTCTCTCTGCCTCTCTCTCTCTCCCTTGAAACACACTGAGAGCATTCCGTAAGCGCGGAGCATCATTCAGGCAACTTTCGAAACGAACAGGTAGAAAACGGAGAAGGACATTTCCACCAGAGCGTGAATCGTACACCGCGGACAAAAGTTGGTGGAATATAAAAGCGACCCGACAGGTACACATGCGCGCGGAGACACATAAAATACATCACATTATTTTGGATCGCGAATTAATAACACACCTGCGTCGCAATTCATTATTCCAATTAGTAATGTTTATAAATTCGCGTGAATATCGCATTACGCTTGCGCTGCAAAATTACGCGATGGTATGCGGTGTCGACGAAAATATTTTATCCATTGGACGCCCATAGGCATAGCGCCCAAGGAATACGAGTCTCTCGAGAGCCTAATTTCCCTCGATTGTGCGACGTTGAAATTCACCGTTCGGACCTGCGAAACTTTTCTTCAAGTCAATGGAAATTTTATTTTAATTTTATTTTAATGAAAATGAGAGCACAAGATACGACGACGGCGTATTAATTTCGCTTGTAACACGGTTACAACGAGCCAGTGATCCGAACAACCGGGCAATTAAGCGTGCTCGTCTTACCGGGAACTCGATGAACTTTCATTCGACGATTGAAAACAATCGTTCGTAAACGCGAGCGAAACTTGAGAGAATCACAGTCCAAATATTTATATTAAGAGAAATGCAAGAAGAACAGGCTCTCGGAAAACCGCGATCGCATCGAATTCAGTTGCCGATTTGAAAACAGTGATAAGAGACTACCGTAGAGAAATTCAATGTTTGACTTGCGTAACTTTATGTCTTACAGTAATCGCCCTGTCATCTCCTAATTCGCAAATATGGCATACTTTTGACAAAAGTTCTCTGTAATTTCTGTAAATATAATAAACATGTATTGCACATATTTCTCTCGATTTCAACAAATATTATCTCTTTAAAGAATACTCACAAACTCAAATAATTATCCGTCATTCTTATATGATAATATTAACATTTTGAAATATTCTGTACTTAAAAAAAAACAGATTAATTTTCAATTGCAATTTAATTAAAAATGTAGCGATCTTAATATAAAATCTTAAAATTTCTATATCAATCTCGAAACAGTCTCCCAAAAAAAGGTAGTAACAAATTAGAATAGGTATTTGTGAGAAATTATTATAAAGTACATTAGTTGTATTTAATTTACTTAGAAGCGATTATTAGAAAAAGATTTTCACATGAAAGCCTTTTTCGAAGAAACAAATATATGCACTCTTTCGCCTGATTCGCGAAAATATTACGACAGTCACGCATATCGATTTGGCTGATAGACTTATTTTGGCACGCGACAAACGCTACGAATGAGACGATAAGATTTTACGAACCTTCGGTTCCTTTTAAGGCGACAGTTTTCTTCCGATTCGCGGGCCATTTCCACGGGAGTCGGGGATTCGCGAGTGCGCGAAATTGAACGGAAGCCATCTACGCGACGCGGAAGAGACGTCCTTGTTCCCTCGCGGCGAAATGAACAAGCGCGAAAGAGAGGAAGGAGGAATCCTGATGGGCTCGGGCAATAGGAAACAATAGTCGAGCGAAAAACAAAAAGTTCACTTCCCCCTATCCTCCTTCCCACCCGTACTATCCCGGGCATACGAAGTCTTCGCCTCGTCCTCCGATAGACTTCAATTATGAGCTTCCCGGGCATAAAAGAAATCTCAATATTACTGACAAATTTGAAAAGTTCCATAATTGATTCCTCGCAGTCTCTACCTTTCGCCCTTCGAGCCAAAGGCGAGAGAAGACTTCAGCAGGGGCTGGCCGGGAGTAGAAAACGGGGATGTAAGAAGGCGGAATGGGAACCAAAGGCAAAAACAATGGCCCCTTCCATTTCGAGCTGTCCGATCGAAAGGATTGACGCTTCCGAGATATCCTCCAGAGAACTGACACCTTTGTCTCTGTTGAGAGCAAACGTTTCCAAGCACCCCGTCCCCATTTCATCCTGATTGGCCGACCGGCTCTAAGGGAGATAGCAAAAACACGAAATGGTGTTCGCTCATCTCCTAAATTAAATGATATTTTTGCATTTCAGAAGTAATTAAAAAACGAAAATAAAATTAGTATAAATATGAATTGTGTATATGTTACTTTTTTTTTTAAATTATATAACGTATAAAAATTACATATATTTTATAGGAAGTTAAATACATTATAAAAAGATAAAAATATAGTATAATAACCATTATTTTTATAAAATTACAATTGCATTCAAACATACTTTATAAATTTTAAGAATAATAAAATTAAAATAAAACATATATTAAAATGATATAAAAAGGCTTGCATGTTTTCGAAATATTTTCAAAGAAGGATACATATCTATAAGAATGTTCTATCCCTGAGCGGCCTGAAAAGAAGGATAGGAGGGTAGGAAGTCGTAACGATGTCGCGTGGGATGCATTGTAGCACCAACGTTTGCGATTTATCGTAGTAATTATGGGGTTGTATCCGATGGTCATTAACGTTTCGCCACGACCGCCATACATCGGTAGAACGATTTTTATTAGCGTCGGATTACATCGCCGACTATTCGTTGTCGGAATCGTGCCTTCTCACGACAGTCCGCGATTGTTCTCCAGCGTCGATAATTTACTTATATTGCTAGTCGATACGTTTGATAGTCGTGATTCAGTACCAAAATTTTCGAAACGAGCGCATTTCCCTGATAGATAAGCGAAAGATATTATCTCACGGAATAACAAATAAAACTATTAATGAGCTTTCTTTTACAGAAGCGATTAAGAGAATTTACACTTTATAACAAGAAAATGATATCACAAGAAGTATTAAACAGCAAAATTTCTCACAAGTTATTATAGAAATAACTTCCCAATAAGATATAAAGGGTTTTTTAAATTTAGAACTTTCGACATTTAATGAGCAAGCAACGAACGAAATCTCGTAGGGGAATTGTGCCCAAAACGACATACTTTTTTTTAAAACATTGTTATTTTATTCTGTGATACTTAAAAATTATGTAATTCGTCTAGAAACACTTTAGGATAAACATAGTTTGGTATTATAATATTTAAAAATTTTTATAAATTTGCATTAGTTATGTAACAACATATAAACAAAACACTACAATTGTTTATTTTGTCCTATCGGGCAAAATGACGTAGTGCTAGTTTATGTGCTTAATATCGCTGTTTAGAAGAGCGACAATACATTCAACGTCGAAATCCATCGTGTCTTTAGTACCTGTTGCAAGTTGGTATGTGAGTGCACGCTGGTGAATGGAAATTTTGCCATTTAATCGAAAACGTAAGTTTAAAAAATTATTTTGGCACATTTTTTTAGCTCATTATCTTATTTCTTTGTTTCGTATCTAATCTTTTTATGTTTCATCATTGAGTTTTCTTATATGGAGCCATGTTGTTGCACTTTTTATATTTGGAGATATCAGAGCAATATTGCATACGGTTGCCAGCTTAAAATGATATAGTATGTCATTTTGCCCTGTTACTAGTAAAATTTTTCTATCCATAAAATAAAAGTGAGATTGTATTTGAAAAATATAAAAAATGCAACAGCATAGCTTCATATAAGAACACTCAATGATGAAACATAAAAAGATTAGATAAAAAACAAACAAATAAAGTAATGAGCTATAGAAAAATGTGCCAAAAATATTTTTCATGCTTACGTTTTCGATTAGATGGCGAAATTCGCATTCACAAGCGTACAGTCATTATTAATTTACAACAGGTATTAAAGACACAATAAGTTTCAACATTTAAATGTATCGGCGCGCGTTTAGCGGCGATATAAAGCACTAAATTAGTACTATGTCGTTTTGCCTGGGTAGGTCGTTTTAAGCACCCCTAAATGTAAAACTAACAAATTACTTTCTTTAATATTAAATAATAATATTAAAGATCGCGTGGGCAATTTAAAAACATTTCGGGAGTTTCAAAGAAGTTTCTGTAAGTATAGCTTCTAACGCATTATGATCTCTTTAAAATCATTTAAAAAATTTATGATGCAAACACAATTAATATCATTGCAGTATTCGCGCTACAGAATTAGTTACAATTGTCCCCGTACTTGCTTGGTTATATTTTAGTATTGTTTTCTACAATGTTATTTGTATTTTTCTTCGTAGAATGCCGCGAACAATAAAACGCAAGACGCAACAGAACTCAAAATAGTGTCTTTATACGAACAGGCGTAAGCTAGGCCAGTTGCACTTCTTATAGAGAGCTCGTAAAACTTTAGTTAAACCTAATAAATAATTATTATTTTGTTTATAAATAATGTGATTCAATTATCGCCCTCTATGTTATAATCGTCCTAAAGATTGGGAAAGTTATCCGCCTATCATCTGTTTAGCAGCAACAGAGATTGTTACACAAGATCAGTCTCGCGGGCGGCCACTATATAGTGGCCATTGCTCACGAAAAGATTAAGCAGTTAAATGCTTATAATAAAGC
The DNA here is from genome assembly GCA_035220615.1 of Leptothorax acervorum. Taxonomy (NCBI): domain Eukaryota; kingdom Metazoa; phylum Arthropoda; class Insecta; order Hymenoptera; family Formicidae; genus Leptothorax; species Leptothorax acervorum. The sequence goes on along the minus strand of JASTWQ010000043.1, from coordinate 373,431 downwards.
ATTATACACATACATGCGATAATTTTATGTAGCGTCGTCGTACGTACGTGCACATTACGCCGTTATTTTCTAAACTGTATTTTTTAAACGTGCGTCAATTGTTCGAACATGCCTTAGCCGCTCGGCACTATCTGTGAATACATGCGAGAAAGAAAACAGGAAGAATCAGAACAAAAGCACAGTTCAAATGTCACGCTATAGGACCTAAAGGGGCTCTATATAAAGACTGTCGTATATCCATGACCTCATCAAAAAGAAATCGACACCCAAAAGAATAAAGTCCTGAAGCTACGGAACAGCGTACTCAACGCCATATCTTTTAAAATAGTTGTGGTAATAGGCTGTATTGTCGATTTGATCGTATCAGAAGTTTCAGCTCTGCCAACATGTGAGTAACTAAAATTTCTCGTGCTTGCAAATATTAGGCGCTTTCCATTTACACTCAAGTGAGCTGAGTCACTCAGTTATGTGAGTACTTTAGACTCAGAATACTCAGATAAGACGTCAGTTGTTCAATCAGTAAAAGGAATTTACCTGCTTATTTTAGTGACAAAGCTCTCGCATAACAATACAAGTTCATAATCTCACTTTTAATGTGAGTCTAAGGACACGGTCTCGATTGTGAATAAAAATTTCAGTTGAATCTCACTTGCCATCAGCATCAAAAGGAACATGCATTCAACTGAGTTATGACGTCACAAGTGAGAATTAACTGAGTTTTGATGTAAATGGAAAGCTACTATCATTCATCAATCGTTTGTGCTGTGCTCGAGCGAAATATATAGTTATCCGGGAGTTAATAGTTTTGTTTTTATCGTAAATAGATCCTCGTCCGATCCGAAGATGCGTACCGGGCAAGAGTTACTATGACGGCTGTAACCATTGTTTTTATGTTAACAATTCGCTTCCGAGCAACATTGCATGCACCCAGATGGCGTGCGGGAAAGTGCGGCCAACAATCCCACCGCCTCCTGATTTCTGGCAACCATGAATGTATATATTATATTGTGTAAGCATAATATATAAATATATAAAATTATATAAATATATTATATAAAATAGAAAGCGTAAAAAGTTATATTAAGTTTTTGTGAAATATTTTATTTTTCTTTATCTGCAAATATAAGCGTTTTATTACATTACATTACTTATATTGTTTCTAGATATATGTTATAAAAACATTATATATTTTTAAAAACTATGTATTATTTAAGTATATGTATTTTGAAAGATATGTATTATAATTAAATAAATGGATCATATTACCCAGATAGCACAACCATATTCTAAAAATGTTCTGTGAATATAATGTACATGCGTGATGTATTGAAATGGTACTAACAACAACAAAAATAGTATTGTTCTATATTCTTCTGTCTTTTCTTTGCATATTCGCATGGCAATGCGTCCCGAACTAAGGAAATAAATTTTACAATTTAAATCGAAGCATCCCTTATCCTACGCGGTCGCTGGGGGAATCGAAGCGCAAGGATCTTCCGCGGGAGGAGGATGTTTTGGGACGCGCGGCAACGGTCACGTTTCCAGTCCGCGTGTCCGTCACGTATGCATATCTTGGGACACCGTGGTGAAACTACCCTTGGCGCTCGGCAACCCGTGGCTGCGTCTCAGGCCGGGCCCTGCTCGCCTCTCTCGTTCGCCCCGTTTTCCCCCTTCAGATCCTTCACTCCCACGCGAAAACCCGTTTTCCCCCTCGCGGCCGCTCCCGTGGGAGCGCAGAACCGGACGTACGTGGTCAACGCGGGCCAAACTGTCGGCAAAGTTACGTAAAATAGTTAGCGACACTTCCAGCGACCCGCCGCTCACCCCCCCCCCCCCTTCTTCCCTCGGTAGTGCCACCTCCGAGCAGACAGCAATGGTACGGACAGGCTGACCGGAGAGCCTCGGGAGTAAAAGGAGGACGAACACCCGGGGAATGGACGAGGGGAGGATGGATACGACAAACGGGCTGTAGCACGGTATCCTGTCCGTTCGTCACTGATATATGGCCGACACGGGGACCTTGCACCCCGCCTGAGATACAACACGTACGTGACCGATATGCGCGAGATATCTATAGACACGCGTGTCATCTCTTAAGGGCGCACACGCACGCCAGGGTGTATGCGTAGGTCTCGGCCTTGAGTTCTTTTTAGATACGATAACAGCATACAAGCGTATACCTGTGCATATATAACACTTTCAACGCTCAACGTCAAAGCGCGTAAATGGTAGCACGACTCCTCTTTAGAATAAAACTCTTGTTTTTGCTCCAGGGAAAATTATTTACAAAGGAAAATCTGATACTAAAACATTGTATGCGCAAAGGGTACATTTACGAATGTTAAAAGCTCTTTATACTTCAAAAATGTACGCAACGTTTTGCGACACATTTATGTTACTTGTAATTAGTGATATAACATATATGTAAACAAAACTTTTAACTTTTAAATATTTCTATTAAAAGACAAACAGTTTTCAATGAAATATCTTATCAATATCATCAAAATTTACATTAAATAATATTTCACCTATTCTCTATACAAATAGCCTTTCCTTCTTAAAGAGAGAGAGAAAGAGAAAGAGAGAGAGTTAGAGGGACAAGTTAATTGCCAACTCGTTCGTAGCGGATAGGAAGGCCTTGGGATGCTGGTTCTCCTGGTGGAGCTTGTGTTTCTAGGACGCAGTCCACCCTCTCCTCCGCTGCTTCCCTTCGTTCCCGCTTGTTTCTAGGAGCTCCGCAGACTGGCTCGAAACGCCTGGGGCCAGAGCGGTGGTCCCAGGCCTTCACGAGCGCAGCTTGGCTCCCACCTACAGGCGGAACCATTTTATTCCGTTGACTATAACGCCAAACTTACTTGGCCGTGCACTAACCATTGCTACTGCCGACCCTCTCTACCAGTGGCACTGACGCAGAACCGGGCTAAACAGCAAGTTCAACGGTACCGTTGTATCGCCACCTCCTGGGGATATACTAGCACCCTACGAGAAACCACCGAAGGTTTACCCGACCCTTTCCACAACGGTTCTCTTCGTGCTCCTTCTAGAGCCTCCGGTAACGTTCGTTACAATGGTATATCCCGGAAAATAAATGGAACAAAAACTATTACCAAGTAACGCACTAACAAGTAAGTAGCGAGTTATTTACTTAGATGGAATTAATTTAAAATTTAACTAGCTTTTGGCATTAATCCATTTGGAGAAACGTAATAAATAAACGCCAAAAATAAGATACTATTTAAATAGATAAGATATTAGGAAAAAAGTATATTCATAGTGTAAATCTTCGATAAGCATAATGGTAATTAGAGCAAAATTCTTATTATAGGCTTGATTTATCGTACTAAAGGCGAAAAATGTGTGGAATCTCAATAACATCGAGAGATTTAGAGAAATTGTAAAAGTACTCGACAAAGTTGGAATTAGATCCGTCCGTAACACAGGTTACAGAACTCGACCAGGTAGCCGAACTTTACAGAGTCTGCGCTCAGGACAACGAGACTCTTCGCTTTTGCACCGCGGAAAGTCTCGGAACTTTGGTATCGAGTCGCATGGGAGTCTTCGCGCGGTAATATTCAAGGTCACTCGCTCCTACCAAGGTCGTGCTACCCCACTGTACGGATAGGTCAAGGTTCGCGACGAGAATGGAGGCAAGTCGTGGCGAATCGTAGCGAATCGTGGCGAGATGGGGCAAGTATTGCGCCAAATAAATACAAACGACAGATAGTCAAGAGGGGAACAGGCAGATAGGGAAGTTTCCCGGGAAGTGGACTCTCGTTAAAATATTTTTTACGACACTTTTCTCGCTCGCATTTCCCCGCCGCCGTCCTACGTCCGCGGTTACCGGCAGTCGAACTCCGGAGCCGAGTTCGCCAAGTTTCGCCATTAGACACGGTTAAAACTTTGTTCGAAACACTTTCGTCCGCGTGCCGTCCGCGACCGTGAAATAAGCGTGCTAAATTCTGAATATTTTCTTCTCACCCTCACCCCCCCTTCCCCCCCGCACCCATCATTCCTGCCCGGAAACCTCCACCCCACTTTCGTTCCTCGGGCTGGTCCCGCGGACCCCCGAATCGACCGCCATTTCCGGTCTCGACGGAATTCACAGGCTCTTACGCGCCGACCTGTTCCTATACCTCTTCCAAGTTCCGCACTTTCGAAGCAAACGCTAACTTCTTGGCAATGAATTTATGCAATCGCTAATTTAGTCCGCGGGTATAAACTATCTTTGAATCGACCGTATCAAATGCGAAATGCTAATTAAAAGTAGAGCACCGTAAAATCGAATTACTTGGTGAACGCCTCGATATTGCCGTCGGCTAATCTTGCTTAAATGATTTAATAAAATTTATAATGATAGTAACGCGAATGCAGGGAATATTTCACTAACGGCCTCTCTTCTCGTGACGATTCAATATTTATTCTTTCAAACGAGATCGCGAAAAATAGCGCGACGATCATAATACTTGATAGATTAATGAATAATCATGAAGAAAATAAGTTATATGAGCTAAGATATTTAGTAATATCAACGGTATTCCGTTACTATTGACAGTAAAGTCAAAATATCCTCAGGGAATTCTGAACAGATCTTTCCAATTTATCATTTCGCTCACGACTGGGAAGTTTGTCTCTCGCCGTCTGGTTAGATTTCAGGAAACGGTAGATCGTCCGACGCGTTCTTTGATAAGGGCACAGAAAGCTTCACTTGGATGCCGATAAAAAAATTGTTCCTGAGTATCTAATTGTAAGATAAAATATCGAGACAGAGCATGTTTCGTATGGCCACATGTTTCGCATGGCCGCATCGATGTTGTAATGCACTGATCCCTCTGTACTATAAATATTTTATGCATTGCGTTATACGCGTACATCACGATGACCGCTATGATAATATTCTCCCCCAGTTTCATATATCTTTTCCTATTCCATGATGCTTTTTCAAACCACGTTCCTCCCTCGCGAAATTGCCACGAACGTTGTCTATAGGTACTAATATTATCTCCTGACGTGATATTCTGTTTCCGTCTCCAATCTTGTCAATTGGAGACATTGCAAAACGATAATATCTGAATTGCAAGCTAGGAAGATTAAAAAAATCATGCCGATCGAAAATCCGATACCTACCAAAGACTATTATCTTGATAAAAATAAGATATATAAATACAATAAATACGCCGTATGTCGCGTTTCATTAAATAAAGATACTACATTTTTTGAAATCATGAATTTTCAATGATCTCGATAGAAGACTCCGTGGACACCTTTCGTTCAATGTATCGCTCTAATTGTCACCAGAGATGTTTTCAGGGATGAAGGGAGACGGTACTTCTGGAGTGGAAGGCTAATTGTCGTCGAACGAAAGGTCCGAGAGGGTGACCGCATCCCTCGCGGCATCAACACGGCAAGGCACTCAAGCTTGGTCGTCTTTTAACTCGTGTGGTGCACGTTTCTCCGCCGTGCGAGAGGGTTAAATACGGAGTTACTCGGTTCCCCTCTAAGCCTGTTATACGTCTCGAGGGGGTAGTCCCCGATCTCCTCCCTCTTTCCTACCTCGGACGATGCAGAAGCCAAACGACCTCCATATCTTTCCTTGCGTCTCTTAATCGACAAACATGATTTCAGGAAATCGCTGCTTACAGTGCCTACCTCGTTTGCAAAGCACCAGTCTTCAGATACGAGAATTATACATACTGCATCTCTTTTGTTAAAGCAAGATTTCATTGTGTTATTGCATAAAAAATTTAGATGCAATTTTAATAAATACATGTATAATAATATAATAATATTTTATCCCTTTATTAAAATAGATATTAAATTATCTGGAGCAATTGCCGATTAGGTAATAATTTATATCTTTCACATCATGTCTGCTTTCATATAGTTTACAAAGTTTATAAAATTATTTTCATCTGAATATTAAAAATGAGATAACATTATTTATTCGGAAATAAGTTTATCTCGATCGGGATATAGGATTATAATCATTGTTAATTCGATTTTGCTGGAAAAGAATTGCAAATTCTCTTAAGTCTGCAAGGACTGCAAGCGTTATTTTCACGTCATAAAGATTTTTGGACAGTTAACTTCCTGGTATTACATTGAACGGCAATGAATCGATTGAGAGCGGATGGCAAAATCGTAAGAATGTCTCTCGTAAGAATCGTAAGTAATGGAGTGTCTCCGTGCATAAGACCATCGGACACGCCGTGGCCGGCGAAAACAACCCGTTCGAAATTCACGCAAACAAATAAGTCAATAAAACGACGTATCCACGCTATTAAATTGTCCTTAAATAGCGGCTATTCTTCGAAATCGTGCTGGAAGTCGTCGACAAAAGAGTCACTCCATAACTTCGAAAACAAAGAGAACGTATCGATTTTGCATAATACGCAGGGCGCGAAGCGCACTGCAATCCTAACACACAGAAACTTTGGATATACCTATATATTATTTGAAAGCAAAATTTATACAGACATATATACATATAGATCATTTCACTATATTTTAGAAAGAGATATACTAAAGACAGTTTATATATATTATATTATGTTTAAGCTTCTTGACATAAGGGTAAACATTGTATAATGCTACGATGCTAATAAAAAAAATATTTTTTTACAATAACTTAACAAGACAATTCTTTCAATTTATTCTTTATAACATAAATATAATAATTAAATGTGTTAATTTAATACTTTGTAAAAGAAATACTATTTAAACTGACTAAAAAATATAATTTTTATTTGAAAAATTTAATGAAAAGACTTTCTTAATTTCCAATCGATTAAACTTGAAAATAGTTGGTATCTCAGCATTTAAAAAATATAGTTAGGTACTGTTTAGTGTCTTAGCTCTAATATCTAGCTTTAAAAAAAATAGATTTCTTAATATAATATATATTAAGGTATATTAAGATATGATATAAAATGTATTCTTAATAGCAAACTGATGCATTAGTGCATCGCCTTTATTAATAAGGGCATACTCTTATTAATAAGAGTGAAGCGAGATGCTGATCGTGACAGAGAAGAGATACGATCTCTCTCTTAGCACCGTAAGCTTATTTCCCTTCTGCTAAATAATTCGTTGTGGCCATTTAGGTACAGGAAGGTCCCCGCCCGGGTGATCAGACCATCCAAACTATCGAGGCTGACGACGATTAATCTGGTATATATCGCATACCTCTGGGAATCATTAGTCGATGCTGGTCTCACTCTATAGATCGTCAGTGGAACTGATATCGCTAGCCGAAAGCACGGAAAGTAGCTCGCGAAGAGGAGGACGAGGCAACGGGGCTACGGGCGCCTATGGGCGATGCCTTCACTGGATTAAAGGCGCATTACACCGCTCCAAAGGGCCCCTAATTAGATCCGGAAAGAAGCAAAGGGTTCTCCGAGTCGCGTAACTCGGTTTACCGAAGGGAGAAACCTACTACCTCTCGGCTCTCTCTTGGCATTAACGGCTTTCGCGTCCGCTGAGAGACGACCTTTTACCGCCCCTTCTTAACCCAATCCCCCCTTGCCGATCGACCACGTTCACAGATATGATTAGAAGCTGTCAAATACGACAGACCATGTTCGAGAATTCAGAAATCATGACATTTATTGATTTTTTAAAGAAACATGCAAAAACCATCGATTCTTTTTCTAACTATCGTGATATAGAACTGTGTCTATATTTGTGCATCTATTTATACATCTTTTATCGTACATATCGAATAACGAAGATTTGATAGAAACTCGTCTTATGTTGCAATATTCCAATCTTTGTACATGTATGTTGTGTTAAAAATAAATTATGCTCTAAATAAATTTTATGTTTAATTTCTATTAAAATATAATATGTTTAAGTTTAACTAAAAACATAGTTTAATATTCTTGTTTACATTCTAAAAGCTTAAGCTTACAGAGACCTTCAATTTACAATGTCAAATACTTTGGAAAATGTCTCCATAAATTTTTGCTGAGAAGAAATCGGCTCGAAGCTCACTATTACACGAGACATCGGCGACCAAATCGGAGATATTTCAGAACAAGCGTATAACAGGGAGGGAATACGCCTTTTATCGGACGAAGTTCGAGCCATTCGGTTTTATGGGTTCCAGGCTAAATACACGTAAGGACTAAATCTACTTCTTCGTTTCAGCATTGCGATATAAGAGGCTGGGGTCTGTATCTTGGATGAGTTATACGAATCGCCGTAAGTGATTGGCAAACAGACCGACAAGTCTTTACGACTGACTACTTATCCGTAGCATCGTATAGTTTCTTCAACTAGATAGCTGCTGATTAGAGAAGGTGTGGAAACAACAGCAAAACAAACAAATAAATTCAACAAAACGTCAAAAATCAATATTACTACTGTTACAATATTACTATATCGCAACTAAATTCCTGGTATTTCGTAACTTTAAGAATTTTGATTCTAATATTCGCGCAGCGGCAATATTCATTTAATAAAAAGAAAAGAACGAGAGATCGTTGTGAAGCGCATCGCAACGCCGCCGTGAAAGCTCAAGCGTTAAGACAAGAAAAGGAAAAACGTCACCGCAACATCTGGGCACATAGGTGCACCATAGTGGAACGAGCCGCTCAACTGCGTGCCTTAGCAACGGGGAAAAAAGCGAAAGAAAAGCAGGACGAGGAGAAGGAGGAGGAGTAGGAGGAGGAGGAGAAAACGGGGATGGAAGAAAAAGGAAGTGGAATAAGGGTAGCAAGCAGAAGAAGAGGAAGAAGAAAAGGCACGGAGGCGTATCTGCCGCCCACGTACATGCCATCCCGCGGGTTTTGGCGGATCCTGGGCGTTTCTGGTACCATGGTGGAAGCCCAATCGTGGGTTCGAGGTTCGAAACCCGGCCGGCGCACTGAGGACGCAGACGCCCACCGTCCTGTCGACCCACCTTGTGCAGGGCCGTAACGCGCATCGCGACGCGCAGGCGAAAAACGCACTGACCTCGATACCACCTCCACCATCCGATTTACACCACCACCCCAATCTCACCCGCTACCTCCTCTCAACCCCCAGCCACCCACTTGTTCATCCACCCGCGCTTTTCGTTCTAATTCTCGTCAGTGGTCTACACGCGCACGGTGTTTCGAATCGTGCATCTCAACTGCCCAGCCTTCCCTATTCTTTCCATTTCGATATTTTGCGCCAACATCCGAGAGAAAATATGTTGCATCTGCAACACGTGTAATCGCAGTTGCATGCGACACGTTTGAAATGCAGTAGATTTTAGAAGAAATTCTCTCAAACACTGCATTCCCTTGAGTTTTATGTTTCCTTCTGTGTTAGTTTCTATATTACTTAATGCTTACATATATAAGATTCTTTTCGAAATTCTAACACTTTATTTCGTTTAGAGATACTTTCGTTAAATTATTTTTTTCAGAAATGTTAAGTTATGAATATATTTTTAATTGACTAAAATCGATTATCTTTCTTTAAATATGTACAATAGTTTAATTATCTATAAATAGAATTTTCAAACAACAATGGAATAAACTATAATTATTACAGAAAAGCTAAGAAACTTTACTATATTTTCAAACTTATTGTTAGTTAAATATTGCTTTATTTCACTAAGGGATGAATAATGAAATTGATAGACTTTGTTCATCCTACATCTATATGTATATTCCAGTTCTAAAAACTTTTCAGTAATTTGTTTGGAGAACGTTTACTTCTTCACTATATTATTTATACATAACCCAAAAATATGCCAACTTCTTGTATTAGTCAACATATTCCTATTCCGAACACTAAGCAGATAATTAATTTATCGAAAAATACAGTTTCGCCTTTTCCGTACAGATAGAGTTTCAATTGTAGTTGAAAAAAAAGTGATTTAGGAGCGATTTAGCGATTCACTAAGATTTAAAGTTAATAGCGCATTATTTGTTTCCGCTTCCGATGTTCGTCTTTTCAAACGGAAGCGGCGAAGAATTATTAACTGAGATCCAGTGTCGAAGGAGGACGAAAAGCCCTCGAGGACACTACACTAGGCAGTCCCGTTACCGGAGCATTAACTTTGAAGAGCATACATCCTGGAAAGTTCTCGCGCGAGCCGATTCGTTCGCAGGAAAGTTACTTCCCCGTAAACAACAAGTAGTTACCTACTCCAGAAACGTTCTGGCAGACTCCGGTTCGCGTCTGTGCGCGTGCCGTCTGTGCGTGTATATGTACCCGGGTCCCCGGTACAAGATGTCCGCGAAAACTGGAACTCGTAAACCACTGACACTGTTAGAGTCGAAAACTTAAGGCTCGCGAAGGAGATAGAGTAGGAATTCGCGTCTTTGGATGCATTTTAACGTATGATACAAACAATGTCTGATGACATCGTGCTCTTCTTCCGCTGCCCTCATACAGATTTCGTACATCTTAGAGTCACCAACAATCTCCCGATCTCTTTGTAATATTTTTATTTTTTTACAGATGTTTTAAGTAGTAAAAGTTTGAATTATTTTAACGTTTCTAAAAAATGTATTGCTATCACTTTGTATGTTTAATATTAAACCTGATGAAAATAAGAGAACTATCTCTTTTAAAAATATTTTTTATTATAAATATATTTTTAAATATATTTAAAAATTGTCTATAAAATGTAAGGTTTACATTCTTTTGATTTGCTTCTAATTTTGAATTTTATATTTGTAGTTTAGAGAATGAAAACAGAACGAGCGTAATCAATCTTGACAGGTATTCCAAGACATTATTACAAGACGGAACTATTCAGACAAAATATTGGAAGTAGCTGTTGGAACATTAGGCACGAAAGGTCCGATCGACATGATTCATTTTCAATTCGGCTTAGATGCCACGGGGCGTCAGTGGCATTCAGCTGGTCTAAGTATGTTTAGGGGATTATTGGCCAAAGTTGGTGTCCTGGCACGATGATATATTGGAAGGGTCGACAATACCTACTCCGAACTCTTGGACAATACGCCTCCGTTTCGAACTCGGTTCTGGGTGCGCATACTCAAAGTCACAACACAACCTCTTCGCCACCGGCAGCCAAATATATCGGCAAAATTAAAGAGGCTAGTTGAGTAATGAGGAAAACAAATGCATTTTATAATTTCACTCTCATAATATTCACAATTACTGATGTTAGCAATAAATCATAAATTTCTTCCACAAGCACGATAAATTGCTTTATGTACTATCCGCCATGTAACGCATTTTTGAATTTTGAAAATCTTTATCTTCTACTTAATATACATAGATTTTTCTTAAATTAATTCTCCTAGTGACGTGCACTTTTCGCGTGGCTTTAAAATTTTTAAAACAGCAATCGCGACATTATGTCAGGAGAAAATCGTAAAACTCGAAAACTCGTGGTCTTATTATCCTGTTCTTCGATTGCTTTCCATTCGATATAGAAACAATATTTACGAAATTTCTCGCGATGTAAAGTCCGATTAGTTGCGACAACTTGAAAGTAAAGGTAACATAAGTAAAAATTTGTTTTTTAATTTGTCAAGAATTAGAAAGCTTCCAAAAAAATTTCAATTTTAATCTCAAACTTAATTCTGAATTTATAGTTCAAATAAATTTTTAAAATTTTCTACGCAATTATTATTTCGAGATCTTCAATTAAAACAGTACAGTCACGAGAGGAAGATTTGAACTAATGCGACACAATCTAATGAATACCAAGAACACTGATAACTATCAGCGTTCTTGGTGAAAGGAAGTGTCGATGTTACCGGTAACGATGGTTATCATGTTGACGATGGCCGAGGGCAGGCCGGTCCCGCTTGGGGCGCAACTACCATCAGTCATTATTTTCCGCAACATTTAGCAAGCACTTCAAAACTGTTTCGCGCCCCCCTGCTACGTCCGCTATCCTGCCGCGAGCCTGAAACTTTCTCAAGTATGTGCCGTAGGAGCGAGCAGCGTGCTCCTCCTCGAAGGGCTCCTCTTTCACCATCCGCTTAGCTACACCTAGAAAGGCCCGAGCTTTTTTCCATTGCTCCTGAAAATGAGTTATGAACCACCAGGTCGTCGGAACCTGCTTCCTCATCCAACTCCGAGGCTCACAACGAGGAACAAACAGTAATTAAGAACGGTACAAAAAAACAATATAGAGTGTTGGAGAATTAACTGAACAACCTTACGAGAAGTATATTGGCTATTTAATAACGACAAATGTATCTAAGAAAGATTCGAGTGTTCCGTTGTGTAAAAAAAAAAAGCAAATAGGTACTTCGTAGAATGGTTTATTCGAATAATTTACGTGGTTAGAAAAAAACATTTACGATAAAAGAACTGATTGTGAGTTATATACCTACATTAAAAATAATTTGTAAAAGAATATTTGGCAGAAATACGTATATACTCATATTACTTATCAATACTTGGTATTATCTACAGTTTCAGATTTATGTATTAATACCTAATCATGATATCTGCATTTGTAGCATTGAAATTTTAATCATTAGACACAGAAATATCCTTGACGCTCAATTTCTACAACTTTAGTACCTCTGTTAGCTCGATTATCATTTTACTATTATTTAATAAGGAAAAAGATTCTTGTACAAAAATTGGCCGCAATGCAGTTCTCTAGAATCACTGAGACACGTGCAGAAGCCGACATTATGTCGTGGCAGTGAATCGTAGCGACGCGTTCTAGCTACTTGCGCACGCCGGAATCACGAGCGATACCGATGTCATTCGGCTTCGAAATGCTACCTACCCCACTCCGTGCCAACTTTAAATTACTGATAATACCGATCAGAGACGGATTCAGTCGGCTGGCTTTCAGCAGTACACTGCATTCATCGATCGAACCATGACGACTGTTTACTGGATTTTCCGCGACTTCTTGTCCCCTGTCCTTTTCCCCTCCCCTTGTGCGACGTGCGGGGGTGGGATGGAAGCCACCGAGGACCACGGAAGTTTTAATCGAATTTATCGCAATGCTATTCATGAGAGATAGAGAGCGAGCGAGAGGGAGCGAATGAGAGAGAGAGCGGAGAACCATGAGGAGAGGATCGGGGAGAAAAGGGCGAAAGGGAGATATGAGAGGATAGAGGAGAGGGAGGAGAGAGCCGTACATCTCGACGTCACGTACACGTCGTGGCAGTAGTACTAGTCTCGAATATTCCCGTCTCGCGAGTGCCGCAAGGCCACCCTCCCTACCCCGAAGACTGTCGAAATGTGCGAGCTAAAAGTGCCGCGCGTTGCATGTAAGTTCTCTGGAAGTAAGTTCGGTGTCTTCTCCTCGGCGACTGCACCAGGTCCCAACTAATCGGAATTACAAATGCTTCCTCCTATCACCTTCCCTCTGCCCGATGTTCCTTTTCCAAAGGCAGCCGTCGTCTCAGTTTCTCACGTAGATATCTAATTCGAATTTGGACTACTCGCGATGCCTTCGACACTTGTCGGGATGTCAATCGCGTTCTACTATTAACAACAGAACGACCCCGTAATTTGATTGTCATCGTCATGAAAAATATTTTGCGTTCAAGTTATGTATAAAACTTCACAAAAATTACATATTTTAAAAAAATCATTAATATCATCCGCGAATTAAACGTTTGTTTTAATTAAGTATATTTCTCTTTATTAGTTGCTTTGTATTGAAAATTTAGCGGTATTAATTGTCAAATATTTATAAAAAGCTATAAAATGTGTCCGTTAAAACTGAAATAGTGCGCAACGAAGAACAATAAATCGTCCTTCCTTGCCACATTCCCGCAGTTTGTATCGTGTTTCCAGATGAATGGACCACCGCCTGAATTCAGAGTGGCCAATTCCTTGCGCAAACCCAGGCGACTGGAAGGCCAGGAGGAAGCAAATTGATTCTGCACGGACCGCCGCCAGAACTTGGTCGATTTATTTGATTACGGTGCGCATGATTAGCAATATTGACAAATTAACTCTTGGCCAGTTGCTCGGACACTCTGCACGTAAACTGTTGACCATAGCTGCGACCTCAACCGTGTAGTTGTGTTAAGATAAGAATTTAAAATTTCACGTTATTGTCTATTGAAAAACTATTTAAAAGCTCAATAATCGATTACCAATCCCGTTTTGTAAATAATTAATAATAATTTAACAAAAATCAAAACTATCCTTTTCTAATTCTAACAATATTGTCATATTATTATGCACAAATCTGTCGATATATGTTCAGCTGGCATTAAGTTTTTATGTATCCTTCTGAAAAGAGATTTGACACTGTATATATATAGTAGCGAAAGCTAGCTTGTATATCGCTTTGAGCGTTGGACAATCTTGAGATTAAAGCCAGGGGCAAATCAGAGATCGTTCTATCACCTGAAAAAGTATTGGGAAACGTCGGGGCGTCGGTTGCCGGGGCATATACCGTGAAAAAAACGAGGAAACGAGATAGGCAGAGATATTCGACTCCCTATATCCATATCAAACTTGTACCTCGTCCCCTCGAAGCCAGACCTGAAACTTTTTCTCGTATGTAATTCGATATGGAAACGAAGTCGAAAGGTACCTTGCAGCCGACGAAGAACGAGATGCTCAGGGACGCAAAGCGTTCACGCTGACGCACATAACCCGTACCTTGACAAAGTCTCTAAGAAATAAACGTTTAATGCAACGCATTAAAATTTCCTGACTATATAAAAACTAGAAAATGCTCAAACTCGTTAAAAAAAGGGTAACTTTCTCTGTTACATCTGTTAAGACCTATCGATAAACGCCTTAGTTAAGAAATTAAAGAAAATTAGACGCGCAAAAATCTTTGAAGAGAAATGTGTCAACCTTGAAAGAAAACAAAAAGCTTTGGTAAATCTGTCAACTTGGAAAATTGACTTCTATGAAACATATGTCGATTAAAAAAATCTAAGTCTCTTGGCATGAGTAGAGCACGAATACTATGGGCTTGAAATGCATCAACGAACTGAACATAGTTCCTAGGATGCCAATGCTCATATCCGAACGACCACTCCGTCGAATCACCCCCCTCATTCGCTGCTCGTACACCAGCTCGTGAACGTAAGGGCGTCAGACCAGTGGGGTTGGAACGAAAAGGAGTCTCCTTAGGGCACTTAAGGGCATCCTTGTGCGACCCTGTCGACCCCGCCGGCCGGATTCTCCAAACAACTTCATGATTTGCTTGATTGCACCCGCCGATAACTGCTTCTAGATACACGCGAGAGAGATTCACGAAGAACTGAAAACCCCGTCAACTCATCGTAATCCTTCCACCAAATCGCTTTTTTATGCACGAAATTATCGGAAACGTGGAATTAAATAGAGAATATCTTTCTATCTCAGAAGATTTCTGATTTTTTACACGCGCGAAATAATGTAGAAAATATAAATATTATTCATTACTAAAATTAAAAACAATATATTCATAAAAGCATTTTCAAAACTTTCGTTCAGATTAATGATAAAAATTAATCCTTTGTGGTTAAAATTATTTCTCACAACTAACTAAGCGGAGATTAAAATACTTCCTCAATTTAATCTAATTAGCGTATTTAATATATAATCATCAGTTATTTGAAATAATTTTTAAATATTTCAAAAATATAATTTGCTATTTATAATCGCGCATTATTTCAAACATTTGGAGAACTATACGGAAGATTGCCGCAAAGCATAACACAGAGTCTACCTCGACATAGAAATGCAAAAGATTAAGCTGAAAAGATTGGTCATTTTGGTTGCCTAGTTATATGTATAATAGGAATTAGCAAGAGTGAAAAGAAAGGATTAGGTTTTTATTAATCAAATATCGATTAAATCTTCATCAAATTTGCGAGAAAGTGTGCAGTATCTAATATGATGTACGACAAAGTATAAATATGTGTTTATATATATATTATCTATCAATTACATCATACTTAACAAATATATGCGTGATACAAAACGTTTCCCTATTTAGAGAAATACTTGCATCTGAGATATGCAACGGCGCGAGTTGCAAAGTTTCTGCAAGCGCGGGTAAAACGATAGAAGGAAATTTAGCCGCAACAAAGTTCATAATTGTGCAATGCCAGGCGGGATGCTGCGCCGTTTCATGGCAATTAGTAGTAATTATTAACTACTTTGTGACGGGGTGGTCTCATAGCCGGCTCGCGGAAATTTGTTACAGATGGTTTTGCTCTTCACACATCGCCTCGGAATTTATTGCGACAGCAACCATACTTGAATGTGATATCGATACAGTATTTAATGATGGTCGAGTCACCAAACTAACACGTGTACAGTACGTTGAACCTTTCTTCGCTAGGTTACCATCCTCTCGGCGTCATTGCAAAAGTTCTTTCTCTTTATTACCACGGTAAAAGTATATTACTACGATTGTAGATGCCGTAACTCGAACTGTGTGGGCGAAGCAGATACGAGTAGACTGCATTTCCGCTTAGAGGTACCCCCCATTTCGTCGTAAAGGTGACTCGATCGCGAGCCTAATAAATCCGTCAGGCGCAACGTCAGTGACCGTTCTGTAAAAGAATCCTCGTGACGGTAATGCGAGAATCCGGTGTTGCGGACGCCCGGACCGGAGGAGAGCGCGACGGCGTTATTTCCATCTAGCGTACTTATTGTTAGTTCTCCTAGCGCGTTACGACGAAGTTGAGGAACGTGCGTTTACACGCTCACGTGTGCGTGTACCGGAAGGACGCGTTGGCCGAGCCGTAGTACAAGCTGGCGCGGCCGAGCGAGAGAGGCCCTTCGCCAACCAGATTTACTACCCTCTCCTGTAATTATCATCATAAAGTCGACTTTACGAGCAGTAAGAGCCCTCGTAAAGGAATGCTTCATTTCGCCCACACGCTACTCCGCCCCCGCGCGCTGTACCGCCGCCTTTCGACAACCCCCCGGGGCTACAAGGCTACAACATCACCTACGGAAAACCACCTTAGTCGTCTCTCGGCCCTTCAAGCCTGCCGGCCGCATCTCTCTTTCTTCCTTTTCGCAGTGTTCCCTTCGATTATACCGAGAACGTTAAAACCTGCCGAGGGCTGCTTTTTTTTACCTTCCGCCCAGCGATCCTACGGATGTAAAGATCGCGAGCCGTGAACTAGATGAAACCTCAAAGCGGATGAGGAAAGATCGAGGTATAAAAAGAATGAATTTTAGGAACTGTATTAAAGTATCCTGATAAATAAGATTAAGTTCATATCAAATGTTTTTCAACTTACATTTTACCAAATACTTGAAATGAAAACGTAATGATATCAGACATACATGTAGGTATATGTCTGTGTGTTATCATTCAATATCAGATATATACTCTCGTGCAACAAACACCGAGTTCGCGAAATTGAGTAAGTTCTAAATAAGAGAAAAAGGAAGATGAGACTCGCGAAGAGCTTCGATGCAAGGTGGAGGCAAACGAGACGGACGAATAACGCCGAAGTAACGGTAACAATTTAAATACAATTTGAATATTTAACGGCCCGCACTTGGGCTCTCTGTCGCCGCCTCCCTTTTTCTTCGTAGCGCCATGCGGCACTAAACTACCATAATTACCAAGAGTTCAACGGGAATTAAGGCCGCTTGATAGCAGAGGAGTAAACGTTAGAAGAGCGCCGGGGACGGTCGGCGAGTACGTATATTTTATTAACGCTATATTTACTGGGCGACCAGCAACTTGTTTACTTTCTAAGACACACACAGTTCCACCGAGGCGAGTCTCGCATCTGCTGCCCGTACGAACTACCCCTCTCTTTCCCCTGTAATGCCGGGCTTTCCACTAACGGCATGTCATTTAAGTAGACCGATCCCCTCGGGACTGCCTATAGCGAGAAATTACAATTACACGTTACGATACGGTATTTATTTCGATCTAAATTGAACTATGAAAGAGTATCATAGAGTTTGATCTGGACATTCGATAATTTAGCTCGTTAATCCATTACAAACAACTGTCCATTACTAGCTATTATCATTAAGTAGAGGTTTCTCAACGAACTTTTAATAATTCAGCTCACTTTCTACAATTAACTATAAATTAAGATTAATAAAAAAATATATATTTTTGCATATACATAATTAAATATAGGTATATTTCTCAATAAATTCTTATTATTTTCATTCTTTGCTTTCTTTAAAGCGTTGAAATAAAAAGATATTTATCACAAACAAATATCTCAATAGATATTTCAATGATAGCTCTTGATCTACTTTTCAAAACTAAAGATTCAATAAAATAGATCGCTGCAGTAATTATAAAATTACTTCTATTTAAAAAAGCGTTTAATATCTCTAAGATACTAAAGTTTTTTATATTTCTGTTACTATTAACTGAAAATTATTCAGCAAAATAATCCACTCTACAATTTTTATATTTGTCACGAAACTGTAATACATAATTGGGGGGCGAAATAGCTTGAGGGAAACGCATCGCGGTTCGGTAGAAATTAATCAAATTATTGTTAATGCATCTGGGACAAGTCAATCAAGATCTTATATTTCAAAGGCTCTCAGCAACCCGCCTTACCATTTCGAACTCGCGGAACACTCGGTGTCATTAACTGTCGGGCGTGGAGTTTACGAGCAACTCGGGGCTTGGATCGAGTCTTTTTCTTCCGCTCGCCGATATTGCCGTGATCGAATTAACGATCGGCTTTGTGCACTCCGTTTGGTACCTGCCAAATGCTTTAATGCCATTATCTTCATTAGCGGCGGAACCGGCGCGGATTACAATACCTAATGAACCGCCTCGTGGCGGGCGAGTGTAACTTTTTCCAAGCTTCCTCGGTCTCCATTCGTTCTCCCCGCCCTTAGGTCACCCTCGCCCTTCGCCCGTCTCGTCCTTCCTCACCGCCCCTTGGTGACCGGCAATCTCCTTTTCTAGAGGTTCGTGAAAGCCAAATAAAAATAAACAAATTTGTTTGTATCGCAAATGCGCGCGGTCCGCGAAAGGGCCTTTGACTAGAGCGAGACGCCTGGGTATACTGGTTAACTCGGATTTGCAATTTTAATTACGTACTGCCGCGGAATAGCCAGCAAAAGAGAGAAGGAGAGAGATGGGAATTAGCCGGGCAAGGAAAACTCATTTGATGAGAAGAAAATCCATGGGAGACAATATCCTCTCGGAGAGTATTATCGTCATACATTTTGCACTACACTCGCGAAATTTCGGTGGAGAAAAAACTCGCGAAAAATTATATCTAATAAAGAAGATCCACTGCAACCATTCGTCATTCTAAATTTATATCATTATATTTATAGTAAATATATTTTTTACAACATTTTTTCCATGCTTTACGATACATTAATAACGATTACATTAATGATTCAAGATATTTCCGCTGTTCTTTTAACCACTGATCGATGCAATTATCGTCAACTATAACGCAACGGTTACGAAGTTCTCCCCAATGAAGGGATGATTTCGTGACAAGTCTCTCTCTTGCGGATAATTCACCTGCGAACTGGGGAACTCGATTATCCCGGATATTACGTTGCGTAGAAAATAATAGAGCGAACATAAGCTCCCTTCGCACGAAAAAAAAGAAAAAGAAGAAGAGAAATTTTTAAACAAGAAGAAAAATAAAAATAGAAAAGCATGGTCTCTAAAAATATGGAGAGATGCGAGGAAAAGAGACGAGGCTTTGCCGTTCTTTGATTCGCGCGGGTTATTAAGAAATGCCGAAACAAAGCTGGAAACGAAAATGTCCGTCGACTTTTCTGTAAAGAAACAAAGGAGGGGTTTACCGCAACATCGAGAGAAACCCCCCCTGGCTTCGCAGCGCGCGGTTTAAGTAACAAGTTGTCCTGCTCACCGTTTTCTTTTTTTGTCCCTTGCCGACCGACTCGTCAAAGAAGAACTTCCTACCACCATACAGCGAATCGAAAATACCAGCCGTCGCATCACGCTCGATCGCTTTCCAAGTATAAGTTCTCCGACTTTTCTCTCGCTAATGCGAAAAATCCGTCGGTTTCGTTTTTGTACGAATAAAAACATATTGCTACGAATGCACCGCGCAATAATATATTTTAGCTTTAATTTCTCACGCGGTGGTTCATATTACGACCGAGTTCTATCTCGTTGATAATTTAACGAAAAAAAAAGTATTAAAAGCTCCTGCAAAGTAAATCTCACACGCCGCGCCATCCGCGCTAGATGACGAGGAGAAGAGCGCGCTTTTAATTTATCTCATATTTATCGTGTCAACTGGGAGAAATTTGACTCGTATCTCTTTGAAAAGTTTGACAGGTTTCGCCAACTCCTATTACTGGCCTGCCACATGGGAGCGGGCCGTCGTTTCTGGCGGGTTCACACCGACGTCCGCGATGTCACACGGTGTAACGTATCGACTGCTCTCGACGTATCTACATGCTAACAGTTAGCACCAGTTCACGCGACAGCCTACGTCAGCCAGCCACAATCGAAGTTCAGACACTGGCCATCGAAGATTGCATCTCGACAATTGGATACCATTAACGTTGCAGCCGCAACGGAATATGCAGTTCTGATAAACGAGATGAATGCGTTCGTTTCTGTTCTTTAACGATTCAACTAAAAATATCGCAATACGCTCATATTTCTTTTCTAAGTAATTGATATCATATCTATAAATTTTAAAAATTATGAAACGGAATTATAAAACATTTTAGTAATTCGCCGATGTATAATCAATTAATTATTAATGGTTATGAAGAAATACCAGCGAAAGGGATCATGTTTAGAAGAAACATGTTAAGGAAATGTGTCGCGCATGTTAAACTATATTGTTATTCGTGAACGCGACTTAAATAAATACGAAAGAAGAAAAGAAAGGGAAAGAAGAACGAGACGGTGTCCCGTGGGGTAGGGATTCGTTGCCCTATCTACGAATGATTTGTGAATATGCAAGGGCAATGGGACGTCTCCTTCGGGAGAGCGCGACGGTCAAGATAGTCCCTGGATCCCTGGGCACCTAAAACACGGAAAATATTCGAGTGGACAGCCGCAAATTTATCGTCCGCAGCAGCCCTAAATTTTCCATTACACATCGAATCCCGAACATGTCGAGAAAAAAATGTGCCCGGAATCCATTCGCTCTCCCTTCGGGATCTGCCGCTGATGGTCCCTGCTTAACAATTTCAAATCTAATCGATTGCGTGAATTTAAATAAATTTATTCCCGCGATGAAGAGTTCGTGAATAGGACGGCAAGAGATAGAGATAGATGAAGAAAGAGGGAAATTTGTCGGATAGAACAATGCACCCGTTCGAAACACTCCAAACTATTCTAAGATCGTCGAAGTAAAATTACATGATGGAACCTCTTTTCAATGCTAAAACGTCGTTGACGTTGCTGGGGCATTAATTACCCTAAAAATATATATTGTATATAAAATCGAGGGACTTAAAGTCTCCTAAAGTTCTCCGAATGATCTCCGAAAGGAGACAGAGGGGTGCGCTCTTTCTGGAAACTGCAAAACTGCATTTATCGTTTCGCGCCTCGGAGAGAAAGGGGTATTTCTTTCCGTTATTATGGCTCTTACCGGTATTAACGCCTCGCGCCGAACCGCGCCGGGGCCCGGTAATAAAGCCCTAAGAATACAGGGCCGATCGTAAAATGATAATTGCCGTCATAAACCTAAGTGATATTGAACTTGATGTCGACACCGAATGGCCGAAGCGAGCAAAACCGAAGTGTTATGCGCCAACGACGTGGCAGGTGAAATCCACAGGGGTATTGGCGATTCTGCATCCTTCCCTCGCCAATTAGACGGACTTGTATCAATGATTCTACAATACCGATCGCAGTTTCGGCGAAAAAAGTTCGTCGTATCGGAGTACATATTCCATTTCTCCTTTTTAATCAGTAAAAACTATTTAATCCGTAAATTTTGTCATTTATTACTTCTTTATAACATTTAGCTACCATACAGTACATGTATATTGTAAGAATTATATCGATATTATAAACGTTTGTGTTACACAAAACTTATAAATTTTACTGCAATTGAGCTCAAGGATATACAACACGTGAGACAGTTACTAAAACACTTCGTAAAGAAATTGCAAATTTGTGGCGTATTTTTTTCAACTATATCTCAGCTCGAAAGACTATAAAATTCACCCCCGCATTAAGAAGCCTATTCCCCTAGCCTGAGTTTAACCCTTCCTCCTCTTCTTACAAAGTTGCCTCCGGTCTGCTCGATGATCCTACGCTTTCCCGCATTCATTCCGCGATCTGGCCCTTCTTACCCCTTCGTCTTTGCCGACCCCCGCGATGTCGACACACGAGTACACCACACGCCTCGTGCGTACACACACACACATACATACACGTATATACGAGGAGCGATTCGCCTCGCCGGAGGAAAGTTTCCCGCAATTTTGCGTCTCCACGGCGGGAATAATTCATCGTGTCCCGTGAAACTTTTACGATTTCCACGAACGACGTGCGACGAGTCCGACCAAAATCTGAAGACATGAACGGTATACGTTCTGATGAAAATAAGAAAACGTAAGGTTCAACGATATTCCGCGAAGTAACTTTAAGGCGTATATACGCATAGGTAATGCAAAATGATTTTCACGTAACGTTAAATACCGAAATCCTTGTAATCATGATAATGTGATACTTTCGACACCACCATGCGACACATTATGCACATTTTCCATAATGACTCCCGACACGAAGTTCATAATAGCGCAACGTAACGGAATATGCCAGTCAGTAGTGTTAGTGTAACTGTTAAAATGTACCTAAACTCAACATAGCTTTTTTTTTTCATGGTTTAGTGCACGTAACGTAACGAACAAAGTACGCGATGAAAGTTTCCCTAATGTGGGAATGCGACACGTGCGATAATTTGCGTGCGGCGTTGTACGCGCGTCGAAACATACGCTGCGCAAGAACGCAAACACCGCTACTTGGAAAACTTTGCCGCGCTATACCACTAGGATACAAAGACATTTTATCGCTGAAAAACGATTCACGCTCGCTGTTCCCCAACATTTTATTCCGCAGACAGGACTGAAAAGAGAGACAAACACGATCGATATTGTTGCGCTGACTATACATTGCACGACTATGTAAGACTGAACTAGGGAGAATTATTATTTTCGAAAACTTGGTGAAATTCATAATTCGTATCTATGTAACGATAAATGAATTCATGGCGTGTACCTACTATATACTCGTTATCGATTTCATGGCTCTTTCGACATGCTATATGTATAACATATGCTACCGCGCGAGTTGATCGACGTATAGTCAAGGTGCACGCGAAAAAGGGTGGAAAGGATTAAAATGGGCCGTGTCTATAATCTACTTTACATTTGCAGGAACCCTTTCTAAGCGCGGCGACTAATACGGTAATGCATCGGAATCCCCTCAACAGGGACGGTAGTTTCCGGTATAGTCGTAAAGCCGGTTTAAGTAATTCCCGATAGAGGAAAGCTTCCTTCGCATAGCTCCTGTTTTGGGCATCAGATTCTCTCAGTGAGCGTTCCTTCGATGCCCGATAATAAGCGCATCGTACAGCCATTCTCACAATATAATACTAATGCCGTAAAATATCTAAGACTCGATAAAGTGAAGCTAAAAAAATTTTTTATATTTATTTTTTTCTTTTAAAGTATTGTGAGTAATTCTTTTATATCAGGATGACATCATTAGACAGAGATTTCTTTATATGACTTTTGAGAACATCAAAAATGTAGGCTACTTTAATTACTTAAACGTTTTCTATTCAAGATAAGAAATAATATAATGCGATTAAGTTTTTTAGTACAATGCGAAGGTGCAATTAATTTAATTCTCGCTTAATTATTATGTGCCTCGCGGGCAGCTGTCTCAATCTTGCCGAAAGTACACGTCACGCAAGACGACAAATCGCTGTTCTACCTCGTCGAAAGTTTTAGGGTAGGGACGTGGCGACACGTGTGTCCACGAGAATCCTCCGCAATGACGGGAGAAGAAACCAACGGATCGGTGAACAAAAGAAGATAGAGGGAAGAAGAGGGGACGAGAGAGAAAGAGGGAACGTGACATCGTCGATGTAAGGCCCCGCAAATTGTTTAACTTTTGCGGGGTGACGCGCGACACCGGCGATACAATAATGGCTCACTGATGCGATTTTAACTTTTCACGCCCGCCACGTTCGTCGGGGCTGAATTCCATCGACGGAATATCGGACGTGGGTGCGATAGAGCGCTGAAACGGCGCGACGGCGCGACGGTTCGCGGGCGAAAAAAAAGTTACGACCGTCGACGATCTCCGAACTCCAACCTTGCGAATTCCTTCGGGACGAGAGCGAAATTCCGCAGGACTCGGAACATCCTGGCACGCGACAATACGTCCTGTTCCTTTCAGAGCCAACGAGTCGCATCCAGATCCGATGGGATGTAACAAAAATTTTATTTCAATGTTCATAGCGTTACTACTGGAATTTCTGCATTGAAAAAATTAGCGCAATTTGAGAAAAAGTCTCCCAAGTAGTTAATTTTGAAGGAATGTTATTTTACACAAAAGTGTAATGTATATTTTTGTATATATTTTTGACGAATTATATTAACGTAATTTTATTTATCTTGCGACGCATATCTTTCATATATTATCTTCATACGTCATAAATTATTCGCGACACAGGAAATGTAGAGAAGTGAAAGCGACTCATATAATACGCGTCTACGAAGTTACAAGACGGTTTAGGAAAATATTACGCTAATATGCGAAGAAACACTTGCACGTCTTCCAACCTTTCAGTGCACCCAGGTAACGCCGGAAGGTAATTAAGTATATATATCATGTTATCTTTCGCCTCCCGCTCGCTCGCCTGATGTCTACCTGCCTGCCCGACTGCCTACTCTGAATCCGTTTTCAGACATGCAATTATGTCTGATGGAAATGGAAGGCACGTGCACATATAAAATACGGGGACGGAAAGAGGGAGACTTTCACATTACATTGTCCGTGTTTCAATTGCCGCGTGCGTGTCTTCACCGAATCCCTCAAAACGTACAGAGATAAAACGTACCCATCCCCTTCGACAAGTTTGTAAACGTAAAAACGATACTAAACATAACATGTCATAAACATAAAATAATTTCCATTTCTACATAGTATTATCAATGTAAATTACATATTTGTAATTAATTGCATAATTAGTTTTTAATTCTTTCATTTATATCATTAAAATTATTAATTTAATAAAACGTAAGTACACGCATTATACTTAATTATTTTAATATCTGCCTTTTATTTATTTATTAATGCAAATTGGGTAGTTTCAATAATTTTGTATAAATGACAATATCATGTAAAGAGGTTTATTAGCGATCTGTGTGTATGGTACGTCTTTTTTTATCAATATATTATTTCAAAGAATTAAATAAGAAAAAACAATAAGATGTCCCACATAATCACCATGTATAGGTATAGTACTTTAATAGTATATACCTATTTTATAAATTAATTAGAGTTGAAAATCCTAAAATAAAGATCTCGAGTACTTATTTTCTTGCACTAATTTTCGAAGTATCGATCAAATTTGAATAATGGTAATCGCGTGTTCAAGCCTGTAACTGCGTATGCTGAATGCATACCGATCTATTACCTATTATTGATTCTGACGGCTCAGAGAATATTGACTCTTACTACTTACAATTAGCTAATTTTGTCTTTAGATTTCTTATGTGTATTATATATGTTATAGCAATCAACTGGTATCGACAGATTGATTATTAATAGAACATTTCGCAAATTCAAGTTAAAAATCAAATTATCAATAAATATGGATAAGCTATGATTAGGATAAAAAATTAATATATAAACAAAATAATCGTTAAAGCAAATTTTATTAAATAAAATGATTATAAAATATTTTCAGTCCCTTATGTTTGTAATATACCTATACATATTTAGAATAATCTTCGAACATTGCTTGTGCTCTTGTACCCGTTTACGTAATATTTAATGTTGGAAAAATTTAGGAAGGCCAAGTGCAACCTTAAATTTTATTAACAGAATATATTTAAGAAGAAAAAAGGGAAAATAAAATAACACACTTGCTATTAATTATTAACAATTTTTTAAATGTTATGTTCTATAGATATTAATTTATTTTTACTTCTCGATACACATACAATATACATAAACATCTTCTGGTCCAATCTAATCTTCCAGTCCATTAAGATATAAATACTACAAGAAACTTTGAATAAAAACTTTTTATTCTAAAGTGTTCTGTATTTTATTAGCTTTATGACTTATTAGCTTTTACTTTTTCTTTTTCATATCTATCTTTATTATTTTGTATTATTTATATATAAGTAATAAACTTAAAAATGTAATAAATGGATTATAATGTATTTAATACTACAAAATTTCTCAAATAATATTAATATTCTCATAGTATTCTTAACTGTTTACTGAAAATTTGTATATATGTATACATAAGACCTAAAGCTTTTGATATTAAGAGACGTTTAAAATATCGAATAAAATATGACATGTTTAAGATTTAAGATTATTTAAATTATTTATATAAGAGGATTAGATTTTTATTTATAACATTTTATAAAAAGATATTTTCCGGAAATTATGTGATTATTTAATTAAATATTTATATTTTGTAAAAGTAATTCTGTGCAGTTAATAATTACTTTCTTATATTACTAATTATTTTGGATGCTTCTATAATGTGAATATATTTTACAGATCAATGTACTTTCAACATAGTCATAACTTCGCTATTGCGCATCGTATTCTTGAATGCCGAATTATATTCTATTTTAATTTGAGGTAATTATCTAATGTTGAAATTTGTAAATTTATTCTTTACATTAATCAAGAATTATATGCATTGTGTTATCATGCAAAGTGACACGTTCTATGCAACCATTGCAAAAAGATATAAGAAATTAATTCCACATAAAATATATAAATAAATTACTTACCTCATAGTTGCTCCGCCATCGCCCGACGCTTTTCCGGGCCTCCTCCCTCTCTTGTCCTTTCTCCGTTGTTGCTTCTTCAATCACTCACTCATGAAGATACGATTAATTACAATCGCGCGCGCATTAATAAACGATTGCACGGCACTGTACTCTCAAAGTTATAATCGCACACAACTCATACTTTAATAAATTACAACGGTAACGGTAGAATAACGTAAAAAAAGTATGATCACACAAAGAGAGTTACTATCCGCAGTATATTCACAGTATTCACAGTATCTCACAAAGCGCAACGAACAAATTTCAAATTTATACTCTGCGATTAATAAATGTTAAAATTTGGACAAATGTTAAAACGACTAATTGAAATGTGATAAACCAACGAGGAATTTAAAGCACGATATGCACGATGTATTTTAATTCAAGCGTTGTCGAACAAATAATTTTCCATGAACATCATGAAACAATAATTCCCGTTCTCTATTACTCCGATTCCAATTTTAGATGAATCACGCAAAATATATTTTTCAATAAATGGTTGTCATCTTGATATGCAAATGATACTCGAGAGCTAGTTAAACACGCGAATTAATAGTTGCTAATTGTAATATAAAATCGCGCATTCTCGTTCCGATCTCACTACTAGAAGTAATGTGACGACGCATGAAGAGGCACGCGTCGCTAAGTACCTGCTCGCTCGAATCTCACTGTGCGAATGATATCGCGGCGATCTTGTGAATAGAGTCACAGAGCGTTGTTGACTTCGGTGCTCGGCGATCGTAAACACAACGCGCCGCGCCGCACCGTACGCGTACGCAGCAACAACAAACACCGTACTGCGTGTGCTAGCCGAGTTCCCCGAAATATTTAACATTTCGAAAAATGCAATCACGCCGAATATCCTATATACTACGGTACGTTTGCGTTTACACACTGTCCACGCGCTGCCATCCGTACAGTGAGACTCGAGTCCTCGAGTGAGCAGGTAGTGCGATCAGTATCGCTCCGCGTGTCGTCGCACTACCTCTTAATTGTGACACGATTGCGACAAATATTAGAATATACGACATTCTTTTCATTGAGACAATAATTCTCGTCCTCTATTACATCAATTCGTATTTTATAAACAAATTACGCAAAATATTTGTTTCAATCAATAGTCGTTGCTTCGTTTATCGCCTCTAGTTATTAATCACGAAAATTAATAGTTAATACTAATTGTGCTAGGAATGATAATAAAGGAATGTGAAAAATAAGATTTATCTTCGCCTTCATCGAAAAGGTATTTATATAAATTAATTCATTGGTTTACTTTTTTCAAATTTTTAATCTAAGAACTTAGGAAATAATAATAATAAATTTTCTATTTTTCTATAATATTAAAAATAAATTTAATTTTTTTTTAATTTAAGAGATCAAATTTAATGATTCTCTTTAAATAAAATACTTAATTACCTAAATTTTTAACAAGATCTCAACAAAATAATTAAAAAAAAGATTTAATAATTTTCTAGCAGTTAAAAATTTGCTGTTTGCAATTAACTTGTCATATTAGATATTTGTTATTGTATACATAGTATCTACGTGCAAGATAAGAAATTAACAATAAGAAACACGAAATCAACATCATCAGTAATATAAAGATAAATATCATTTAAATTGTACAAATCGATAATAGGTAATATATCGGTAAACAAAGCGTGCAAAGTTTACGCATATATTATTAATCAATCGCTAATAATTCAAAAATTATTACACAATCTCATATTAAGATTTTCAAAGCATAATTCAAATGGCGCACAATAGGAATATGAAAAGTATCTATTCTCATTAAGGTTTAAGGACGATATTTCCGACAATAATCTAGACGTGATACTTGAATTAAGCACGTTATACGCAAGATGTTTCTTTTATCTCATACTACCTCAATAGAGGCCCTACGGTGGACAATTTATAGCTAAAGAAAGGGTGTCACCCTCCGACAAACGAAGACAAAGATACGAACGTCGAACTAAACGTCTCCCCAGGTTATCTTTTGTCCAAGGGGTCAAAATTCTTGTAAAACCATAAAGAGGATTCCCAGTCATTAGATCGTTTCGTTATAGGATCCCTCATTTTTCCCCATCCTTAACATCCAGCCGACTCTTTAAATTTCTCTACCGTTTCATAATGCGACGGAAATCGCGTCGCTCTTGAGAGATTCTTGACTTTGATTTAAGAAGACTTACAACTAAAAACATTTTTGTCGAGATAGCACTTTGCAGAAACAAATAGGAAGCAGAAAACAGAAGAGAGAAACAACACTCTTCGATAAGATTTCTTGTTAAGAGTGTTAGTTTAAGCCCACTTTAGACGATCTATAATTCGTGTCAGAATTCAAAATAAAATTCCGCTTTACGCGCGCGCGTGTCGCGTAATACAAAAAACATTTAAAGAATTACACGTGTATAAAACATATTATTAAAATGCATACATCAAAATATAAAGCATATTAAATTATAAATCGTCTAAATGGACTTTAAAAAAATATCTATTACTCGATAAATTTGAGAATAAATTTTATTACAAAATATATATTAATATATATATATATATATATATATAATTCTATTACAATAAAGTAATATGAACTAAGCAAACCAGACAAACTAAAAATCATAAAATTTATTTCAAATTTGCGATATTGAAAATAATTGTCTTAATAGTTTGTAAAAATCATAGTTAAAATGCATATGGTTATTAATCAATTTCGCTTTTTCCCATCTTTTCTTCAAGAATTTCTTCGAACAAAAATGCCTCGTATTCAATCCAAATTACAAATAACAACTCTCAAGATATCCAAGCCGCGATCTACTCAAAGAAGAACAAAAATATGAAATAGCATTCATCTTCTTAAATCAAACCGTTCCTTTCTTCGTTTCGATCAGATCGAGCATGATGCGAAATGGAAAAAAGCAACATGTGCGGTAGTGCGAAATCGGTGCGGCGTTGGTAGAAATAAGGAGACCCTCTCTTTAGACTGGCAGAAATCCGGGGCACGAGGACGCGGGTCCGTGATTTTGCTGTTCCCCGACCACCATAGATCACCGCGTCGCAGCAATTGAGTTAGGAAGGAAGGAACCAGTTCGGCAAACACTTCTCTCGCAACGCCGTCTTCCTCTCTCTCTCCCTTCCTCCCTCTCGCTCTCGTCCCTGCCGCTCGCCAAATTTATGGCTTAAAAAAGTCCCGGACGGCCGGAGTCGTTCGCTTTATCTGTAATGTACTGATCTTGCCTCCGTCGACGAAGGCACCCCTTCTTGCTCCTGACGTCGTTCCTGTCCCTGGACTCCGCCCGGACCGAAAGAAGCCACCCCACGATCTGGATACGGAGTCCACCCGGCGGCGCTAGTATATACACAGGGGTGGACTACCACCACCATCGCCGGTCGCTACCCCGTAGCTTTCATGATTTATAACAAAGCGAGGAGGCGAAAAGCGAACAGGGCAGGCGAAGGGAATCGATGCCTTCAAGTCTCGAGAGCCGCCGGAGCTTTGGCGGGACTACACTTTTGATAAGGGTTTACGAATCGCGCGATCCTGTGCGAAGGACTGGATATGTGCGGCTTACGTTGTGCAAGAATTGGTCCTTAAGGTGAAAGGTCACAGAAAAGCGCGATTGCGATAGTTTCTATCTGCAGGATATCGCCACGGCTAGGCTGGAAGGAGATAACTTATTCCGCTCTATTCTTTTCGCGTTAAAATACTCTTCTAGATGTTCGTCTGAGATAAATAGTAAAAATTAACACAAACTTGAGTTTTCATGAACGTGTTAACATTTAAATCTGATAGTATAATGGAAAAACATAAAAAAATTGTCTATTTTAAATGTATTATAAACATAGATATCAAAGTACTTTTCGCGTTATTCAATACATTAAATAGAATTAAATTTTTTAACATTTTTCCAAATAAAAAAACCGCTTTTTAACTTTTCTATTTAATATATTTTTAGAAATATTTTATTCTATTTTTATTGCGTTATCACATAACTCGCACACGTGAAAGCGAAAAACAAGGAGGCTGTCGGGAAACGTCACATACCGATAGGCAGTTAATCAGAGAAAAGGACAAACGAAACGCGGGCAGGAATAGATAAGGAGAGAGAGCATCCTCACCCCGTATCTGCTTCTCGAAAAGGCTGTTCTAAGTTTCCCAAAGACGTCCGTGAGCGGGAACTTTGAGTACAAAGTTGTTCGTGTGCTACGTGCCGGGCAAGAACCACAAGTAGAGAAGATGCAGGTATGGTCAGGCAGACATGTGGACACCCAATCGGAACGGGGTCCTCGCCGTCGTCTCAAGACGAGCAATCACTTAGGCAAATATTCACGCGCGGGTGCACCTTCAACATGTGGGCGCCTGTTACATTCGATATGAGCAACCATCACCAGGGATATGGAGCATAGGGGCTTCTAATTGGAATGCAACCACCATCATATATCTGAGATTTCACCCACGATCGATACCTGCTATTTCTTTGCGAGTCGAAAACGGAAAGAAATTTTTCGACAAAAAACAGAACATCTCGTTTGAAATGTAGTAGAGCTTAAGAACATGTGTGAGAATGAAATGGCAAGATATCTAAGTTCTGAGACAAGATTTTTTTTAAGTGTTCAAGGAAGACGTAGCGGAGTTTCTCTCCGATTAAGCCTAATGAAGGATGGTCGTCTGGAGAACGCTTCAAAGGAGTTCTGCGCAGCAAACGATTCATCAGGATACGTAGGGCTCAAACCTCGAAGCTTCTGTGGTTCTACCTCCTCGAGGCCCGACCGTAAAGTTCGCCCTAAGGACCAGCAGCCTTGCTCCATAAACCTAACCCTGTCAGTTAAGTAAACGTGATTCCTTTGACGACTTCTAACTCCTTTGCTCATGAGAAAAGATCGCGCATAGATGAACAGGTGTACATCTCACAGATATCGATCTTATTATTTTTACCATTTCTTGCTTTCGAACTATAATTATGTCAATTAACATTACTTCGTTATTTTTTGTTATAAGTGTAACTTTTATTATCATAGATGTATATCATTCCCTGTGCTTTAAATATCATGAGTGTTTGAAATATATAAGTGTTAAATCAAATGCGTTAAAAATATGAGCATCTTGAAATCGAGTCCTTTGATAAATTTTTTAAAAATTAATGTCGATACGATCGATTCTTAGCTGCGGTTGCACGATCAGAAACAACGAATCTTCGGCGCATCTGTCGGGTACGATAGCGGCGATTACTTATGCGTCCCGTGCCCTCTCTCACAGAAGCTTCCTCTCCGCGAATCCCTTCCTCACCTCCCCTTCAGCGGGATGTGACGGTGTACAAGGGGGATGGCGCGAGTTAACGCGAACATATAAATTAGCAGGACATCTTAGCAGGCCGCTTGCAACTTAGTCACGTAGCGGGTTTAAACTTGACAGGAGGTGGATTCTGCGACGGCGAGCGCATGCCACGACAGTATAGCGGCGCTACCCCTCTTCCCTCATCCCTCTCTCTCACTTAGTTCTACAACTGATGAAAAGAAGGGGCAAACACCCTCTTAATTCTCCGAAATTCGCAAGTTGCTGACGTAGAAAACGATCGGTCATCGGTAGTACGGATAAATTATAATCGCAATACTCTTTTTGAAAACGACTCGTAGCAGAAATCTAATTATTGCAAAACTTCTCAACTTGTATCAATTCCTCGGAACAAAAATAAATAATGTAATTTTGTTTAACTTGGAAAGAAAAAGATAAAATGTTTTGTATCTATACATGTAGCAATTTTCTTTCTTTATTAAATCATTGAATAGTACGAATTATTCGCTTTCAAAGTTGTACATAATTAACGATGTCTACAAGGATATAACATACAATAGTATAGAATCTTCCTGTGATGTAAACATGCTAATATATTATAATGATTTAATGCCTCGAGAAAGCTCTATCTTCAATGGACCAGTGGTAATCTCGCATCTGGCGAAGACTAGCCAGAGGCGAATCACCGCTCGATCTTACGTTAACGCAAGAATACGTCGATAAGAGCGGTCGAGACACGTAGTACTCGTTGGGGGAGAACTCGAACTTTCGATTTATGGATCGCCATGTCCCGGGAGATGCTGGGACTAGTCCCCGGGATGTGGTCAAAGTGACGGGGGGGTGGGCGATTAGATGCACAACACTCCGAAACAATCCGGAACCGGCATCTGCGCCGTTCATTGATCACATTCGTGGACGGGGCGGAAAGTCCGCGAAAGCACAACGACGATATTGTCGAGACAGGGAAAGACAGTTATGACACGAACGTAAAATTCGTCCTTGTCGGAAAGGAGAGCGGACGAAAAGGCGACGACGAAACGTCCTTTCCAATATCCAAGTCTTTCCTACACAATCCAGATTGTTCTCCGCAGCACGGACGTCTTCACTGCTTTTTCGCGTTTTTCGCATCCTTCAACTTCTCTAACCAACCCACGAAACGAAATTTCGTCGCGTGATTTCTTTCGTTCCCGGAACTAACTGGAAAGAGCTGGTTGCAATTATTCGTTAAAGCAGAAAGACGAAAAGTGATCGATGAACACTATGTGTTTGTTTAGTAAGACGATTGAATAAAAGTGCAAAAAAGTATTTATTAAAAGAGAAAGACTATTAACGATAGATTAAATAGGAAAAGAGAGAAAGCAATGAAAGGAATTCAAAGAATATTACGTTTGATTTTACATTCACATAGACGCGGAAATAATGAAGTCAGCGCCACTGACTAGACGAAGAACAGGTTCACAAGCTGCTATAGGAAAACGGATCGCCTTGATTCTGACTTTATGCTCGACAAAGTCCCCTACCTCCGCCTTTAACGCCGCTCCTAAGCTAAACCAGCGCCATCATGGTAATTGCAACGTGGCGCTGTAGTGATTAATGCTGCTTGTTATTAGGATGAGGCTCAGAGACGTTATCAAGACAGAGCGCGGTATTAAAGAGTACTTCACACTTTCATTGAAAAGGACTTGTTATACAGACCGATTCCATCTCCATAATAAACTAGAAAGGAAATGTAATCTGTCCTCGCGATTATAGTATTATATTTTCTTAATATTGGATACTGCATGCGCAATATATATGTATATTGTAAGATAGCGTATATCTGCAAGAAATGTCTTGTGCAAAAAATGTTCTCTGGCAAATTATCGAAGTATTTCGTAATACAAAGAAATTTTCCATGCCATTAAGATATCATTCCTTACGTGGACAGCCGCGGGACAATGTTTTCTTATAATTAATGAGTAGGGTATCGTGAATGAACCACCGTATCCGAGGAGGGAAAGGGTATAGCTAAGAACGTTGGGGCTACCTTCTAAACTACGGAAGCATTCAAGGAATTCCTCTATCTCTGTCTCACTCGTTCTCTCTGTCTCTTCCCCGCGCTTTCCAGGGGAATGCTGCGGCATTATTGGCTACGTTTATCATCCCACTTGCAAGACACGCGTGAAATCTTAGCGTAGAAATTTTTTCCGATAGTTTACGATAATGCCTCATTTTCTGCACGATAAAATAGAAGTTGTTAGACAGCAATTAAAGTCGCCATTAAAAGACCGACAAAAATAAATAAAAACTAATTAAAGCAGAGAGGAAGAGAGAGGAAAAGAAAATCGTTAAGATTCACCAAGATTGTACAAAAAATATAATTAAAAAAATATAGCAGGCCCTAAATATTTATTATTTATTTATTAGATATTATTTTTATATTTATTATTATTTTATCTCCGAAAATTTAGGCTTTAATTGACTTTTAATTTTGACTAATTGAATTGATTTTAAAAATTATTTCTATTTTTTCTCTGAGTTCGAACTTTTCCTCTCCTTTACATTTTATCCCCCACCCCCACCCCCTTCTGTATGCCCCTTCATCCCTCATGAGCTATCTACCTACGCAAAATTACACGGCGGTCGGATTTAATTATGTCTGGAATTCGGCGCTAATTAAGTTTGATCGAACGAATCCGCGGGTTTGTTACTGAGTTTGCTCCGCAATGCTTACGAAACAAGGGTACGCCCTACCGCGAGCATAATGCAAATTATATTACCCTTTATGTCGGCTAGCCGAGCATTCTATTGACGTGCACTCCGCGTGCTCTCTTTTTCGTCTGAGAATCACTGATATAATTTAACAGGAACAGAAATACAAGTCGTTTATTTATACAAAGTTACTCCAGAGATCGATTTTGAAAGATTCTACCCAGGTTTCCTAGGTTTCCGGATCAATAAACTTTAATAAATCAAAGTTTCAATTACAATTACAATATATTAAATAATGTATATTCAAATTACGCGAACGATTGCTCTGTAAGCAAAGGATAAAAGGAGGAAATATGCAGAGGAAATAAATTGATATATAATTTTGGTATTAGCGTTTATATGTGTTTCTATACAAATTGATTTAATTTATCTCTTCCTTCAAATTTTTTTTTTTAGTATACCCTCTTTACACGTACTACATCACATCTGTCGCAAATATTCACATCGCAAATTTTTCTATTCGGTCTCTCGAAAGAGCAAATATGTGATTGGCAAGGAAACGAAAGGCAGGCAGTGGGAGAAATAGAAGTGACACCCTCGGGCGCAGTGGATTTGCCCCCCTGATTGGATGAATATTAAATTCTGGTCACCGGCAAACAACCGTCCCTCTTTCCCCTTGCTTCTTCGGTCACGACGATTGAAATATGTATCCGACGAAGTCAAACATTCCAACAAAGTGCAAGACCCGGTACGTGGCAAGAATTCATGATTTTCGAAAAATGTACGTGATCTACATATTCGGTCGAAAAAAAAAACGATGGACATATACATTCCACCAAAGTTCCGTCCCACGTTGCATATGCAAGTCTCTCAATAAATTCATGTGTCACATGCGTATATATCGATCATTCATGAACACGGCTATAAAATAATCACGAGGCTTTTACTAATATCTCGTACGAAGCACAAGCACGATTTGGCTTCATACGTAGAAATTTTATTTCGTTAAGCAATATAAGTATGTCAAATTGATCGTTTAGTAGCACATTATTACCTCACGAAGAGTAATTAATAATAAATTAATTTAATTTTTTATTTTACCAATAACTAAAACGTAAGGTGACAGCCAAGTATAATGTTTTCCCGCGCGACTAGCTTGTTTTAAATTTCTCATTTATCGCCCAGGGCGACGAAACTTCCGTCTACATATCCCGGGAGACGCGGGCGATCGAAAGTTTCGTTCTAGATAAGTAACAAATTACGGATCGAGTAACGAGGCTGACTACTCTAAGGGAGGTGGGGTAGGAGAGGGAGGTTCCCTGACTGGGTAATTGCCAAGGATGAGACAGGACTTTCGAAAGAATGTAATTTCGTTTTGCGTTTCGCGCGCCCGCGCGAGCGAAGTCATCAATCGCGGTGCGGCGGTGGCGCGACGCATCGATTATCGCGACGGTTTAACAAAGATGAGGCGGCAATTATCTTCGAGAAATTAAGGGCGCTGGATACACCAGCGAGAGGAGGCGAGAGGAGACCGAGGGGCTAAGGAGAGAGGAGAGATCTTGACGGAACAGGCGCGTTTTCGGCAAGAAGGGTGGTACGCTTAATTTCATAGACGTGGCGCACGGTGCCATACGAGCAAGAACAATCGAGCCCGGGAGCGTGTGCGGAAAGGGGGCCTTTGGCCAAGGGTAGGCTGTACGTACTTCGAAGGGATAATTACAATAAGCAGCCCTCGCTGCCCTCACCTCGCCACTGGTCTAAGAAATCCACTGGCGTAATCTGCCTAAATTCGCGCGCGACATTCGATTTATCAGCGGATGAGTTCGGACACGGGAGCTGATTTCAAATCAATCTACATCTAAAGCCAAAAGATACTAATTATACTATATTAATTAGATATATTGCATTTTTTATTTAACAAGATATCCTGAAAAAGTTATCGCATTGACCCTTTTAGATCCGAAGCAGAAATACATAAATTTTTAAGCGAGTTTTAGAAAAACAGAATTTTGTTGGCGTAAGTAAATTCACTAGAACTGCTTCCTGCAAATTAATGATGTTTATTCGCTAAAATTATTTTGATCCGACGTAGTGGACGCTGAGAAGAGAAACGTTTAAATGTTTCTTAAAATATCGTTTTGCTTATGCCTCGAGACATCGCGTTAAATTCTTAGTAATTTGAGTTTCCATTAATGTACAGCACTTAAACTTAATTCACCCCCTATGTAAATTACCATCGTCTCCGCTCAGCGTACGCAAAACGCATCGGTCCCATATACTTTCCGTAACGAGCGTATCGCCGAGCGCGCGAACTTAACGGCGCGTCGCGCCGCGATAAAACATCGGCGAATTCGCGCGATTGAATTACAGTTTAATTAACTCGCGGGCAATTAAGGCCCGTTCCGCCGCGCGTCCCGACTCTCCTCCTCCCTTCCCCCCCCCCCCCCCCTTTGCCTGCATCCCAGAAGAGCCGACACCATCCACCTATAACGAAACGGTTTTCGCTTTCCGTCCGAATCTCGTGCATCCGCCAGCTCGACCGTTTCGAGCAGCAAGTTTCGAGGGTACTCGCGATTTCATCGAAAACTTTTGCACCCCTCGATCGCTTCTTTTCTTTTTACCCTTCCAACCCTCCCCCTGCCTTTCCGTTTCTAACGGCCTGCCAAAAGAGATTGGAATACAAGCGCATGCATACCGGAAATCGAAAAGATAATGTCGCTGGCTAATTAAAAGGATCGGGCAATGTTTTAATTACTTATAATCTCGATAGCTAGTGCTTCGGTACTTTAATTTTAACTTTAATTTATCCGTCCTATGAATGGATTCAAATTAAATCATAATAATATCAGAAACATTATCAACTTGTACTTGCATGTTCTCAAAAAAAAGATTAAATATTTGAGTAATCACATACAATAATTTTAATAGAGCAAATAAAGGCATTACTTAAAAGGCCATTGTCAATTGTCAAGAACTTATACAATTTCAAAAAAAATAATTTTTTGCATAATACCTCAAGTATCTACTTTTTAAAAAATTACCGAAAAAAGTTAATTTTTTATGCTACTATGGACTTCGCTACTTTCGTTAACAAAAACTTTATTTATGAAAATCTACAATCACTTTTCGTATTAATTTTAATACAACAACCATTTAGGCGTAATGCGTAATGAATTTGTAATCATTTTATGAAGATGTGATAATTCGTAATTTGAGAATGTTGCTTCTCGAGGCTTACGATAATCCCGGAACAAAACGTTAACACTCCGTAGCACACGCATGCATCGTGGAAACGCGTAGTCAGTATGCATGCGGTATATATACTTGGCCGACGGGAAGCCGTAACTGCCGCGTAGGCGGCCGATTTAACGACGAGTGAATAATTATAGGGGCTTTACGGTCCGATGCCGGGAGAGCCTCGGCGAATGGAGGAACGCTCGTTATATTTATGGGACGACGATGACGGCAATTTCGGCCGAGGAATCGACGGTGAAACTGTTGCTGGACGCATCTGTCGTCGTTCCGTTGCACCGCAAACTTGCTGCAGTCCTCACGACAGCAGCAACGCAAGCACATCAAGAGGATCACGTTTGCTCGCATCCGCGGTAAAACGTAATCCATCCTCAGCGTCGAATGGCAACGATTCGGCTCTACGGAGAGACAAAATCATTTCTTGATCGCGCGAGAGGGCCAGAGGGGTAGCGATAGTTTGACGACAACACGCGTGAAGACGCGTGCCGTGGCGCGATAACAATTGTCGAAGAACGTTGTGGTCATTAAACCTTCGGCCCCTCGATGCGATTCATCATACGAAAAGTTGAATTGCCCTAATATTGTCATTAATTGTCGACGCGTATTATATATATATATATTGAAGTAAAGTTGAAAGCATTCTTATATATATATATCGCTAAAGAATAATTAAATATATAACTGTTTTACACGGAGATCACCAAATCGACAAAAATATTTTAGAAGTATATTTCTTTACACAAATGTAAAATCGATTTCTTCTTTAACGATAACTTCTAAAGGAACTGAATTATACGGAAATTTTGTATTAAATATAAAAAAAATTCACACATAAATTAAACTTTAGGTCTATGAATAAACAATAAAGTTTCTTGTCTGTTTTATAAATTTTAAATAAATATTATAACAGAAGTTGTCTCTATTTTCCACGTTTCATAATTTTTTCACATTATTATAAAAAGAATTTTTTCGAAATTGTAACGTATTAAATGACAATATTCTATAATAATTTTCTAATTGTTATCATGGAAAGAAAGATATTGAATTTGTGATACTGATGATAATTCTTTTGGCTACGTGAGATGTTTAAGTTCGCGGGTACGAATGCATACCTCTCCGTCGTAATTAAGATTAAACCGAAGGTGGGAGCCAGGTAAGTTCGTTCCAGGGATGCGAACATTTATAATTAAATGGCGTTGTTACTTATTACATGGAAGTTCGCGAAGAAGCGGAATAGGGAGATTGTTAGAGAAGGTAGGCTGTGGTTACTCGGATAATCTCCTCTATAATGTAAGACGGCGAATGGAGCGCGCGCCTGGACGGGTTCTAGCTTACACGTTCGAGGAAATGTATACTTACGGTTAGTGAGGTTTCAAGTTTCAAATGAAAGAAAAGTCACGTGAGTAAATACCATTGTAAGCGCGAGGTCGAAAAACGGTAAAACAAAATATGTCTTCCTAATTACCTAATTGCAGTACGATGAGAAAAGCAGTGAAGACTGCGATGTATTCGTATCGTAAAATATTAAGAAAAGGTATAATATCCTTGCGAAATTAGCGGCTGTTACGAAATTAATATCGCATTACTCAACAATGAAAAGTAAGCGAAAGGAGGATTCGTTATATCACGAGAACAATAAAAATATTCAAGAGATCGCTTGAAAATTGCGACGATATAGATATACATATACATAAATTTAAAAGCGTCCATAATCGGATTAGCATTCGAATGGACGATCTCGCTCGGCCAAAACGACGTAAGTCAAAGCTCTCCGGTACAAAGGTCGATATCGAAGGGCAGGTGGCGGGAGGCGGGGAGGTGCGCTTCGCAAGGGTGTCGAACGCCCAGGTCTCGTGACAAATAGAAGCTTTGTGCCGCGACAATGGGGAGTTTATTTCCGGGCCGGCTGGGGCTACAATGTAGGCACTATACTGTAATTAAATTCCCAAACCCAAGGATTCGGAGGTTATAGAGGACCAGAAGGATGGAGAGAAGGAGGGATCGTGAAGGAGTGAGAGGAAGGGATGTGGGACGGAATCAGACGAAAGGGAGGAGGCCGGCAGAACCTTAGCATATTGCATACTGACCGGTCCGGAACGCTCTGGGCTTTCTCGCGGCGGACGCCATATTGTGTTCGCCGTATGTTCCTTCCTACCTTCCTTCCTTCCTTTCCGCGCGCCCGGCTCGCGTCAAGATGAAACGAATTCCACCTACACGGCGTATCTTCGTCAGGGGAGTTATCGTGGAATGATAAGTCTCGGACTGGCTTTTCAGTCTCTAAAAGCGGTACTAAATCTGAGCAGCATGAAACTTTGCGCAAGGGATAGGGTCCGGTAGTCGCAAAATGTTTCTTGACTCAAATCATTAGGCTAAGAACCACCAGTTTAGTGGTTTGAGATAAACGTTTCGACGGTATACATTCCTTTAATTAATGACTATAATAACGAGTTTACTGTGATAAAAGTAACAGTTGAAAGACTTACGCTACATTACTAGAGAGAACTGCGTGAATATTAAATGTGTAATGCTAAGATCTACAAGCGACAGTTCAACGAATCGGATTCGTCAGCTGCAAGTATCGGTTACAGCGGAAAGACAAATACAGGGGTGGTAGACTGGAGTAAATGTCGAAATATAAAGTCTCGGTAGATCCCCGAGGCTTAGCACCAGCCCAGCGCTATAAGAGTGGAGAACACGGAATACGGTGCTAGATGTTTCTTATCTCCGAGAAAGGGTGGACGAGTAATCTGTATTGGGAGCGCGAGTTAAAGTCTTATGTACTTCCGATACGAGTTATAAGCGGAGGTGGTAGAGCACGGAATATAAAGCCTCGCAGTCTCTGGAATGAAAAGTTTAATCCTAAGGAACCAAAGCTTTTAACACAAACGTTACATACATCAAATAATTCCAAGGAAAAGAAATTAGAAAGTATAACCAAACTTTCTCGACTAATCGAAATGAAATATGAATTATTTGTCTTAAAAATAATGTAAAACAAATTTTGAAAAAATCTGGTTAGATACCTCTGTATCAATTTATCTATGCGATTTCAAACCTGACACAAAATAGTTTCGAAAATATAAATTTACATAAAATGTTAGATAGAACAATACCTACTAAAAATTATTCTTTTTTTTTTCTTTAAATACAAAAAAAGTTTATAAAATCACGTAATATAATGTTCCTTACGATAGCTTTTTACAGTTATATAAAAATCTATAACTTATTTCCCGTATTATTGTGAATGATTGTATGTATAAAAATACAGGTGTATATTTAAATGAATTTTAATGAATTTTTCAACTTTATTGACTCGTATCACTATTTCGTTCAACCTAAGGATATACTAACGCTATCAAACGCGATTTGTGTTTAAATTTATAATAAACTGCTCATCACGATCTTACAGTGGCTGTTGATAAATAGCTCGCTGGTAGAAGCGCGCGTATAAATTGCATCGATTGCTTAGATAAGCGAGATTCTCCGTGTCAGAAGAGGGAAAGAGAGTTGGCTGAGAGACGGAAGAGATGAAATCGACAAACAATTCCGCTAGGCGATCTAGAAACGGTTACGATGCAAAAGCGTTACGCGAGAAAGGGATAGAAATAGAGGGCACCCTACCGTTTTCCGATAATGTATTATTGCGAATCCCGTGGCATACTTGCTAACCCATCCGTTGTTACGATGACGCGCATGACGTACACACGCAGCACGTACGATAAAGTCTATGATACACATTGTAGGGACATGGATTCACATTGGATTCACACTGTAGGATGTAATTTATTTTGTATTAGATTATTTACTGTGAACTTTCATCTCTATCATCATATTAAAATGCAGTAACATACGATGTAACATCGTTGTCAGTTACTACGAATTTATTCTATTTTATGTTATTAATTTAATGAGATGTAATAAGATGTCCGCGTAAAAATACAAGATAATTCAAAATATATACATAGCAACAAAACGGCAAAAGCGAATCGAACAAGATGTTATCAGAAGAAACGCAATATAAACTTTTCACGCGCCGGCAGTGTGCCAC
This sequence comes from Leptothorax acervorum, assembly GCA_035220615.1. Classification (NCBI taxonomy): domain Eukaryota; kingdom Metazoa; phylum Arthropoda; class Insecta; order Hymenoptera; family Formicidae; genus Leptothorax; species Leptothorax acervorum. The sequence goes on along the minus strand of JASTWQ010000043.1, from coordinate 331,267 downwards.
GTAGTTACGTTTCAACGTAAAACAACCCTTTCCGATCACGCAGCTTCTTAAGGAGGCGAACGGGATCGGGATCACGCGTTCCCGTAAAACGGGGATAGCGTTTTAATGCCGGGCAAACACACATATATAGATCTCGGGTTGCCGAACGCGAGAGAGGACTTCAGATAGGACCTCAGGGGAAAGGGGGGGAGGGGCGAGATGAAGGGAAGTAGACGAAAACGTTCGTGCACGGCTTGTCAGGGCGGGGTTCGCTAAAATGAAAGTTGGAGCCACGGCTTGCCGCAGCAAATCCGGCTTGATTAAAACACCGTAGGAGGAATCCCTTACCCCTTTTACCCTTAGCCGCCAGCCACCACGGCCCTACCGCCGCGCCGCCCCGTTTATTTCGACCGTCTTCGGTCGCCAAGGAGCGCGCCAACGTATAATCTTAATGCAGTCTTATACGAGGCGGAACGAGGCTATATTTCATTATAACCCCGCAGTCCTTCCGGAGCCCCCTCGCGAACCCTTTCTATTTCTACTGGCTATAAGCGCGCGCGCGGCGACTGGGATTTTGCTCCGAGATATCATTTGGGACGTAGAACCGGGGGGATGCCGAGTAAGTATCGGAATGACGACATTGGCTAAAGTGCCTCCTCGAATTGCGCCTTCCCTAATCTTTTCTCTATTTCATCGAAAAACTACACGGCCCCTTCTCGTAAGCGCGCCGCTGGAATTATGACCCGTGATCGTATTTGATAACAGAGACATGGAGGGAAATTCAACAATCGATAAACGAGCTAGCCATCATTCTTTACGCGGAAATCATTCAAATATTGAATATAAAGTACAATGGGATACTTTTATTAAAAAGATTGGAAAAGCGGAAACAATTACTAATACAATAACAATACATATTGTTTTTATTTCATTACTCTTACTAAAATAATCTCTGTCTAAAATAATCATGCTGTCGTAAGTAAACTATTTGTTTCAAAATACAATAAAAACAAACTAAATAATTAGAAAACAAATGCAAAAGATTTTAAATACTTATATAAATGACATTTAATACGGCAAACTCTACTCACAACCGACGTCAAAATTAAATTTAACAATTATTACACTTGTCTTTGCTCTTTTATATCTCTTTATTCTAAAATATAATTCAATCAAAAATACAGATTAAAGTAATTGTTCACATTCAACTCTTCTTTAATTAAAACTCACGAGGATTATTAATTGATTAAAAATGCAATTGGAGAAAGAGAAAGAGAAAGGGAAAAACAGCGTGGGAAGAATTATTTTACATTTTGAAAGGAACCAATGTCGACGAGAATAGCCAGCAAACTTATCGAACGTTGAGAGACAAGCGAAGACAAGGGGGTTTAAAGCTCGAGGGGTAAAAAGGGGGTGTATTTACGACGTTACAATACCCCACGGGCTAATCCTCGCCCGGAGCAGTACCTAGGCCGATCGACGCTTCTCCCTTCTTCACTGAACGCAATCACAACCTTCATTCAAGTACAGAGAAATCCGCCCGAAGTAAAACCATTTCTCTTCCTTGCGCAATCAAGCAGAAATTAAAGCGCAAAAAGGAAGCAATAATCGCGAACGTTCAACGTTAATAATGTTAAACGAGAAAGTTTAACATAACATTACTATTATATAATAGCGTTCCTATTTTTATTACTTTTTATTCAAAATACACATATTCAATATATGTAGGTACAGGCAATGCAGTTTTAATTGCGCGCGCGTCAGATGTTAAGTAAATCATTAAATACAGACGTCTAACTTACAAGAAACCTGTTTTTATATAGGTATTTGAAATGTACAATGCGCTTCTTAAAAACTTGAATAAATTTAAACTGTCATATTTTTAAATTATTACTTTAGAGTGTTATCTTTGCTTAACAAAAATGTCAAAATGGCAAAAGTATTTGTTATAAGCGACTAAAAGTACAAAATTTTTTTTTTGTCGCTGTTAAACTTGAAATTAAAAATAAAATATTATTTTAAACATTGCACTTAATTTCGAACGGATTTCATTTAAATAAAGTCTTATTTCTATTTCATAGTTATTAAAATATTAAATTTTGTAAATTAAGACTACAAAAAAATATAGTTTAATCAAAGATATGCCAAAAGATCGATTTAACGTTGAAGAATACACCTGCCAAATATTTCAATGACATTCTTATTAATATCTATAAATATTGAATACATTTGTAAGCAATTGTTTTCGATCATGTATATAGTCATTATCATATAAACAAATCATTATTTTACTAAATTACCAATTTTTTACATTTAAAAAATCAATGTTATTTTAAGAATAGGAAAACAAACTATGTATATCTATTGAATATCTAAAAAATTGCGCTTTTGGAAAATGATACTTAACGCGAGAATAAATTGTTCGCTAGTGGTCTCTTTATAACAGGAATTAAAAGCCCTTACTCGTCGAGCACTGTATCCCGGCTTGTCTTCTTTTCTCGAAGCCTAATTGACACGATTTTTATAAACTCCCCTCTAGGCATGAAGGGTGAAGTCTTCTTTTGTACTGCCGCTAACACCTTCAACCTCAGACCCTCCAGCAAATAAGAGAGTCGCTTTGTAACTAAAGAGTACATCGGTGTCGGTGCACAATTATTATTTTTACATAACAGGAAATAACGAAAATACGCATAATAAAAAATATATTGTGACGTTTCAAATATATATGTATACTTGTAGAATGTAATTCAGAAAGATTATCGGGTTTAAATTCTGCTAAATAAATCTTTTTCGGTTACTATGCCCTAGAAGGCGATTAAAAAAAGCGTGTCACTAGGGAGCATCAGTGATCAAAATAATATTCCGGAAGCTTCTATTTTTAACGAGGAATTTCGTCCCTTAAAGTAGCGCGACTAATTTAAAAAATTGCCTCGCCCGACCACCTCGTTACGAACGCCTGATAAAATTTTCAACTGAGAGTCACTGTTGTAAATATAGATACAGGGGTGAAAACAGGGTGCACATTCCAAAGCCTTGGATCTGCGTATCCTCGCGCATTCATTCATAAAAATTCACTCAACCGCGTGGCTACTCCCACCGAGTGAATTGGAGGGTTCGTTCCAACCCCGATCAACGTGACAGCTCGACAAAGTTAAAGGGTACTGTGCTTCATCTTTTCAGGTTCCCTCGAGAGAATCGCTAACGGTATCTTGCAAAATACAAAGAAGAACATTTCCAAAGAGCAGGACCGATTGACAGTCGGTGATGGAATACATAAGTATCTACTCTAGAAATATATATCGAAAAATTTGGCACAATTTAATTAAAAAATACACGTGTCAGATTATTTCAATCTTTATAAATCTTTTCATCCAATTCGAATAGATTGTTCGGCAATAAAAATGAGATATGATATATCAATCGACTTACGCCCGCAAAAAATAAATCCGAATATTGTTTTACCGTGACACCGTGTGCATGAAAGAGGCAATTCAGCGGTCGAGGCGAAGCAGACATCCGTAAGTAATAAATACGCGTCCTTAAGCGGATTTGGGGCTGGCTTTCCGGTGTTTTAACGCCGCGTTTTCCGACCTACCCTGAGATTAGCGCGTGCCCAAACAGATATTTGTTTACTTTGTTACAAAGTTACAGTAAATCTATTTTTTAACTGTATTTTCTCCATCATGATAAACCAAGTAAAATTTTAGTACTATAATGTCAATTAATTAAAGAACAGGTCATCTGTATTACCTTATATAATTTAATCTGCCTTCAAAAATCTCTATTATTAAATATTTATCGTTTATTTCTATTTAAATATAATTGCTTTCTTAATTGCAACGCGAATCATCATCGTATCGAGGATATAAGGATATTATCTATGTACGTCGAAAGAATATTATATAGCGCAGGATAAGGGTTCGCCTTTAAGAGAAATGGCTGCTCGTAATCGTAATCGTAACCGTAACGATCATGAAAGTTGAGGCGGCGCCGCGGAGATTTCAACATTAATATTCCAGCGGCGCGCTGGTGCGAAGACTCGTACCGTTAATAAAGAAATCACTAGTGATTCCGAAATGACAGTCAGCCGTTGATTTCCCATAGCCAGGAAGCTATGCTGATGGCGTTTTAACGTCACCGGCCACTAAAAGCGGATGCATTAGGGTCAATTTCGGTAACTTCGGGGTGTCACTCGTTCCTATGAAAGTCTTAAACAATGTACGACCCTTAATCGCTTCCCGTATCATATAATAATATTATAAGACGTGAATGAACGAACTTTTTTTACGGTAACACGAGTCACGTTAGATGCGATCGTTTGAAATGTATTTCTGCAATAAAGAAAGATTTATGTTTGTCAAGAAAACGTAATATACCAGTCTAATTAAATATGAAGACAATTGCTTGAAATTAAATATTTTAAGTTTTGCATAAATTCTTTTTTATTTAAAACTGTTCTTTTTAGCAGAGTAAACAAACATTATTAGAATATATTAGATTATACTGCATTAAAATTTCAAAAGGGTGATTATCTATAAACTTTATTCTATACATATTTTAAAGAACAATTCAATATTTACAATAGTAGAAAATTATGCCATAATATATTACCGACATTAAGAATATTTTATACCTATTATTTATTGCTCTCTATCGCAAGAAATTAGAGTGTTAGAGCTCAAACAAGAAATTGCATCCCCAAACTCCATAAAATTGCTGGTGGCACCCTCTGTTCTACTACGTGTTAACCTCGTCGCTTCTACGACTTCTTATTGATCTTCAAAAATCTATTTATGTTGCTTTCTTTCTCGTATATAGAGAAAACTCTCTTTAACACTACATATTTTCATGACTGTTGTGTTAAATTTTGATATAGAAAAATTTTTTAATGTTTTTATATATAATTATACTTTAAATAGTTGTAATAGTTACTTTAAATACTTTAAATAGTTGTAATAGTTATAATACTTTAAATAGTGTTTTATATATAATTATACTTTAAATAGTTGTTCTACACTGTTAAAATTATTTATTTTTATTCAAGCAATGCATCAACAATGATTTGTGGCAAGAATGGTTTCCCTCCTAGGTTCAATCTCAGCAGCGGCTTTATCTTATTCAGAACCGGGCAGAGCAACCCCTCGATCTCCTTCCCCTGATCCTTGCCGACGGCTAAATAGCTAACTTCGCGCAACTATCCCAATAGATTATGATTATTGTGGAGGAAAGCTCTGATTTATGCAATTATCATAAATTCAGTCCCCGCCCAACACCTTGCGTATGCTCAAGACGCTTCTGCCGTACCGCCATTCACAGGATTTCAATAGCAAATTATACGCCCGTAAAGCACCCATCCCTATTTTCGCGGGAGACCTCTCGCAATTATGTTCAATGTTCTGCGCATCAGTGTCATTTATGCGTTCCATTATATTCTAAATAATAATTCAAATATGCATTGCAAAAAATAAACATTATTACTTATTTATGAACAGAATCGTTATAATATCGAATTTAATTAATAATAATTTTAAATACAATTTTCTGTTTTTATTTGTAATTTAAATGTAGTAAGCGATATAAAATTTAAAGAAGTTTTTAAAATAATATTTTTTGTTTTTGTGAATAAAATAAATGTTCAATATTTTTTCATAATTGTACCGATCCCGTGACGCTAAAGAAGAGCTCTACTTCGTCGGCAACAGCCTTCGCCTTATCGATTGAAACGTAGTCGAGAAATGTTCTCAGCTTAGTCAGCATAGAATAACTAAGAATATCTCGTTTATCGGCCGATAATAATATGGCAAGTGGAGTCGGTAATCATTCAAAAAAGATAACGATATTTACATTCTATCTCTATTCTGAAAAAAATCATAACTGTCCAACACAAATAATGCAAATATATAATTATTATTAATAAGAAAATATAAAAATTGTGTGATATATAAATCTAAAGATTTACACATAATATAACTCATCGACATTAGATAGTATAAACCATGGTAAGATGATAATTATAATGTTCTAATATTGACGTGCAAAATTCAAAATTTAACAAGAATATTCAATTACAGATACTTTGTAGATATACGAAGATAATTCAATTCTGGTAACAGTTATATTGAATCATAATGTCAGCACAGAAATTAATATAGATACAGCTATAAATCCGAATAAAAATAATAAAATTATCGTTTATATATACAGGGTATCCCAAAATTCATAATACCCTTATAAGGAGGTGAAAAAGATTGAAATTCTGAGACAAAAGTTCTACTGTCACTTTTCTCTCCGGTCATTATTCACTGAGTTTTTTAACAATTAAGTCGACCAATCCCATGCACAGCGCAGTATTATTTGATCAAATTGATCGAATGATTGAATGAGGGGAATGGGAGAGAGAGGAGCATGAGAAACATGTCAAAAAGTGAAATAGTTGACAATAAAGAGAAAAATCATGTGCAACGGTGAAATAACTTTTGAAATGATCGATCTATTTAATGTTAGTTATTTCACCGTTGCACATGATTTTTCTCTTTATTGTCGATTATTTCACTTTTTGACATGTTTCTCGTGCTCCTCTCTTTCCCACTCCCCTCATCATTCGATCATTCGATCAATTTGATCAAATAATACTGCGCTGCAGCACGCACGAGATTGGTCAACTTAATTGTTAAAAAACTCAGTGAATAATGACCGGAAAGAAAAGTGACAGAAGAACTTTTGTCTCAGAATTTCACCCTCTTTCGTCCCCTTACAAGAGTATTATGAGTTTTGGGATACCCTGTATATTTGTATAATAAGCTGCAACTCAGAATATAATAATATTGAATATCTTTTTTAAATGTTTAGTTATACATTTCGATATTAATAAATTTTCTAATTTTCTTAAAATAATTATATTCTATTTCTCTTCCTTGCAAAATAATACATAAATTTATCATCAGTGTATAATAAATAGCGTTTTATTAATTTAGATTACGGTTTTAAAAAAATTCAATTAAAGTTTTATAATTAAATGTGTGTGTGTGTGTGTGTGTGTGTGTGTGTGTGTGTGTGTGTGATTATTTATTAATTATTTTAAAATAGGTAATGTAAAAATATTATATAAATTGCGCAATAATTTTATATATTTACTTTTTTCTATAACGAACTTAATTTTGGCTCAATTTATCATATAAGATTAAAAGCAATTTTAACGAGAATACAAGACCACCAATATGGCAGTGATAAAGCTGAAAATTATCTCTTCCGCTGTGCGTCACGGATTCAAGCTTGCGTCGACATTTATACGAGTAATAACAATGTCCCACGTACGAAATGATCGATAAAAAAAGCTACCGTGACAATGTGAAACGTCAGCGGTTTATACCGTTACAATCGTTTCGTTTTACGTTTCTCGCAGATCTCATCTTTTTACGTTGCGGACTCGTTTCGCAACTTTCTAATAGTCAGGTGCAAAATAGAGATCCAAAGATAAGATTATAAATAATATTAGTATTCTATGCATGAGTAACAATTCAAAATGACCGAATAATCGAGATAAAAATTCATCCTTTTTTTCTAATTCTATAATTTTGTTAAGATTCCTTAAATACTATTACCATTATAATTAACAGACATTTTCTACCTCACGCATATAAATAATCTCGCAATATGAAAAATTACGAGATATGATATAAAAAATGGATCGGCTCTCGCGCGTAAAAGATATTTCACAGCATCGCACGAAGAAATTCTTTGGAGAGGATCACTTAATATTCTTTAACTCGATATGCTCGACGAGCTAATGCCTCAATGATTATTCTTCGCGCGGGGTAATAATCATGTCGCTCTTAAAAAGTAGGGCGATCTTTTTCTTCGACGTTCTATTATTAAGTTCGATCATTTGTACGGTTTTAGAATATCACCGACGCGACGTCGTATCAGACGTGACAATGTCGCCTGTCTGTGTGCACGAATTATACGCGCGAATTTCAAAGAGATTGCATGCTTCTACGATTGCCGCGGATTATCCGCGGATTATTCGTGTTCCACTTACCTTTTTCGGAGAGGGATGCAACACGGTTACCGGAACTTGGCGAGGGGTTGGCATGGACGGCGGCAGTTGGGTGTACTCCTTCACGGGAAACCGCAATAATTTCGACTCCCGGTTGGAGGGTAACTCGAGCAGATGCTGTATCGAGTGATTCTGTCTTGTTTTCTTGGACGCCATTCTGTTAACAGATAAATCCGCACTTCACAATACCCAGGCACCAATTCGGTTAGGTACTTATTGTTAGTCGCTAGTGCAAAAGGTGGACCTGCATGGTACCTCGAATTTCACATAAAACATTTTTGATGTACCGAATAATTAAATAAAAATCTAGCATTATCTACAGTTATTTCCGCAAAACTCATAACTTGGGATTTATTGCCCTTTTTTAATTCCGGAATCCAGTGAATCCATGTTATTACTCTTTGTTCCATCAAAGAGAAATATTTGGCAAAAATGCACTGTTTTAAATCAAAATTATATTATTAATATCTTGCATCGCGAACCATATCACTGTACGAATTTTATTTATACTATAAGTATCGAGAATATTATAAAACAAATACTCTACTGTAATCGCACGACCAAGCCGAACGATAGCCATGTGCGTTAGATACCTTTTTCCAGGCGCGCAGAGGCACTGGATATCGGATAAAACTTTCGCATTTAACTTTTCCGTCCTGCTGGGGAAACGACCAACAAAGCTCATCACCGGAAAGTTTTCCGAGACAAGGACGGGCGATCGACTCGTAAGGGAGACAGAGACTCGGGGCGCGCATGCTCTCACCACTACACAATCGCGGCCGTGATTTTACTGCATCCAAACTCAGATTATCCAAATATCCGCGGATGTCCGGACTTTCGTGGTTGTTAGATAAGCTACGAAATTGTCGACCGTTCTACAGAATGTGAAAATATACCGGTGAAGAGAATTATAATGTATATATACCATTATTATATATGAGAATAGATGTGATTGAAATCATCTACACAATTATCAATAAATTATCAATAATTATACAATTAAATCACACAAATATTCCCACTTATTTCAAGCTACATTTCTATAATTTCTTATTCCTAAAATTTTTAATATTCTTAATATTCTTTTCAGATATGATGGATCTAAGTGAATTTTGTTGAAGTTTACATTTTTAACTCTTGAAAGTACATTAAATATTTAATAGAGATTCGTGAAAAAGAATCTTTTCAAAATCGACTCGCATAAGTTCCGTGAAATCCACGCGCGGAACACATCTCCGACCTCGCGTATGCGGGGTGATGCGGGGATGTGTTAGCTCACCCCTAGCCCGTCGCGAAAGTTTGTTCTCCCTCGCGTATTTACGCACGCGCCGCATCGCGTGCGCGCACACATACACACGTGTGGATATACGTACGCTTTCTGCAAGCTGCAAACACGTGTACGTGTCGACGAGGATTACGACCGTGACCTTACCGACACCGACCAAATCGTCAGCGAAAAAAGCGAGGATGTCCTTTCAACTGAGGCTACCAAAACCGTTCGTCACACACGTGGTAATAGCGCAAAGTCTATACAAACTTTAATTAGATTACTTCTCGTCCTTTACAACGCAGCTTGTTACAAAACCGCACCCATTTATATATCTTTCCGCACATGTAATCTACAGTTGCGTAACGTAATGGTAAAATAGTAACATTTGGGGCAACCATATTTTGTGGTTGTCACACCCACAAGTACGTTTACTGTATCAAATGCATATGGTTGCCTCCACTCTCGAGAAGTAGTGGAGGCAACCATATGCATTTGATACAGTAAACGTACTTGTGGGTGTGACATCCACAAAATATGGTTGCCCCAAATGTTACTATTTTATGGGTTGTGCTAACCATACTGGTTTTTCAGTGTAAGAATATATAACAGGATATCACAGTTATGGAATGGATGCAATAAATATGTTGAGATTAATTTTGATGCAATTCACAGTAGATACGCTGCAAATATTACCGGCTTTGATCACCGAGTCGCAACGACCGCTCGTACCGATCGATTAGACGCATTCAGCCATAATGCATACATATAACTCTAATTAGCCGTCCTTGATATGTGAAACCGGCAATGTTCATAATAAATAAAAAGTTTCTAAAAAAATTTATAATATGCCCAAGTCAGTGTTATAGCAGGGTCTCACGTGCATATTTAATAAATTGCTTTATGTTCTTTACGGGTTTTTTATGTTAATCGTACGATGTAAATCTTTACTTTATAATTTTTAATACTAAATATATTAGCAATTAAATTTCTAATAAGAAAATTGTCAAAAATAAATCAAAATTATTTAAAAATCAAGGCTTTATTGTATAATTACGATTTGTAATAAGTCTTCTTTTAGTTCAATCTTTTACGGTCTTAGTGTTAAAATACATTTTGATGATTTCAGAAGACTCGCATATCTGATTACATTAGCGTTGCATAATCCTACGTTCCAATTCACATTTTTATAAATTCCTGAATTATCTACGATCTCTCAATAAAAAATTCACTGTATCTACAATAAATCATACGAATAAGTAGATTTTTGCGAGGCGATATCTCAACTCTTTCCGCTTCTTCCTATTTCTTCTCAATCGATTTGCCATAAACGTGCATAGCCTATTACGATCGTATTCTTGTGAACTTCAACCGAATTGGAACGCGACCCGAGAATTAAATAAAGTGTGATCGATTACATCTGCAATGGATTTGCTTAGCAGATTTTACAAGACATGCCACTTCGTAAAACAGTCTATTTTAATAAGTATTTAAAACATAAAAGTACATAAAACTTTTATACGTTAAATATCAGGTTTTATAAAAAATATAAAAGATGTTTTCAAGCTAACAGGCAAACTTTTCTGTAAACTTTTCAGCCAACTTTAAATTAGTTCTTGTTTAGCACAAACATAAAAAGTTATTTGCAAATTTTCAATATTAAAAATATCATTTCAACTTATCTACAAATTAAGAACGTTTTAAAAGTACAATTTACTTAAAATTAAAATTGTATTTTTTTCATCAAAATTTTATTATCTTTAATTAGAATTTTATTATTAAACGTATCCAAAATCTTATTCCTCCGTCTGTTACCTACAAAATTTTTTATTTTTTATATCACGCTTATAATTTAAATACTATTGATTTTTCCAAAAAGTTATATATTATAATATCAGTATGTATTACTATATCTAGAGTATCACGGTAAAATTACATACATTAGAGTAATTCAACACAACTTTATCATGCGTGTATGGGATAAATGTATTTAATGGAGCACTAATATTCACATAACTAACGTACAGATATAATAATAGAATATTAATTAATTAGGCAATTATACAATATTATGACCGCGTTCAAAGGATGATATAAAGATAAACAAATTTATTCTAGAATGTGTTTCGAGTATATTAAAATATACTCGAAATATATCGAGTATATATTTCAGCCGTGAGTTAACGAATGTTTGAATTTAGTATTAAATGATTGTATTTCGTAGTGTTTCGTTTCTTCTTGTTCAACGTTTCAATCCGGAGCAAGCAATCAAATCACTATCCTTTCGCGTCTTAGATCAGTTAGCAAAAGCAAAAGCAACGAGGAAAAGAAGGAGGATAAGGAGAAGAAGAAGAGAAGAGAGAGGATACGTATTTCAGTCATCCGACCAACTTTTGCAAGTTTAATGCCCGGGCGCTCGAGTAATTTAACACGACGAAATTAACTTTTCAGTTTTACCAAAGTTTCCTGGCAACTTAACCGCGTCTCCACCCCCTTCTCGCTCCTTTCACATCGTCCCGCGCTCCCCATTCTCCCGGAATCCACTTCCCTGTTCCCCTCGAACCGACACGAAGAGCCGGGACCAACTTTTAAAGCGCTCGTCGTGGTAACAACTGCGTAGCGCAGCGCTCGCTCCGCCGAACTATAATTCCACCCTTAAGACCCGAAGTTTACGATGTAAACTTCCCCACTCTCGCCGCCGCGCCGCGATGGGCTGACGCCGCGATGCTACAAGTTTGAGAGTAAGAAGCTGAGACTGTGAGAACGGTTATCGAAATCATCGTCTCACAATCAGAACATTCAAGTCATCGATAATTTAAATTACATATAATTGAAATGTCCACAACGCGTTTTCGAAATAAACATCTTAAATAATATATTAAATAAACTTTTCAGTTTAGATACTGTCAGATTGAATACTACCAAATTTATAATATGCTGGAACAGTCAAATCTATAATTTACAACAAATGCTATAAAAATTGGTACACAAATAAATATATTTATTCTATCTGTGCAAAAATACACTAGTGTGGTAAAACATATCCAGTATGTCCGTGATTCTGTTTACTTTTTCATCTTGTTTAATGCATATTGCAAAAGTCATAAATCAACCATAAATTGTATATTACAATTCTGTGCGCATTCGTACGGCTAGATTATCGATATATAAGCTACAATGAAAATGATGACAAATTCGTTTACGAGCAAATCAATGAAACCAAGAGGTAATATGAAAATAAAGGATTATACGTGCGAAATACGTGGATCAATGTAAATACGAGATATGTGCTTTTTATTTTATGCTTTTCGGAACAAATGTTGTTTTCTCTTGTTTTCCAAGCGTATGATTCATTTTTATTCATGTAGCCTCCGTTGTTTCATTTATAAATTACATCATTGAAACATTGGAACGTGATCATCGATTATATCGCAAATAACGGGAGATACTTCCGAGATGATTTCCGATTCGCTCTTTTTTTCTTCTTTTTTAACGTATTTTCCCCTGACTATATGCAGACGCAAACTTAGAGACCGGGTCGATCGGGCATCCGATGCCCCGTGCCAATACTTCTCCGACTAGTTTTGCGTGGCTATTATAGCCGCACGATTGGCTCCCCGTTACTTCCCATTCGTCTGTCCCGGCATCCGCAACTTCTCGACGATCTCGAGTCTTTTCGCCGAGAGTCAGCACGACGACGACTACCGGGAGCGGATACCGTAACTTGAGATATCGTCGCTATCGCTCATTCCGAAACGTCAGTTCTTCCGGCAAACAAAGACTTTAATGACTCGGACTTTCCATTCGCATGTTTGGCAGCAAAAAGCCACCGTAAAAATATTCCGCTCGTGATAAACGGGCGCGCGTGCGAGCATATTGTTGTTGAAAACAGAGATCTGCTCGGGGGAACTGTCCAGAAGATGCGGACGACTATGACAGATTCATATATACTTCCCATCGCTACGGCGCGCGGAGTATACGACACGGAAGATTGCGCTCTGGTGAAGTTCCGACGTTTCGAACTTTTGAAGCGACATTCATCGGATACAGAAGGCGAGATGGAGAAAAGAAATAGGAACCATAAAAAAGGGAGACCGATGGTTGACTGAGCTCATAAAGAAATGTGTCGATTGAACGACGCGATTCCAACTTTCGTCACGAGTATCCGTCTCGCGACTGCAGACTGCTTTACAAACGTAATAGTATAAAATCCCACCGAAAGAATTACAAAGCTTGTCTTCCATAAAAATTTCTACACTATTTCTTTTTCGAATCGACCCAGATGTCAAACTCTTTTCAAGTCATACCGTTACAAAATTATTTAAATGCGTTATTATTTTAATCTGATGCAATAGCAAGTATTTAAAAAAAGAGTAAGTTTTTTTTATATGTTCAAATGTGTGTGTCATAAATGTGCACCTGGAACGAGAATGCATTATTTGAATTCAAATCTTATCCTTGTCCCATTAAATTTACATCCCTCTTACCATCTCCTATTACAGCATGTTATCGTATGCTGGACCAAAATGGAATAAGAAGAGAAATGTGACTTTTATTCAAAATAGCTTTCACAGGAATAGAATGCTACCAGTTATTTTCATCGTCATTGTTATTTTTAGTAAACAGATATATAATTTTATAAGCTTAGAAATTAATTCTTTATCGTGTAATTCAAATTTTATTTGTATAATATATATATATCTATCATTTTTTAAATATACTCTATTAACTCATACATACACGTAAATACCAATGGAAATTTCAAATATCAAATTTATAAAATAGCGTAAAGTCAACAGCACTAATGGATGTGAAAGTATCGTTCCGTGTATGCAACAATTTCAAACATATGCTAAACGAAATGTAATTTCTGGATCAATGTAAATGCATAAAGCTTGATCTGTTGATAAATAATAACCCCTTTTACAAGACATTAATGTAATGCGGTGGAAAGATTACTTCTCTTTCCATTCGCATCCTTAATCAAAACTGCAGTCGCTTACATGTGTGATGCAAAAGCTTGCGCGCATGTTATTCCTAAATTTTTCAACATTAAATAAAAAATGTTGAGGTTTTACATGTAATTAACGGCACTCCTTTTCGTAATACGCTATTGTGCATATTATAATGACACATAATATGAAGAGAGAACAAAAGAATCGCGATAGAACAAAATACGAAGTTTATATCCGAGATAATATGCGGCAATATGCCGGTGTTTGCATAAAAAGGTACGAAACGATATGGAATTAAGCTGCAACCTGCGCTCCTCTGAGATTTTACACCGAAGAATAACAGAAAACGGCAAGGATTACGACGTAAACGTCAATAATGTTGTCGACGACGATGCCGAGAACGAGACACACGCGCCATGGAATCGGGGTTGAAAGGCCTCCTCGGACCATGCTCCGGGAGACTCCAAAAGCGCCCGGCCAACAGCCACTTGGTGGCATTCAAAGCACAATGCCGACAACGCGGAATTACACCGCGGGAGTCGGCTTAATTAGTACCTCTCCGTCTGGTCGTGCATCGAGCTGGCGCGGACGTCACATGCGCTACTAAACGCAGTCGGAACATTGTTTATGATACGTCTCATACGCGAGACTCCAAAGAGCGCGAGCTTCCTTTCGTGGTATCCCGCGCGAATTAAATAGACGTCGTGAATCGTAAACGCAATGAAAGCTTGAAGTAAAACAATGAGGCAAAACAATAAAGAAAATCCGATATGACACACAATCCTGTTTACAAGTCCACATGTGACTCGACATAAGAACATTTTTTAAGCTATTTAAGATTACGCGATATTATTTTTATTTATATTAAATAAGTAATAAACGAGCATTTACCACTTCAATATAAACATATTATAAACACGTAAAATATCTTATAAAAGCATGTTGAAAGAATATTAAAGGATCATGAAAAAACCAAGTAAAAACCATGGAAATTAAGCTACATTAAATGTTGTACAATAATAGCCCTTAATTATATCGATTACTGAGGTTTGAATTGACTGAGTCAATTCAATTATAATCATTTTTTTTTACGTTAAACTGGCAGTGATCGTGCGGTGTAGATTAGAGTTTTTGGTTTCCGACAGAATTCACTCGGTTAGAGGAAAGGCGCAAAAGTTTTCGACGCTCGCGAAACTTTCGAACGTGCGACGGATTGGTATTGGCAAGTTCGTAGTGAAAGGGGTTCCCTCGCGGAGGATTAATCTCGCATTGAGTCTGCGCGCACGGAATCCCGATAATCAAAAGCGTTGATACTCTCACAACAAGCATCGTTATATAGTCGGGCCAGAGCAGACGATCAGCTGACCTGGCTTGCTCCAGCATAAATATCGTGTTCGCCCAAGTTCCATCGAGCGTCCAAGCAGCTCTATAGCCGCTGTAGCAGCTCGTTACTCGTAATTCGTAATCAATTTCATTTAAAAAAAAAAGAGAACTTACAAAGTGCGTGACCAGAGTTATCGGAGATAACTAAAAAATTAGTGGAGTAGAATTTTTCGATTTCAATGACGTGTGCAATATTGAAAAGTGCAAATGTTCAAACGCCAGAAGCGTCAATTTCGCGTTGTTAAAAACTTAACAGAGCACAAAGAGGAAATAAAATCCGTTGCATGCCGAACGTGCGAAATATTGCCGGAGATTCGTTCGCAACCGGTTCTCGAATTACTCGAGCGAATATCAGCACACGTGACACGAGAGCACAACCGTCAACTTGGGCAAAAAATGCACGACACGTAGTGTACTTACGTGTGCGTAAAAAAAAAATCTTTATCCACCGTCATATCCGACCGACTTAAACGTTACTTCTAATACAGGCGAATAATTCATACCTCAAAAGCGTCTTGATTAAACCTCGCGATGCGCCAAACTATCCGCGCGATTTACACGTTGTCACGTCCCGCACATCTCCGTGAACTAGAACGCAGGTTACGCGCGATTACGACCAGTCATCTCCGCGGCAATCGTATCTCGCGTCGTGCTCCACTTTATTCATCCCTTCCGTCAGCGCAGCACGCGACACGTTTATAGCTGGCACGCGTCCTGGCGTTACCGACAGAGCAAAACTCGTTACTAGGTTAGAATCCGCTGAAAAGGGATGCTAGCGAGAGTGCACGGGGGTGGTGAGCGATCGTCGCTTCTCCCCTCTCCGTCGGGCGCGCGCGACCCCTCTTCACCCTCGTCGTTTCTCGCAGTTTCCAGGATCTCCGGAAAACTTTGCTGGAAAGCGGCAGGCGGCAGGCGGCGGTCGGGGGTGGGGTGAGGGTGGGAATGGGGGTTCAGCGATTATATACGAGGTAGGTAGACTTCGAGTAGGGGAAACGGTTCCTTCCGCGCGGTCGAGCCACCCCCTTCCCTATTCACCCTCATGGCACCCCTTTGTCTGTCTCTGTGTGTAAGCACGAACGCGGTGAATAAAAAAGTTTCATGTCACTCGCGAATTCGTCGGCGCCGGCAATGCGCAGGCACCAACATGGCCGCGCACTTCGCGAAACTTTGTCGAAACATCTACAGATTATCAAACAACAGCTACGCGAGAGCGTTTACTCACGAGCCGGCGGGGGATAGTCGGGAAGAAACTAATATTCTCGGATGAACAGCGAGCTGAATATTAAACGCGAGGCTGTCTGTTTTGGAATGACATTTTTAAAAAGCAACAGTCAAGAATAAAATGCACGAATAACAGATAATTTATGACAACTATATATAATGCTATTTTAATGCGTAATCCCTGATATATATAGATATGATAAAATAATTTATCACGTACTTATAAATAAATAATGAAATTTCTATTATCTAACTAATGTTTAATTATGTAAATTACACAGCTATAAAAGGCCAATTATATCTATAGGATTTACTTTTGTAACTATCAGCGCATTCGACTATTTTCCTATTATTAGTGATTCAAATGGGAAATCTTGAGAAACAATAGCGCGAGCGCACGAAGCACGTGGCGGATGTTTGGAAAAGTGCCCCTGTATACCGAATCAAGTGGAATTGAAAGCACGCGAGTCTCATCGGCAAATGGAAAACCGAAGATGGACGAAACGCCATGTCCGCTCGATAAGTATAGATCAACCAAGTGCGTACGATGGTTTCTTTCTGATTGTCGGAAGCTGTCTACTCGTGGCACGGTAGCCGTACCTGGTTGCCTGCCGCCTGCCCTCGTGGGAGTCAGCTAAGGGAAATCAATATCTCACTAGGGGTAGAGAACATGAGGAAGTGAGAGACGAAGCAGCGAGAGTAGGAGCCGGCGAAGGTGGAGAAGGAAGAAGAGAAGGAGGACGCACCGAAGAAGGAGAAGAGGAGACGCGGACCAGAGTACGGTGGGAGGAGGGTGGCCGCGCGCTCGTCAACCTCGCTCGCTCGCTCGCGGCCCTCCGCGGCCGTAGTGCCACGCGTGAACTCGACCGCCGCGGTAGCACGCGTGAACCCGGCGCAAGTGATCCCGACCCGACCGTCCCACGCAGCGTGCCGGTCACCGCTGCGCGCTGGTAAGGCCGTCGTCGTTGGTAACGCGCGACCACGTGTGTCGTCGTCGTCCTCCCTTAGCGCGACAACCGCCACTATACGCGCACGCTATGTACCCCTTTATATGTACATATATGTATGTATGTATGTACCCTATATATACAAAACGGGTAAAACACGCTAGCCCGCGTGTCGCGCGAGCGTATGCCGTAGCCCGCGCGCTCGTTCCAAACCTGTCGGCCGCTTAGCGGGAACTGGAGACGAAAACCTTGCCTCCGCATCGCGTTGCCGCCGTCCTCCGGACTCTCGCTCCAAACTCTATCCCGCGCCTCTCACCCCCGCGCGCGCGACTCACCCCCAACTTTCTCCCTGGCCCTCTTTCTCGCTCGTCGTCGCCGCCGCCACCGCTGCCGCCGTTGCCGCCGCCGCCGCCGCCGCCGCGCGTTCTCACACTCCGCGCACACCGCGTTTCTCGACGAAACTTTCCCGGCGCGCGTCGGGACACGACGATCCACCACTACCGCTCTACCATCGGCACCACTACCATCGCCGTCGCCCACCACCACCAACGTCGCCGTAGCTACTACCACTATTCAACTCCGGTCGCGATCACCTTCGGCGCTTCCACGTTTACCAGTAGCAACCCCCGACGATGTGTTGCCTACGGCGCGGCGCGTCTCCGCCGAACTTCCCTCTTCTTTCCAGATTCAACCCCTGTCCGACCCCTCTTCCCCCCTTTTCCCTCCTTTCATTCCGATTCTCCGCTTCGCCCGCGCAGCGCGCGTGCCACCCTTTCCTCCGCATATATCCTGCGCGCTTCCTTCTCCGCTTCTCCTTCAAGTTTCACCCAACTTTTTCCACCCAACCCCACCGCTCGAGCCGACGACGATGCTACCGCGACATACGCTGATATATACATATATCTCTCGCGCGCGCGGCTTCTTCTACCCTCCTGCCATCCTTCTCTTTACCTCTTTCTCTCTCTCTTCTCTTACTCGCTTCTTGCCTGGGAATGCGCACTACGTACTAACGTACGCGGCTCGCGGACTGTCCACCGAGTCGCGGGACGAACTTTGGAGTAACGCGACACGCTCGCGACGCGATCCGCGAACAAACGGGCACGCACCTCGAAATTGACACACTTCGATTTTAGTAGAACCATGTGTATGTTGTAAAGTACCACATGCGTAAAATATTTATAACAATATGTTCAAGCTTTTAATAATTTCAAAAAACTATTTACAGGTATTTTCTACACGAGATATCTGAAACTTAACAATATTGAAACAAAATAGTTACGAATGGTCTCTTACCACATAAATTTTAGAATAACTCACATTCAGAAAAATAATGGCTTTTTTCTAATGTATCATTTAATATATCAGGATCTCTATCTATTATATATATGCCAAATTCTGAGGATTACATTTTACCTAAAAGAAAAGTACTTTTTGTTGAAACATCATATTTATAAATATATTAATGTATATGTAGAAGGAAGAGAGAGAAGGGTAAGAAGAGGAGAATCCTAGATCCCGTATTGGAAATAGAAAATGCTATATAAAATTGCAATACAATTTAAGTTGACATAGTTACTGCTATCCACGCTCCAAATTGGAAGGCACAAAACTTATACGATTACCTTCCTACAGACGAAATTCCAGATTTATGCAGTCACTGACGTTAGAGTTCAATTTCGATTTCGCGTATCTTAAGTGCTAGATTCTAGATATTGACTTTCGGAGCTTTCTGAGATAGATCCAATTAGATTCTAGAGCATTATTTAAGCTCGAAACTTTTGCCAAATAATTTAAACTAACATCGATCGTAACATTTATATAAATATAACTTTATACAAATAGGATACATATAGACTACAACCATGGCATGTATGATAGGTATCTATAAATGTAATGCTTTACTAATTCATTATGTATTTCACACGATATATGTATATAGGTAAGGTAAATGTCCCAGTGGCCGGACGTTTAAGCATAAGTTTTCACAAATAATACAATTTATAATAATATTAGAAAGATCTTTAATAATAAATATTTATATTTATTCGAAAATTTAAGATTCCTTTAAGCAGGGAAAAATTATTTTAACTCATAAATATCAATTATTAATTAAATATTTACATAAGTAATGGAGCGTGTTAATGTACCAGCGACCGGACAGCTGAAATAGACTATGGCCTAGTATCCGGACATAACTTGTCCCAGTGTCCGACCATGATAAGAAAATTAGTATGCTGATAAAAAATATTGTTATAGATAGATATTTAATGACAGAAAACAACTCTAAATTAGCGTTTATATACTTAAACTTATCTTACAGCAAAAATCTAGTGATTGCAACAGGCGACACTGCATGACATTAACCTTTTATTTTCGCGTCCGGCAGCGTCCGGCGATTGGGACTTCACTGATATTTTAATGTACCAGTCTCTGAACGCTCAAAAGTATCGAATGCTTATTTAATCAATTTTATTAAATACAAAAATTTTTAATTAAATTTACTTCTTTTTCCCAATTAATCGTTAAATATTAAAGTTTTTTTACAATAATTATTATTTTTATTTATAATTGTTCAAATAAATAGTAAATATTTTTCTCCAATTTGTCCGGCCATTGGGACGTTTACCTTAGCTCTTTTAATTTTAAAATTGACAACTAAAGCGTGAATCACGTTAAAGCTAAATAAATTATCATTAATTAAAGACAAATGCTATGAGATACGACACTATTGTAAAGCAATTGCGCCAATCTCGAGCATTCTTCAGAAAATATTGTTGATTACGCCGCGAGATGGAATATCAGAATGCCGCGAAGCAGAGCATGCATATTCATCCGTAACGAAATCCAAACGTGAGATATAATTGAATAGCGATTCCGAAATTAATCAGAAGAGATATCGAACTTTATCCTACAAAGTCGACACGGATGGAATTTTCCCGTATAAATCATAATGCGACAAGCTTCGCGAATTTAACCGTCTGTGTCATAAGTAGGGAAGGGACAGGGGGTAAACCAGGCGAGGTGCACGCTTTAAGCAGTGGCACGCTTCGGCAGGAGAAAGAGAGGGTGGAATACGGAGATGGGCGCGCGGCCGGACGTCGCGACGCCTGCGTCAATCTGCGATTCATTGCCTTGGCAACGGCCGACGCTTACCGCTATTCTCCCTATAGGGTGTCCTAATCCTAACGCGCAATTTAAATAGTAGGATTCCTATTAAGAGAATAATGATGATTTCAAAATCGAAGCAACAATAGCTTCTAAATTATAAAAATTGAGAATTACATACATATGTGTATGCGCGTGTGTAATTATCAAAATTGATTATAATTTTATATATGCATAATAGTTTAAACAAATTAAACTTTAAAAGTATAGATAGATAATAAAATCTCATTTTAATTGCACTTCAAGAAATAATTTTTTAATAAAAGTGGGTCAACGTTTAAACATTTAATGTCGAAATTGAAAATTATGAATAAGAACAGCTAATTCAATTTTTATTTTGAAAAATGGCGCAAATTTTGCTTTTGAAAAAAACAATCCTAATATTTGATGTAATCTCAGTGCATGTATACACCTTATATATATTTCGCCCACTCGCTCCTTCTCAATCACTGTTTCATTTATTTCTTTCACCACTCGGAAATCTCTCTTTCCTTTTCACTAATATCTCTTTTCCTTTTCTTCTTTCCTTCCTTCCTGCCTGCCCTTTTTCCTCTAATACAATTATAGAATTGGTATATGTATAACTTCAAGCAAATCAGAAATGTAACAAGTGGATTTTGTCATTTTCCCTATAATCGTTTCTTCTAATACCAGCAATTGTCATAATTATTTCACAATCGGAACGATAACGATTCTTTGTCCGAGTTATTATGAAAGAAACGAAAATGATTATCTAATTGTAAGTTATGATAAGGAATTATCATATTACTTTGGATTTTATCATTAATGCAACAATTTTAAAAAATATCCAGTATTAATACAGAGTGCAATAAATTATGTAGTAACGAATTTTCTTATAGTTTATTCTTTTCTCGCTATTATATACGTGGATAGTACATTCCATTTAGCCAATTACAAGTCCAAGCTTCTGTCAGTCTGACCTATCCCAACGACATTGCTATCATCTAATCAAATCACTAAGTTTATAGATCAAGTCTAACTTCTAAAAGCATTGACCTAATGCCCCAGTCCTACTAGCGAAATGTAACAACATACTAAAATTGATTTTGTAAGAAACGGAAGGAAAACTTCTTTTCAGAAAGAAAATCTTCTTTTCCAGATAATATTTAAAAAATGCATTAGTATTTTTTCTTTAATTAAAGTCATTGTGGAATGTTCATTGTTTTTCTCTCTCTCTCTCTCTCTCTCTCTTCTATCATTATTAAATATATATTTACTTGATATTATTTAAATTATTTTACTTATGTTTCTGAATAAATAGTTATTTTAAGGTAATTATTACATTAACATTATAGATCACTGAATATTAGTTATAAAAAATATTAATATTTACCATAAAATAATTATTAATTTTAAAAAATCACCCATTAAAAATTAATAAAATTACTGACCTAATAAAGATAAACCATTTTACGTATATTTTAACGTTATCTCCATATTTTTACATTATATTGGATATATCGCTGATAAAAAGACAGCATAAACATTTGTCATATTATTTATAAAAGCTATTAAAGATGTTTCCGCTTCGATTTCCTCTGGATTATATCCGGTTTAACCATCCTGTTATCGATAAAAGAAACCGGTTTCCCCTAGTCGTAGATAAAGTTCTCAGTGTCATAATAAAGTTTTGACCCCCCCAAAATGGTACGTATATCCGTAATAAATTGTTCTTGCAAAGTTTCTGAAAGGCGAGCTACATAAATAGTCACGCGGAGGGATTTTACCCCGCGCTCGCGCGCGCGACCTCCATCTTTCGCCGACGTCCACATTCACCCCCTATTATAGACCTCGCTATACTATACTCTTAAAGATGCCTTTCATTGCGCTCCCACGTCGCACAGAATCCGATCGATGAGACTATCTTGCTCGCACGGCCACCGAAAAGTCAACCCTGCTCCCCCTTCCAATTCGCGTTTTCTCCTTCACAAACGGGACCTTCCAGTGGACCATCGGCGCCCTCCCATCATCCGCTCCCTTCCCGCTACGGAGATCTTTTTATCCTGCTCTTTCTTAACTTCTTACTCTCGTTCTACGATAACGCCACCACCTTTACATTCTACACGAGCTATGTCGTTTCGAACTTTGTCTCTGTTTCTTTCCGCCGCGAAGAAACTCACGAAGCTATAACCTTTCCTTTATGAAAAACCAAATCATTCTTTTTCTTTTTATGTAACATATATAGCCATCTTTTTTGGAACATTTCTTTTGTATATCTTTTAGCTTTTATAATATCTCGACTCGTTCAATCGACCAAGTCTTTTTTTTTAAGAAATAATTTGCTTTGCTATTAATTTACGTTAAATTAATTAATTTTTAATCTGCTTAAATTTGATATAATTCCACTGCCTCTCTTATAATGCCTGTCTTTAAAATTAGCACCTTATTTTTTTAATTTCCATGTAATTGATAGTGTTGTTTATCAACATCCATTAATATTTTGATTCTAAATTCCAAATTTATCAAAAATTTTTGTTACTGACAGCAGAAAAGTGAGTTACTCCGTTATATGTATTTTCCGTAAAGACCCAGTGACCAGAGTGATCTACACGAAAGAATAGCGCATTCTAGGCTTTGATTTGCAAATTGTTTAAAAGCCGCGATCAGCCGCGATCGATGCTAATAAATCTAGCGAAACACCTGGTACGCAGAGAAACAAATACACTTTCGTGCGCCAAGTTCATGGGAGCTGCTTATTCATTTCCGGCTCGAGAGGCTTCGTGCCTCTTTTACCAAGGAAAGTTTCGCATGCGAACCGAACTTTCCGCCTGTAATTACTCGAGTATTTGAACCGAACGGATAGCTATAAGGCTTCTCATATTTATGTTCCACCCAACGCGCGTGCAAATTTATAAAAAGAAAAGGAAACGATCCCGCCACGACTCGCGTCGACGCAAAATTACATCAGAGCTTGCGTTAAAAATTGCTCGAAATATCGTACGATTAATTTTAATTAAATTTTTCTACGCGACGTACTGGAAAACTTTCCACTAATCTCACCTTTCGACACAGTATCGGTTGTAATATATCATCTTATTGTTAATATAATAAAGAATATAATTCTTTCCTCTTTTTCATATCGTATTATTAATATAATTAGTACCGTATTATTAATACACGTATAGTATTAATATTAATTATATTAAAGTTATTCGACTGTACATATCAAACCAAATTAAATTAGAATAATTGCCATAACGGTCCAAGCTTGGATCTTAATAGCCTAATATTATTTTTATTGTGTGATACCATACACATATTATTCCCTCCTTCTCTTTAGTTAAATCCATTCTTATCTCCAACTCTTGAAAACTGTGCGCCGACTAGATTTGTCAGACTTAAAAATACAGCCCCCGTTGGATCCCTAATATTATTATGGATTTAACTAAAGGGAAGAAGGGGATAATATGTGTATCACACAATAAAAATAATATTAGTCTATTAAGATCCAAGCTTGGACCGTTATGGCGATTATTCTAATTTAATATTAATTATATTACGAATGTCATTTATTACATTTTACTAAATTAAATTTTACTAATTGTAAGTCAAATATTTCTGGCTTAATTCTCTTAAATATCAAAATTTACGTATGTTATCAGTGAAATTAATAACGTTTGCCTCCTGTGCAATAATGTACGTTTGTATTAAAATTAATATATTACAAAAAAAGTAAAAATAAAAAAAGTAAAAGATAAAAAATGTGACCCACATAAATAAAATAATTTACTGTTACAAAAATTAATTATCTTCTAACAGAAAATATTAAGATTAGGTTTGTATGCTTCATGCACGATATATGCACTTTTTAACTTCTTTTAACTTGTATCGCAAGTTAATAATTTATATCCTCCAAAGTATCCCCCGCTTTTCGAAAGTTTACTTTACGCCACTTTGCTTCTACGAAAGACCTATATTAGTACCTATTTTCGCTAACCGGAAGAAATCTGAAAAAACGGATTTTCGCTTTTACAAAAAGAATTTTCCTATGGTAATTGCTTCTTCGCTTTACGCCATTTCGGCTTACAGATTTCGTAAGAATGTTCTACTTTCGGGGAAAACCTGTATAGGCGGTATATATACGAGGTATCTCATTCTAAATCATTCACAAGAGTAGGTATTATCGAAATTATAGTACTATTAATATTAAAAAATGCTTGAATCAAAACTCTTTGACTGTTATCTAAAACATTTTTTTATCATTAATAATTCTAATAATGTTCGCCAGAATTTGGATTGATTAAAATAAAATTTGTCTCGCAAGATTTCAAAAATGTCTGCAAATTTAGAAAATTATTTTCAGTCCTCAACTAAATACTGCAACTGCAGGAGACAATTTCGCAACGGAAGAATTAAAACGATCTCAATAAGTAGTCCCACCTGCGTTCATTCTCTATGGGTGCATAAATCGAGATAGTCGTGATTGTCTTTCTAAAAGCAACCGCTTGCGAGTCAGAGGAGCATAAACATTGCGGGCAATCGGCGTACGGGTTACATCGTTAGATTTATCCCTACGCTCTTACTCACCCCCTCCCTCTCCGCTCCCCTCTCCGCCCCCTACCCCGCTCCTCCTCGCCTCGTACGGATTTGATTCTCTCCCGTTGCGCGACAACCCGGGATTACCTCGACTCGGGAAATTCGGGCCGCAGGGGGGTGAGAGAGACGGCGAGAGGTAATGTCGATAAGAATGGCCCGTTTCGCAATATTCGCCGCGCAAACGCACGGCTTCTCGACACGGCGCGAAGTTGCGCGGCGAAATTCAAGCAGTACTTACTATCATTTAGCCGTTCGAAACTTTACTTCAGGCACCTGACATGTTACCGACGCGACGACGCGATGAAAAAGTTCGATTAAAATATCGTCGAAAGAGAAAATCATTATAATATAGATGTAATCGACGCAGCTAATTACATTACAGAATTAAAGAACGACAACATACCTGACGATTATCATGATGCACGAGAATTGCGCTTCTCACGGCATATCGGCGAGAAAGTAATGGCACCGAGGTACGCGAGGTATTTCGATCGATTCTGCGCCCTCCGTGTTGACAGACATCGAAAATCACGATATTAGGTACATACAATAACGATTATACACGATGTTACGCGACACGATACGGTGGCGCTCGCGATAATTCTATTCACGCGGGGTTCACTTTTAGATTATCGCGGAAAGTACGGAGCGAATTCGGACAACGCGACTTCTGTCACGGCGCGTCCCGTAACTGCAGACTACGATCTGAAGTCTGAAGTTATCGACAATTGTTAGCGCAGTTCTCGAAACATCGAAACACTAAAAAGAGGTGAACTAATCGCGGTGCAGTGATTTGTATATCAACTGCACGTAACATGAAATAAAGTTTCTCCTACGTTGTCCTACAAGATTTCAGACTTTAGAAAATTATTTTCAGACCAAAATTACTCTTATCTTACAACTTAACATGAAACCTAAATATATACACTGTTAAATTCATAGTGTCAAATTATACTCAATTTGAGTCATTTTAAACCGTTCCTACAGGTCGTTACTGCTCCTACTCATATACGTCGTTAAATTTAACTAAACCAATAAGTTAAAATGATTCTGTTTTGTGTAAAAATAATAAAATTCGACACCATGGTAAAATAACAAATGTTAATCTAACTCAAGATATTGTCCTTTAATATTTACAGTGAATAGCTTTCAATTGCAATTACAGATTGTAACATACCTGGCGACGATCGAAAACTGTCTCGCAGCACGAGAGATAACGGTGAAATATATGGATTTCGTTCGGTGGAAGTCGAATTAGATATCGGAGAATTGCCATATACGATTGTTACAAGGAACGCCCGACTTGAATTCTAGAATTCACTTTAGAACATCGCGAAAAATATGGAGCGATTCGAATTCGATTCTGCATTTCCACCATTCAACTTCGATTTGCCAAGGTTGCGTGGAAATTCCGAAACAGAGAACCAATCAGTTTGACCTTGAATAGTTGCTTGAAGGACACGTGAAGGTAACCTTCAATTTCTTAAGTGGAACCACCTACTTTTCATTACATATTCTTCTAGCTTACATCGAGGGCTTTTCCAAAACAATTAAATACCTTTTCGTTAAGTACTTTTTAAGTTATAAGGCAAGATGAAAAGCACAATCCGGCCGGTCAAGCAAGATGAAAAGCACGATCCGGACGGTCAAGGCAAGATCAAAAGCACGATCCGGCCGATCAAGGCAAGATGAAAAGCACGATCCGACCGGTCAAGGCAAGATAAAAAGCACGATTCGACCGGTTAAGGCAAGATGAAAAGCATGATCCGGCCGGTCAAGACAAGATCAAAACCACGATCCGGCCGGTCAAGGCAAGATCAAAAGCACGATTCGACCGGTTAAGGCAAGATAAAAAGCACGATCCGGCCGGTCAAGGCAAGATCAAAACCACGATCCGGCCGGTCAAGGCAAGATCAAAACCACGATCCGGCCGGTAAAGACAAGATCAAAAGCACGATCCGGCCGATCAAGGCAAGATGAAAAACACGATCCGGCCGATCAAGGCAAGATCGGGTCATGTGTACAATTATTGTAGGTGTTCAAAAAAACCGCCATTTACTTCGATACAAATGCCCAACCTACAATAATTGTACACATGACCCGATCTTGCCTTGACCGGCCGGATCGTGGTTTTGATCTTGCCTTGACCGGCCGGATCGTGCTTTTCATCTTGCCTTAACCGGTCGAATCGTGCTTTTTATCTTGCCTTGACCGGTCGGATCGTGCTTTTCATCTTGCCTTGATCGGCCGGATCGTGTTTTTGATCTTGCCTTGACCGTCCGGATCGTGCTTTTCATCTTGCTTTGACCGGCCGGATTGTGCTTTTCATCTTGCCTTATAACTTAAAAAGTACTTAACGAAAAGGTATCTAATTGTTTTGGAAAGCCCTCGATGTAAGCTAGAATAATATGTAATGAAAAGTAGGTGGTTCCACTTAAGAAATTGAAGGTCACCTTCACGTGTCCTTCAAGCAACTATTCAAGGTCAAACTAATGGCACCATCTTATGTCTTCCACGAAACCATACAACTTTTGTCTGAAACATTTCTTTCTACAATCAAAAATAAGAAAGTTATTTGAGGTGGGACATTAAAATGGGA
The DNA here is from genome assembly GCA_035220615.1 of Leptothorax acervorum. Classification (NCBI taxonomy): domain Eukaryota; kingdom Metazoa; phylum Arthropoda; class Insecta; order Hymenoptera; family Formicidae; genus Leptothorax; species Leptothorax acervorum. The sequence continues at coordinate 303,138 of JASTWQ010000043.1, read as the reverse complement.
CACCCTGTATATACGTCGTTAAAATTTAACTAAACCAATAAAGTTAAAATGATTCTGTTTTGTGTAAAAATAATAAAATTCGACACACATGGTAAAATAACAAAATGTTAATCTAACTCAAGATATTGATTTAAATTTTATCCTTTAATATTTAACAGTGAATGTTTAGCTTTGAAGAGAGAAAAAACGACAAAATGAACTCGATACGATGCAATACAGAATACAGTTACAATATAATAAATTGTACACATACCTGGCGACGATCGAACGTCAATTGTACTCTCACTCTCGCAGCATCTCGGCGAGGAGATAACGGCATGAAATATACGTGGATTTCGTTCGGTGTCGATCGCGTCGAGTCGAATTATCGGATATCGTAATTGCGATACTGGGATATAATAATTATATATACGATTGTTACAAGCGAACGCCCGACGATTCGAAGACACTCGCGATAATTCTATTTGCGCGGAATTCACTTTTAGAACGTGATAATCGCGAAAAATATGGAGCGATTCGAATTCGATTCTGCATATTTCCATCGCGGCGCATTCCCGTGACTGAACTTCGATCCGAAATTGCCAAGGTGCAGCAGGTGCGATTCTGGAATTTCCGAAACAGAGAACCAATCAGATTAATCGGATACGCGTTCTCGTTTAATTTCACTCTATACAAATTAAGTGAATATAGGCCGGTATTCATAGTCAGATCTTATATTTAAGATCGTCTTAAGTCTGGTCAAAGGCAGTCTTAAGACTCCATCCAGCCAATGAAATGACCGTATCAGCGTCTTAAGACATTACTTAAGACGATCTTGAAATAAGATTCGACTGAATACCGGCCATAATCTTAAGTTTCATAACATGAAAGGGAAGGGGGGAGACGGTGAGCAGAAAAGATAAGTGTAGAAAATACAACTAAAACGAAAATAAAAAGTTGCTGTTTGGCGTGGAAATAAAATTTGAAATGTTTCAATAGACATTAGAAGTGGTCGAAGATAATCATTCTCCAAACGTACCTGATGATTCGTGCTGTTATATTGCGGCTTTTTGTTGCGATCTCGATCGATTTCACACGTATACGTATGAGTGTGTCCATTACTGGCGTATAATAGTGATTGTATACGACGTTTTAATACATTTTTCACATTCGCGGTAATCTTTCACGCGCGCGAGAATCACTTTTTAGCCATGAGTAACAATAGATAATAAATGACGGAGCAACTTGAACGTGACGTCGTGACTTCGCGATTCGCCAAGCCCGGCCAGGCGATTGACTGCGTGCTACGTAATTGACTGCGACGTGAAGTTCGTTTAGGATCAAGGATCAACATGGAAAATATCCGGGAAAAAATTTTTCATATACAGGGTGTCCGGTAATTTTTGACGAAGCCAAAAGTGTGAAGGGCCAGTTAGGTAGATTGAATCAAACTGAATAGAAAAGTCCTGTGCCGTATCCGCGTAAATATCCGCGAATCAGTGTGCGTTTGCACGATTCGGCGAGAAGAGACAGCCTTGCAGCGTTTACGGTTGCTACGCGCGCGACGAGGCATTAGGAGGAAGATTGCTCTGTAAACAACAACAGCTATACATGAATGACGCGTAATGCTAGACCTCTATTTAATTCATTGTCAGTTTCATTCAATCTACCTTCACACTTCGGCCTTGTCAAAAATTACCGTAAATACCCTGTATAATTATATATAAAAAATGTTAAAACACGGTTTACTATAATAGTATAATAGATATACTATCGTAGAAACAGTGAAATGACTACAATCATTTATTTAACATACATACATATATGTATTATATAAACAAGCATACGTATGAACATACATGCGGAATTTTTTCCGCTTTTTAAGGCCGAAACTTGAGTTCAAAATTACACGTCGTGGGAGAAGTGATTGGTCATCGCTTCGTTTTGCGTGAACACACACACACACACACACGTAAATACAGCAGGAAAAACAATTGCATCGCTGAAAGAAACGCTGTATTGCCGCATTCTTTCGACTAAATGCTGTGCAATTGATTCATTTGCACACAACGCTTCATGTAGATTGTAGGTAAGTAACTGAACGAATTCGTCTCATGCGCCGCGCTGCATGTTCTCGTTCTTGCGAGTCGCGGTCGCGACAGCACTGCATCGCGGATGCGTCAGTCAGAACTGGGCAGAACTGGGAGATATGCGAAGAGATATTGTTGTTTGTTGATGGTAGACGCTTCAGGATCGGGAATTATCACCTTCCACGTTATTACGAGACATTTTTTCAAGAATGTCTTACCAGTTGTATAGAAACACAACGTTAGGAAACACGTTGCAAGAAAGTCTCGACGAGCTGATACAGGTGAATGTGTGATGATACTATAAGATAGGTTAGAGTTATCATTTTAGGCCGTATATGAAGAAAGATTAATTCGTTTCGAATGAATGATAACGCAATTTACGTTAGTTAAGTTTATATGCTGTAATAAATTTCATTTACGCTATATAAAATCGAAAAGCAAAAAATTCTCCATATACATATATGTATCCTTTATATGAAAATAAAACTATAAATCTGTTTGATAATTACAATTACCTGTTTGATAATTACAAATTAAGATGTATTTTACTATATCTAATGTATTAGAAAGCGTTATTGTTATTTCATGATTTTATCACATCTAATAGTGATAATATATGTTCCAGTATGGGCAAATAACGCCACAGCTTGCGATAAAGGTGTTGCTGCAATTTGACAAAGCTATTAATCAAGCTCTAGCAACTAGGGTTAAGTCAAGACTTACATTTAAGGTAAGTCTTTATATTCAAATAATTCTTTGCCTGACTTTATTGCATTTGGAAAGAACTTTAAACATCTGATTTAAATAAATCAACTTGTTACAGGCTGGAAAATTAAACACCTACAGATTTTGTGATAATGTATGGACTTTTATGCTAAATGATGTTGAATTCCGTGAGGTTCAGGAGGTTGCGATAGTAGATAAAGTAAAAATTGTTGCTTGTGATGGAAAAAGTAAGTACTGATACGCTAACAAGAATTCAATCCATGATGTATTAACCTTCGGAAGGCAAACGCCAGGTCACTGATCTCAGCATTCAGTATAATAGCGACCAGGAAAGGCAAATTTTATTCAGAAAGAGCACCAGTGAAATAGTCGTGATGTCTGAAAGTACAGAAGTGACAAATCAGCAAATTATTACATATTACCATTTTTGAAAAGATAATAAAAAAATAAAAAGTAAATAACATTCTCATGTAGCAATTTGGTTTGCAACACATGCAAGAGAAACTTTACTATGTGTTAGAAGTAACCCGGTATTCGCCTTCCGAAGGTTAAATAGCTTAACGTAAGTTAACAATAAGTTTTCCAAGTGACTTAAATCACTGAACAGGCAATAATTTACAGTTTTCTATTACATTGTTAGTTTTATTGCTTTTCGGAATACATACATTTTTACAATATAAATATTCTTTTCAGCATTGGACGCAGATGGAGCAGCAAAACGATAACAAATTTAGCATTTTATACACGCGAGAGAAATCTTTCTTATATTGTCATAACAAATTTTTTCGTGATAAATAACAAGGCAAATAAGACAAAATAAAAATAGGTATAAATTTTCTTCCCTGTAAACATTTAACCGACAGCTAGTAATATATCAAATTTTAGAAAATATAATTTTTGTAACTGCATTAAGCCAACCTTACATATTTTTTAAATTTAAGTATACAAAAATTTAATATCAAAACATTTTAATTAATATTAAAATATAAAAGATGTATCGCGTTGTGTGACAGTTTCTGTAAATTTAAACACAATATCAAAAAGGGCATTATTATTATTGATATATGACAGGTTAGGTAAGATTATTTTATAAATGATTTCACATATGAAGAATGTAAATGGAGAAGACGAAGATGCATAATTAACTTACAATAATTTATTAATAAGCAAATACATTAAGTTTGTTATAAGAAGTAATGTACCTATACTTGTTATTGTAAGTATTGTGCTTTCTCTGATATTTTTATTATGTGGTCTGGAGTTCAATAAACAAAGTACAATTATATTTAAAATATATTGACCATCCAGAAAGAAGCAAGGGACAACATTAATAATTGCCAACCCTGCTGAAAATACTGTGATATATTTGCATAGTAGCGCAAATGATTCAGGTAATTTGGGATACAGGAAAGAATACTTTGGCACCCAATCCGATACATCAACAGTCCTGTAAATGTCTGCCGGATGACCAACGAATAGCACATCCTTGCCTATTTTCCTTTTTATTTGTATGATCTGCAGTTTTAAATTTTTTTAAAGATAACGATTTTGTGAAAACCTGTTCACTATAAGGGATAGATTACATTTGCTTCTACTAACCTTTGTCACATTGTCTAAAGAAGGTCGCATACAATGAGTATCTTGAGATAAACATTCGTGACTAGTATGACAGAAATTTTGTGACTGATTAAGCATTGCCCTTGCTGGAAGGCAAGAATGCGGAGGTAAATGAAGAGGAGCAGTTTGCGGTCCTTCAATATATTCGAAACACAGATTGCCATTTATCTCACTGTCAGTTGTACAACAATTCATAACACCGTTTGTTTTCTGCTTAGCTGGAACTGACTCGTCATAGTCCTGAAAAATAACATACAGTTGTTGCAACAAGACTGTAAAAATTACAAATAATACAAGTACTAGACGCTAAATGATAAAATCATAATAGTAAATATCTTGTAGGAAAATTACCTGGATAAATGATTGCTTAACACAATAGCCAGGAGCAGAGTGCTGTACTGAATGCAGCATACAATCGTACCAATCCTCACTGTGCTTTACAGGACAATTGTTTAATTTATATATTACATCATGCTCCAAAAGACCAGTTGGCCCTAATACAGGTGAATTCTACAACAAAAAAATAGCAAAATAAAAACATATTTAATATAAAATTTTAATAAAAACTTTCTTTTCTTTGATCACTTACAGGTAGAATAGTCTTCACATAAACCCCAGAGCCAACATTATAGAGTGGTGCCCACAGCCATGTGGAAAATACAAGAATTGCTGCAGCTATTGTAGCTAGAATAATATTATGCCAAATTCCTGCGCACGCAATACGTAATTGATTTCTTAATGGCAATGCAACTAATTGTTCATTGCTTATATGCACGTAAGCTATTGGAATAGTGAAAACAATCAAAATTCCTAAACCAAACAGCTGTACATCTTCTCTCGCTGCAGCAAGGGCATGCCCTAGTTCATGAACTATACTACATATTGCTAATGTTGTTGCATAATAGCCAATTTCATTGAAAGGGACGTCCACACCTGGTAACTAAAACATATAGAATTATCAAAGAAAATTTTACAAAAAAAGTAAACTAAATATACGAAAGATTTTTAAAACCTATATTATACTTAAGGTTAAATAATTATTTATCATGTTAAAAATTCTAATGTATTATAGTAAAAAGTACAAAGCTAAATTTGAATATATTGGTTCTTTTACTTCTATGCTCTGTATACTAAAGATTATTGAAAAGTATCTTCTTTATTTTTATTATAATCTACCATGGGTTCCAATATAACTCCTGAACTGGTATCGCTTAAGGATCCAGCTAGCCACATGTTAAACGTCATCCTCAAGATAATGACAACAGCTATTGGCAAGAGTATAATGCTTATAATGACACCAGCATTGAACCAAGCAGTCCAAAACCTGGAGCGGTCCATTCCCCATTTTATTATTTTACGATTGAAAGCAGTCGTAAACCATTTCACTCTTAATATCTGTATCTCTAGACCAGTGTTCTCCAGGAAGTAGAGATATGGAAAGTGCGAGCAGGACTGAAAAATATGTCAAAAGTTATCCTCACTATGATGAATTTTTATACTCCACATTACAAAACTGTTTCAGAGTTTACAGCAAGAAGTTTATGACAGAAAACGTTCATATCAGTGACAACTAATAACTTCTCGAGTCCAGAGAACCCTCGTTCGTGTATTATAAACGTCATTTCATTCTGACGGGCCTTCTGCGTCGAACTTTCGAGCGTGAAGCAAGAGCGAAAGCGAGAATAGTATGATTTACCTTAAAAAGCGTATCAAAAAAGAATAGTGAGCAATGTATCAGGGCTATCGCAATTAACACGCTCAAAGCATCCATTTTTCAGCTTGATTCTTGATTCCCGGATGCCGGTCTCTTTAATAACTACATCGCTGCGTCTCGCTAAATATTATTGGAAGTCACGCACACAAATCAATTCTCATACACAAGCACTCTCCTCTTTAAACAATCGTCGGCACGATAACGCTGTTCTCATATAACAGTAAACTTTCGGCGATAACGTGTTCGATGTTGTATTTATCGGTATCACTGCAAGCTTCACCTGTTTTTAGCAAACTTTGTAAACAAAATTTGTTAACTGCGTAAACGCTGATTTAATTCGAAACATTATTCACAGGTTTGGCAACGTATTTGCGTGGCGTGTCCGCAAAGGAGAGCGATTATCGTTTCTGCGTACCTCGCAAGTCGCAGCCCATTGAAGACGCAAAATACTCCTCAAATTTTGCATCTCCGCATCTCCGCAACGCATAGGGAATTTCGCATACAAATGTGTGCGGCTACGAGCACCAGTAGTAGAGGCGCAACTAAAACCGCACATCTTGACATATCTTGACGCGTGTTTACTGGAGCCGATAGCTAGCTGTCACTTTCACACTGCTTATCACTGACCGCGTAAAGTTGCAACTTGACATAAATTTGTAATCGCATATCGTTCCGTACACGACGTGATACAGTATTTTTAGCCTGTGTGTGTGTGTGTATAATAACATGTCAGATCTTGTAGAGAATCAAGTTCAATCACTGCTTGCCGGACAAGCGCTGGAAAACGATGACATATGCAATGTACATACTCTCACGAGTGACACGACAGGTATGTCAGCTTCGTACGGCAATCGTTTTCACGATGTTCTTGCGAGACCTGAAATCCTTTCCTTTTTTTTTCTCGCTAAGAGAAAGACTTGATACGACTGTACCAATATATAACGTTGCAGGTGCGAAAGCAGGTCAACTAACAGCACACATTCCCATTTGCTTGAAAACGGTGACGTACATAGTAGCCGCTGTTGTCATAAATGACCAAGGCGAGGTGTTAATGATACAAGAGGCAAAAGCTTCTTGTACCGGAAAATGGTACTTGCCAGCTGGTAAAGTGGAGAAGAATGAGAATCTCGTAAGCGCTGTTAAGAGGGAAGTCTTGGAAGAGACGGGTCTGATGATAGAGCCGTCAACTCTGATATTGGTAGAATGTGCAAATGGTACATGGTTTCGCTTTATATTTACTGGGGATATAGTCGGCGGTACTCTGAAGACACCTGACCAGGCAAATGAGGAATCGCTACAGGCGTGCTGGGTACGAAACATCAATGACTTGCCATTAAGGTCTAACGACATCATATATCTCCTGGACCGAGGCAAAAGTTACGTTTCTAATAAGACTGTTCCCCAACATCCTCAATTAATGCCCGTGTCCAAACCACATGCAAAACTATCGCTGAGATTAATAGTCACATCTAAAAAAAGGGCAACGTAAGTATCAAGCCGTATGCGATATCTAATAGAATTATAATTATCTCGTATTTATGATGTAATTATATTTAAATTAACGAGGTAACAAATGTTTATATAAATTTTGTTAATAGGAACAGATTACATGTGCTCATATCTGATACTGAACAATATAATCCGCCAATTTGTGAACTTAATCCAAATCGTAGTTTACTGTCTACTCTGCATAGCTTTATGACGGTAAGAGATTAGAGTAGTAATAGTAAAATTAAACTATGAGTAAATATCAAATACATGTATATAATATATTGCATGTATTTTGCATGTATATAATATATTGCATGTATAATGAAAATTTTTTATGAAAACTAAGAAAATCCACTCTTGTTACACACAGAACCAGTTATATGAATTATTCTCCAATAAAAAAGATAAAAATATATTTAATACACAATATATTTGAAAATTAAACATGGTTAAAAAATTTTCTTATGAATGTGTACCTATTCAGGCATTTATTCATTTTTCTTTAGGAAATATTTGGAAACGATGTAGCACAGCATAAGCCACATGGTTTATTGTCTGTAGAATTTAGTGGTGGACAAGGAGGAGATGGTCTGTGCTTAACATTACTGGTATCCTTCAAATTACCACTGGAAGACGTACCTATAATCGGAAAATATATTTGGCACGAACTTTCTGAAAACGTAGCAGAAACTCTTGCAGCCCGTCTGCCGCGAAACATGACTGTCCCTTTGAAGGTCGTACGTTAATTGCATACGAATGTTTTATTAAGCAATTATTGTGCTTGATGAAAATGAACGGTATAACAGAACGCAGAGATTTTTTTTTACTAAAATCAAGTTTATAATGTTAACATTGTAGTTACCCTAGTCTACACCAATGACTTTATAACAGATCTTAATAACAATGACTTTAGATAACATAACATTCCATACTTTTATCTAATATAAATAAGCTAATAACTATATGACAAGAAACTAAAGTATTAATCTTCTAATGATACAGTATCACATTGGAATCAAGTTCTTCTTTTTAAAAGTTTAATCCATCTCCAATATAAAGTAATTATAAATTATAATGCGCGTTAAACGATATAGATATAATAATAGTGATGAAAATCTCACAGTATATGTTTACACACATTATCATGATATGTATTGTATATTTGAAACTCAAATTTGATAGATAAATATATAATTTAAATTAGATTGTATATATACTTATAACTATGTAAAGAAATTATTAAAAGCAACGTTTATTAGTTTGTTTAAAAATTTATTATTAAACATTACTACATAAAAATGTTTAGAAATGTTGAATAGATTTGAAATTTTTATATTTGTATATGTATATGCGATCAAAAGTTACATAGTTTTTAAACATATCTCATTTATGCAAATTATATCACTCAACCAATATAATTGCTATATGAACAATGTAAAAAATTAAAAAGAGATAACTTATTGAAATAAACTTCGTAACAATAAGAAATAAATATAAAAGTAAGGATAACAAAAATTTTAAGGAGCAATTTATCACTTTAGATATCAAATTGCACATATGAGCTTAAAACAAGATTCAAATTATATTTTTGTTATTTTTATACATGCTTTGTATAAAGTTAAAATGTATATCGTAATAATAATTACAATAATTTACTTATTTAATTCAAGGGCTATTTAAGTCTGATATTATCGATTATAAAGTACTTGTATAAACAAAAATAATTGAAAAATTAATGAATATGTTAATTATTTATATAAATAAATGGTGGAAATTTTTTTATAAAAGTATTGTTTCTACTGTCCTTTCATATCCTATTTTAGTAACTCAAAAACATCACAGATTATTATAATCATATACCACTTGATCTTAAATAAGTCTACGTAAAACATGTAAATTTAAAGTTTTTTATAATATAATTCATAATAATGTTACATTTAAAATTCAGGAAGACCATCATGCAACTGCATAAAGGTTTGAAAATAAAAGCTATTTGTTGTCTCTGCCTTTGTAAAAAATTGCTTGTTTGCAAGTCGAGCATTGAATGAAAAAATACTAAAAATACTAAAGACGTAATATTTTTTTAAATCCTTAATATGCAGGATGTCATATGTAACTTATTACAAATCAATATCTATCAGTTTAATTATTAAAAAACTTTTAGATAACAGCTCAATAAGACCTTTCAAAATCTAAAAAATTAATTTTACATTTTTAAAGAAAATATATAGGTACATATAACAGATAATGTATACTTTCTTATTGTTAAGGCATCAAGAATTTTTTCCAACTTTTTGGGCGTTTTTTTGACAGTAATATCAAATTGTAACAAATTATATGACTCCTGCTTAATAATAATCGTGTATACCTTCAACTAGAAGTAGATGTTAATCTTCCCATAGTGTTTAATACAGTATCTTCTGTACTTTCATTCTTTATAGGAACCACATTACTAGTATTATGGATTAATTTAATGTCATCATTGAGCGTTAAAGACACATTATTTAAATAATTTGAAGAAGCGCTAGTATTAACATCTGTACCAGTATGTAGTACATGCTTTTGATTGTTTTCACAGTCAGTTGCATTTGTGCCTGTATTTACAGGATGTTTCTTCATATGAGTTGTTAAATTCCCGCTGTGATAAAACTCCTTCCCACAAATTTTACATTGAAATGGTTTAATACCGGAATGTATCCTCTCGTGTATCGATAAGTTACCACTGTGCCTAAATTCTTTACCACACACGTTACATTTATAGGGCTTTACGCCGGAGTGAGTTCTTAAGTGAGTGGAGAGATTTCCACTATGGCTAAACATTTTTCCACATATTTGACAACCGTATGGGCGTTCACCAGAATGCGTTCTCATGTGTATAGCCAGGTTTCCACTGTGTGTAAAACACTTTTCACATTGACTGCATTTATACGGCCTCTCCCCATTATGTGTTCTCATATGTATAAATAAATTGCTTTTGTGTCCAAATTCCTTGAAGCAAATCTCACATTGACAGAACTTTTTTCTTGTACCAGGCTCCGCGGAACTCTTGGATGGTCTCCCAGGCCGATTACTTGTAACAGCAGTCAGCGATTGCACTGTTAACGTCTGACCGATGTCTCCTACATTCTGCAAAGCTTGTGATTTGTTTTCTTGTACTATGACAACAGTGCTTGTACTCTGGTCACACTGATTATTTGTCTGCATTTGATTGTTGCCATCTTGTTGATCAACTGAATAGAATAGACCATTTTGTACATAATCCTTCACATATGACAAGCTCCCAGCTTCCTAGAATGGAAATGTATAAAATTCGACATAGTAAAGTTACTTGCCAAGTTGTTAAATGCAAGTTGCTCGCATAACAATATGTAAGATACTTACTTCTGTGTGAAACATGGATTGTGGATCATGCATCTCGTTCTTCGCAGGTATCTCGTTCGATAACTGTGTATGTTCCCAGAACTGAGATAACTGACGGTGCTTGTACTCAACATCCTGATTGATAAAAGGATATAAGGAACTGTCTGAACTGTTAATCCTACTGCTCGCATTTACATCCTCTACAGTTGTACATTCGTGTTTTATTTGTATAGGACTAAACATCTGTAAAATATTGACAGAATCAGAAAAGAGGAAATATAACATTCATGTCAGCGCACCACAGTAATATGAGCATCTCCATTTGCTACTAATTACGAATAGTATTTAATGCATTTAAAGTCATATAATCGCGGCACACCAACATTTTCATTCGGAGAATTGTCAACAAAAGGGCCTCGGCCGGGAAAATATCAGTCGCGAACACTCTTACTTCCGGTGAGCTTGAGTGATAAGTGTCATAATTGACACTCGCTTCCTAATTCCTACTCAACATGTGCGACAGTACGGAACTTTTTATTTGTCAGCCCACATTGCTGACAAGGATCTCCAATCCCTTTGTCCCAAAGCCATTTTTTTATTAGATATATATCCGAACGCCACCTACGCGACTTGGAAAGTTGGAAAGAGGACGAAGACGAAAGAGAAGGAAGACCGAGAGCGGCGACGGTGATCAACGATCAAGTCGTTCCGATCGCTGGATTTGCAGTGCAGCGCTAACTGCGTCTTGGAAACTTGGAATCATGTAGCCGCATCCATTTTTCGGCACCGTCGGTACATCGGTACGTTTGTTGTGGTTTGTTGATCGGACGACAGTCTTTTCTCTCCGATATCTTTGAACGTCGTTTATCGTGTAATTGGATGTAATCAATCTCAGCAAGCACACAACTTATTTACATAAAAAGAAGAAACGAAGAAAATTAGTCTGTGTCTTGATTAAATGCTGATGACAGTGTTCTTGCATCGTGTTGCGTCTTGCGTCACGTTCCTCTTCGTGTTTTTGTTTACAATGACATAATCGATATGTCAGAAAAATAACGTTTGAGGAAAAGGCTATTCTCGATGTAAAACTACTTACTTTTCCCAAGAAGTTGCTCAAAAATTGTCTACGACGCGTAGTATTTATATGGAATACATATGTTGGTTTGTTCAACAATCTGTCACATGTCGTAAAAATTATCGGGATAAGAGCACTCATATCTCTCGCGTATGAATGTATAAATAAAACATGCCTGGCGGCAGGCGAAACACTGTCAATCGGACTGGACCGACTGCCAAATCTAGTGGCAGTAACATTAGCTCTGCCAATCCTAATGGAAGAAGCAACAGCGGGGAAAGGGCAAGTGCTAATGGTGCGGACGATAAAAGACTTGAAGAGAGTTACAGTGGACGACCTCTGGCACCGAAGCACATTCCTATACCTGCGGTGCCAGTCGACAGGCAGTTAAACTTCGAGGCTTTATCCTTGGTCGTCTCGATAGTTGCAGCTTGTCTGCAACTGGTTAATCTGTACAGAACTGTATGGTGGCTACCAAATTCCTACAATGGTTATAGTATGGTACATCGCACTTGTGTTTATTTACACATATGAAACTAGATTATGTTTGTGATTTCAGAGAGGATAATTATATTGAGAAAATTGACGAGTTTCAAGTTGTGCTCTTTCCTGTTTCAGAACTTTTACTTGATAGATCCTTACCTGCTTGTATTTATTTTTACTTTGGTGGCATACAGATTCTTCTACAAGTTATTACGTAAGATCATTGATGTTTCATTGCCAGTTCGATCAGCACCTGCAAAATTGGTAATCCGAAACATTATAAGGTTATTATTGTATGTAATTTATACCACATAATAACTCATGAGGTTTGTAGTAATATCAGGATACTTTGACATTTGTATAACTTTACTTCAGGTTGTCTTTAGGAGTTGTTGTGCAGAGCGTGCTAAGCTGGTGCCTCTATCATATGACTGAGAGATATGACTCCATGAAAATTGTTTATTTATTTTTGCCGTGAGTATCTCTTTATTATGTAAATACACTTAAATATGTTAAATGATATACTACATGTATACATTCTTTGCAATAAAAATTAGAGGTAAGACTGAATCTCTTATGACACCCATTTGTTCCAGAAGTTTGTCAGTATATTTTGTGTTTGGAGTAAGAACAACACTGTTTTTCGATATAATTCTTGATATATGGGGAAAAGAAGAGCAGAAAACAAAATATGTGTTAGGTAAGCATCATCATATATATCAATCGTATCTTGTTTATTCATAATATTCATTTCTAAATCTAGTGGTGTGATACCACGTTTTTCATATGCAGACAAACCTTTGCACAATTGCTCATTAAACGCATCAGCCATTAGAGCAGAAGTGTCCACTATGAGAATCGATTTTAATACACGATTAAGGCGAGCTTTGTTTTCGTCTTCCATTAGCGCGTACGTCTGTGGAGTCGCGCCTATTATTTTTGTACCTCCGCATTTACATTATAACGAATTATGGGTGATACAACATGTAATCTTGTTTTGGCTCGGAAGGATATGTGCGTACTTTGCTCAGGTTTATCCCTTTAGGTGAGTATATTCCTTTGTAGTATAAGAACTGCCTGCCATAATCATTAAAATATATAATCAACTTTTAGGTATTGCGACGAACTACATAGGGCAGCGATGCACTTGGGCCGATGGATTAAAATAGAAAATCGCAATAATCACATTTATGCCCAACCATGGAATGATGCGGTACTGTGGCCTCACGGGTCAGTTGTGAGGCACAATCGAGAAATTTATCGTTCTGAAGGTTTGTGCACAGCAGCGGAACCGGGTAATCCATTTCACTCTAAATTTTATGTACGTGATTTTATTTTATCGAATAACAAGAAATTATTAGACTCGATACTAATTATTATATATCCCACAGAGTGTTTTTAATAACCGAGTAACGCTCCTAAGTCTTATACTGGCATCGCAATTATTGTTGGTGAACATTCAATTATTTATTTTATTAGGCGTGACCGAATGGTATCAAATATTATCGACGATATTATTATTAGTTATACATTATTATAATTTGTTCAAAATGGCTAGAGACTTTCTAGTAGCCTGGAAAGTGTACCGTGCTGAACAAATAATTCAAGAAAAGTCTCAAATGGTTGTAACCTAATGTAAACTCAGTTGCTCAATAAAATGCAACGTGTTTTGTGCAATATTTATTTAATATTTTTTATATATACTTACTAAATAAAATAAAAGAAAAAATATTTTAATTACCCACCTAAGAAAAACTAGGTCTCACACGCAAGAATAAAAAAATACGCCATACATGTTTTATAGATTTATTGAATAAAATTAATATATAATATATATTAAATGCATTTCAAAGAACAACGTGAAAGAATTTCAAAGAACTAGTTGATATAGAATTTAATATTTTAAAGACTTAAGATTTGAAGATTACATGATGCAATATCAAAAGCATATAAGAATATATATGTTAGGGGAAACGTGCTTCTAACATATAAATATATTTTTTATATATATTCTCTATCAACCAGCGCTTAGGTGAAAATCTCAATTTCAGTAAGTGCTTTAGATAGTTCTAGTTATTAGTAGAAATATCAATCAAGCATAAGTTTTTAAAGATAAACATAGCAGCCCTGTGCTCTTTATGCAATTATAATTTAATAAGCTTGAAAAAATAATATAATACGCATATATATGTGAATGTGTGTGCATAATTAATTCTGGAAAAGAGTGCGCGTAAATTCTATATAATCCAATGCAGATGTTATTGGTCGTTCCGATTTGGGATCTACATAAGGTTTCATACGGGACACGCAATAATCGGCCATCTCCTTCGTGAGGTTCTGAAAAAAAGATCAACGAATATAAATTGCATTCTTCGTAATTATACAAACATTGTAGCTCATATTTCTAAATATTCATTCTATGTATTTGCAATACTTACAGCATATAATTCATCCTTTGTAACATACGGCCGATCTGCGGCAGTGATTGCTCGGAAAGCGTTCTCTATTTCCTCCGAACTCTGCACGTTCTCCGTTTCCTTACTGATCATAAACGCCATGTATTCTTGCAACGATACATAGCCGTCTCTATTAGGATCCACGATGTCTGCGCATAATAATAGCGTGTTAAAATGGCTGTTCGAAATAATGTAACCGGAAATAATTTAAGAATTGAAATAAACAAAACCTAATATGTTCTCGAATTCCGGATCAGGTTGTCCTTCTTCCATCATAGGAAGGTCATAACCCAGAGCTCTCAGGCATGATTTGAATTCTTGATGATTCAGACGGCCACTCTTGTCCTTGTCAAAGTGCTTGAACATCATGGAGAATTCTTTGAGTGCGTCTTCAGATACACCGGACTGGTTTCGCGCTTGAATCTGCTGTTCTAAATTGTGCTGCATGCGCATTCCTAACTGATCCAACTGATCCCATTGCTGTGCCAATCCTACAGTACTGTGTTCCGTGTAACGGTTGTCAAGAATTAGGTGTTCCTCTAGAATAGCTCCCAGATCTTCGATCTTCTTCAGGTCTTGACGACGTGCGCGTACTTCTTGAGTTTTTCGCTGTAAATTTGAATATAATTTATGTATAACGCACAACTGCACAATGAATATAAATCTTGCATAAATTATCCTTATGATAAATGTATATGTTTCAATTAAACAAACCTTAGTAGCTTCCAGTTGCTGTTCCAAAGATCCAGAACCTTCCATCATAGATGTTCTATAAGAAAATTAATTATTTACATTTTCATTCCTAATTAAACAAATAAGTGACTAAAAAGTTCCTTCAAGATTGATACAAACCTTGTTTCCGCAAGCCACTGATGGAAGGCATTGGCATGCTTGGCAAATTCCTTACGCAACTTATCATTTTCCTCTTGCCGCTGTGCTTCTTTCGCAAGTTCAACATCGCGTTCCTTAATTATCTTCTGTAGGTTACGCCAAGTGTCTTCCAAGGCTTCCATCGTGAACCATGTGTATGGATTTGGTCCGACGTTGAAGCTCTTGATTTGCCTGTCAAGAGCAGCCAGGGCTTGGAAGTCGGCTTCAGCTGAAGATAAACTAGCTTGGAACTGCGCGTGTGCCTCGCGAAGAGCACGAATCTCTTCGATACTGTTACAACGCACAGGATCTGTCAAATCCTCTTCGGCATTCTCGAACCAAGAGTTGAAAGCGGACGCTTTCTTCGCGAACGTTAGATAGAGCTCTTCGATCTGCCTGAACTGATCCTGCATTCTCAACAGACGCTGTTTCCTCGCATCTGAATCGGCCAGAAGTTTCTGCCAACGAGTGATAACATCGGCATGACGTTTCTGAATACTAGGTGTCTGATCGTGACCGGAATCAACGAGCATCTCCTTCAATGAGGTGATATTCTGAATACCCTCATGTTCAAAGGCGTGCAAGCCAGCGTCGAAGGTCTCCTGTTTCGTAAGCAGTGTCTGTACGGTAGATAAATCTCGACCAAATTCCTCGGAACGTACGTGAGTCTCCTTGTCAGCGATCCATGATTCGACTACATCGGCCTTCCACATGAACTGCAAGTACGCGGAATTGTCGTTCAACCTTGTCTTCCTGCGGGCCGCGAGAGCTCCAAGCTGCTCCAATTTGTTGCGCAATTGCGCGCATCTTTGACTGATAGCATCTGCTCGATGATTGCCAGCTTTGATCAACGTCTCGCCGGCTTCGCAAATGTCCTTGCAGCGTTCACCGTGAGCCGCGAAGTCGGTTTCAAACGCGTCGTGCTTCTTTAAAAGGCCTTGGACAGCGGCCATTGTATCGCCGTAATCTTCGACAGAGAGTAGTTGCTGCTTTTCCGTAATCCAGGCTTCCTCCTCTTCAACCTTGGCAAGGAACTGTTGATACGTTAAGGATTCATCCAACTTTTGTCCTCTAGTGGCAGCTAATTGCTTCAATTCAGCCCACGCCTGATTAAGAAGTTTTAGACGTTGTTCGATTTCGGGTACTCCCAGATTGGAAACGTCCATCAATTTCTCTCCTGCCTCCTGGACAGCTTGGATGGCAGGTTCGTGACTACCAAGTTCGGCCTCCAATCTCTTGTGCTTTTTCTTCAAGTTCTGCACACCCGTAAGGTCGCGACCATAATCATCCGATCCGACAAGAAGCTTTTTCTCCTTGATCCAAGACTCTTCGTCAGCAATATCGCGGAAGAACTGATGCAAAGTATTAGCTTCGTTAAGTCTCGCCTGTCTGTGCGCCGCTAGGTTCCTGATTCGCTCATAACGTTCATTTATGCTCTGACGTTTCTCTTGAATGCCAGCAGCATCGAACTGACCACTCTCGATCAACGAATCGGCCTGTGCATTCATGTCCTTGATTCTTTCTTCGTGCGCCTGTATATCTGCCTCAACAAGTTGATGTTTCTTCATAAGATTTTGCACCGAAGCCAAGTCCTTGCCAGCGTCTTCGGATGTAAGCAAACTCTCGACTTCTCCGAGCCAGAAATCAAGATCCTTCACGGCAGCGATGTAAGTACGCTGTTTGTTGGCTTCCTTCAGCTTCATAGACTTCTCTGTGGTTTTTTGCGTAAGGTATTCCCACTGGTCAGCGATAGACGCCAATCTTTTTTGAACTGCATCTTCCGAACCAGCACATTGATGCTTTTCGATTAGATTGCCTCCCATAGCGAGTACCGATTGAATTCGGTCCGCATTGGCTGCTAATTCGGCCTCGAAAGCCTGATGTTTCTGATGCTTCGACTGTATGTTAGCGGGATCCTTGTAATTCTCCTCAGTTGCTAGCTGAAGTTTCTCGGCAATCCAATTTTCCATCTCGTCCGCATCTCGAGAGAACTGCTGCAAAGTCTGAGACTCGCCCAGCTTCGAGCGCTTCTCAATAAGAGCGTCCTTCAAGTGTCGCCAGCGATCTAACACTTGACATCGTCTTTCGTCGATAGGTTTAGCGGCGTAATGCTCTGCAGCAATCAGCTGATCAGCCAAAGTTTGTAAGGTAGCAATCTTCTCTTCGTGAGTGTTGATTGCTTTATCAAAATCTTCGTGCTTCTTGATGAGAGCCTCGACGTTTTCACTGCTGTCCACCGCATCAGCACTGCTGAGGAAAGCCTCCCGCGCGCTCATCCAATTCTCCGCCTGCTCGCAATCCCTGCAGAACAACTGCAGTTCGAGGTTCTGATCGAGTTGCATGCGTCGTTGGATCCAAGCTTTCTCTAGTTCTTGTCGAGCTTCAGCCATAGATTCGAGTTTCTCCAGTATCTCCACGCTGGCGTAATGGCTAGATTGCAATAGTTGTTGGCCGAACAATTCGAACGCCTGGAAAGTACCTGCTCTAGCATCTATCTCCATTCGATGCTCCTATACAAAAAATAAACGAAATTTACAAAGTGGATTATGATTCGGTTCGCGAGTGTTTTATGCCAGTACACAACCTTTTGTTTGTTATGTATGATCAAATCCATTCGGCAATAGATTCGGCAAAATAGATACTACGACAAGCAGAAAGGTAGTAATTACGCGATAAGCATTGAAAATACTCAAACTGTTAATAGGCAGTATTTTCATTGCAAAACATCTGCACAAGATCAATCAACCTCTTCTCGTAAAAGAAAAAAAAAAATCATCAACGAGACGGATCACGCGAAATTAATTTTAGGCACTCTCGCCAGGCAACTCCGCGACTTCCTTGATGCATGCTCAAACGTTCTTATACCTCTGGAAGTATGCCGTATCGCGCATCTATCTCAGCTCTGTGATTCTATAATTTAAATGACTTGGTGAAGGATTTTCAAAAGATGATTGTGATGACTGTGTTTGATCATGCTATAATGGAGATTATTTTTACCTGATGACGTTCGAGCAATGCTTCGGCACCCGTGACGTCCGATGCGAGTTCTTCGGAAGCGACCAGGCCCATCATCGAGTTAATCCAGGCCATCAAGTCGCGATAATCACTGAGGAAGCGTTGCAGATCGTACGAGTCTAGAAGCTTCTCCTTTCTGCTATTAGCTTTGGCCGTCAATTGAGTCCATTCTTCGTTAATCTCCTTTTGTTTGGCGTAGGTCTGCTCGGCAGTTTCCGGATGCGACTGCATCAGGCGATTAGCCGTCTCGTCAAGTTGCTTGATCTTGTCTCCCAAAGCCGCCAGATCTCTCTCCAGACCCTCGTGCTTGCGCTGCAAAGCTTGAACGCTGCGCAAATCCTTGCCCAGATCGTCATTATTCAGCGCCGCGTCCTTTTCGCGAATCCAGTCCTTGGTTTCGTCGACATCACGATGGAACCGTTGCACCTCGTGAGCAGAGCCGAGCTGATTGGCCCGTTCTGCCGTGAGCGTTTGCAAGCTGGTCCATTTCTCGTTGAGATCCTGAATCTGCGTCTGAATCTTCAATGCCGCTTCAGTCTGCCCGAGGCTCATCAGCTGCACGGCGATTTCATTCATCTCAGCCAAACGCACTTCGTTCGCCTTAAGATCAGCTTGAAAGTCGTCGAACTTCTTCTGCATAACTTCTACCTGTTCCAGATCTTCGCCCACGTCCTGCACCTGGGCGTGATTCTCCTTGTCCTTGATCCAAGTAGCCAACTCAGCAGCTTCTCTCACCAGCACATAAGCCTTGGCTGTTTCATTAAGTTTGTTTTGACGTTCGCGCGCGAGACGCAAGAGATCATCGTATTGCGCTTCGATCTGCGCTTGTCGCGCGGCAATCGAGCTCTGCTCTCTAGCCAGGTTCTGTTGGGACGCGCTGAGACCCGCCTCGGGTTCCACGCGCTTCACATATGCTGCCGGTACGAAACCTTGACGATCGTTTACCTCGACCTTCCACCAATCCTTGTTGTTGGAGTTCAGCAGAGTCAGAGTATCGCCCTTCTTCATGGATACCTCTCTGGGAGACTTTTCAGTGTAGTCGTAAAGAGCCACAACACACTCCTTGCCAGTGATGTCGATCGTGGGTGTCTCTTGCTGTCTGCACGCCGCAGCTTGATCTCTCAGTACTGCAATGGTGCTCGCAAACGCTTCCAGATCGCTAACCAAGGCCTCATGTTTCTTCAGAAGAGCCTCGGAACTGTCCTCGTCCTTGCCGTAATCACCATTCATCACTATAGGACGTTTCTCCTTCATCCATGACTCAGCTTCGTTCGCATCGGCGAAATATTGATGCGCCTGCAAAGAGTCGTCCAAGTCATTCTTACGTTGACGAGCCTTATCCTTCAACTGTCCCCAGTGTTCGTCCAAAGCTGCCAGTCGTTGATTTATCTCCTCAGCCGCGAAGTGTCCCTCTTGCAACATCGTCGAGCCCGCCTGGCAAACCGCGGCCACTCTCGGCTCGTGATTGTTGATTTCTGCCAGAACAGCCTGATGCTTCTTCTGGAGATTCTGCACGCCGATCAAATCACGACCACGATTCGTGGATGCCGCGACTGGCTCTTTCTCGCGAATCCACGCTTCTTCGTCCTCGATATCTCGAAACAGTTGCTGCACCTGGAGCGAGTCCATGAGTCGTCGCTTCCTCAAGCTCATAGGACGTTGCAGGGCGGTATATCTACCTTGCAATTGATCCTGCTTGGCTTTGATGTTGTCGGCGTCAAAGTGGCCCGATTTGACAAACTGCTCGGCCGCTTGAGTGATACTATCGATTCTGTCCGCGTGAGAACCTACATCGGCCTCTAGGAGCGCATGTTTCTTCTGCAAGTTCTGGACACTGGTTAGATCTTTGCCGTAGTCTTCCGACAAAAGTTGTCCCTCCACTTCCGAGAGCCACAATTCGATATCTTCTACGGTACGGTTAAACTGCTGCTGCTGGGAAGCTTCCTGTAATTTCG
This sequence comes from Leptothorax acervorum, assembly GCA_035220615.1. Classification (NCBI taxonomy): domain Eukaryota; kingdom Metazoa; phylum Arthropoda; class Insecta; order Hymenoptera; family Formicidae; genus Leptothorax; species Leptothorax acervorum. The sequence goes on along the minus strand of JASTWQ010000043.1, from coordinate 282,307 downwards.
CACCTTTCTTTTCGGTGGCTCGCGTTAAGCTCTCCCACAGTGTCACGATCTCATCTGAGCGGGTGCGTATGCGATCGCTAGCATAGTGACCACACTCAATCAATTCCTGGCCAGTGGCTACCATCTCCTCCATGCGCGTCCTATTCGCGTTTAATTCCTGCTCAAAATTCTGATGTTTCTGGACTTTACCGTTCAGATTAGTGGGATCCAAGTAACTGTCGTCAGTGGCAAACTTAAGCTTCTCATTAACCCAGCCCTTCGTTTCATCGCAATCTCTCTCAAACTGTTGCAGTTTGTATGCATCTTCCAGACGACGGCGTCTTTGAGCTGATTTCTCGAGGAGAATAGCACGTCTTTCTAATAGCAGCTGCCGCCGTTGTGCTACATCATCTGCAGCATAATGTTCGCCCTCGATTAACTTTCCAGCAAAATCATCGAGCACCTTGATCTTCTCCTCTTGAGCTGCCAGGGATTTGTCAAAGTCCTCATGTTTCTTAATAAGCGCCTCCACACTATCGAGAGAATCTCCCAAGTCTTCATTAGCCAAAAATGCTTCCTGTTTGGCCATCCACGCGTCTGCTTGTTCCGTGTCTCGGTAGAATAGTTGCAAATCGACGCATTGCTCATACAAGATACGCCTCTTCTCCCACAGGTTTAAGAGAGATGACTTGTCATCGGCGAGAGAGTTCAATTTCCGTGCCACTTCTTCGGCAGCGTAATGCTTCTTTTCTAGGAGCTTATTACCAGCCAATGTAGTTGCATCAAAGCTATCAGCTCTGGCATCAATTTCTCCCTTATGTTCCTGATGTCGGTCGACCAAGGCCTCGGCGCCGGCTACATCTTTAGCTAGTTCGTCTGCAGAAATGATGGCGCGCATGTCGTTCATCCAGGACACCAAGTCACGATAATCAGCTAAGAATCGATGTAGATAATAAGATTCGTCAAGTTTCAGGCGCCTCTCTTTCGCTTTTGCGGTAAGACTTTCCCACGACTGTAAGATCTCGGCGCGTTTAGATTGAATCTGCTTGGAGTGGTCAGCTTCGTGAATCGAAGCGAGACGATCGGCTTCCGCGCCCAGTGTATACACCTTGTCCTCCAGAGCAGCCAAGTCGCGCTCGATACCTTCGTGTTTTCGTTGCAACGTTTGCACGCTGGCAAGATCTCGTCCGAAATCGTCGGACGACAAGACAACGTCCTTCTCCGCGATCCAAGCCATGGTCTCATCAGCGTCGCGATTGAATCTCTGAATCTCGTGCGCTCCGAAGAGCTTCTCTTGTCGCATCGTGGCCAGTTGTTTCAGTCTCTGCCAGGATTCATTGAGTTCTTCCTTCCTGCGTAAAATAGTGTCGCGTTCGGGATGCCCGTCCAACAGCAACTTATCTGCCAGCTCGTTTACTTCCGTAACTCTGTACTCTTGACTCGCCATATCCTTCTGGAATTCGTCGAATTTTCTCTGGAGCACCTCTACGTGCTCCAAGTCGTGTCCAAATTCATCGGTCGTTACAAATGCCTCCTTGTCGTGAATCCAAAACATCACCTCATCACAGTGACGAATGAACTGCACGAGAACTAAAGCCTGCTGTAACTTCAAGCCCTTGTCAGCTAATCGGGACAGCAGCAACTCCCACAGGCGATGTAGTTCCTCTTTAAATAATTAAATATATTGCGTTAAAATTAAGTATATTATATAATTAATATATATTATATATTAAATATATTGCGTTAGAACAAAATTCAGTTTGTCGTATGTATAGTATGTCTCACAATTACAATATTTTTTAACTGACCTTCAGTTTATATTTTACATAAAATGAAAAATTAAAACATTCTACATATTTTACATATTTTACATATTTTGAAAAAGAAGTCAAATTACTGTTCCTGAAACAGTTTTAGGTCCGTATTCATAGACGTTTCTCAGTTGTCAAGATTAGTCTGTCTTTGTTTCGCGTATGGTAAAACGGTATACGCGAGACAGAGACAGACTAATCTTGAGAATTGAAAAACGTCTATGAATACAGACCTTTTAGATCTTTGAGTTCCTTTTCTTTACTAGAAAGAACTGATTATTAATATTAGATTTTCGTAATACAACTTGCATGTAAAAAGTTGGTAACATACTTTAACAATACTCTAACGATCTTGATAAGAAATTGATATCTCTAGTGCTTGAATGTACCTAATCTCTTGCGAATGACATCACTGGCGAAATGATGCTGCGCTATCATCTCTGAGCCGGTATTATCGAGCAGCACGATGGCGTTTGAATGAGCGGCGACTTCTGCCTCAAAGGCCTGGTGCTTCTGGATCTTCGCCTGTAGATTGGTGGGATCCTTGTAACTCTCGTCGGAGGCCGCTTGGAGCTTCTCGTAGATCCATCCTTCGAGTTCATCCGCATCTCGCTTAAAGTACTGAAAGTGGAACGCGAGGTGAGCGCGAACGTCAGCAACATTATACGAAATAGCAGACAGGAGAAAAAGAAGAGCACTCGGATACGTTTTCACGTAAAGCCTGAAAATGCCTGAAAATACCTGAAAGCGACGGGAGTCCTCGAGTTTGTCCCGCTTGTTGCGCGCCTCCGCCTTGAAGTTGGCATAGCGTCCCAGTACCTGCTCTCGCCTCTCCTGGATGTCCTCTGGATTCTCAAGGATCTTCACCTCCTTCGGCGTAATTTGGTCCATGTTTGACCGCGATCTTTAAAAATCGCTCTCACCGACTATCGTCCAAAATGGCCACGGTGGGGTGTGGCACTTGGCAGGATCAATTCAATTCGCTGCCAGAATCGATGAGCGACGTTTCTCCCGCAGGCAGGGACGGGGATCGTCGAATGCGCGCGCGACGACGGATAGTGTCGTCGATAATGCGGAAACGATAGCCGAAGGGTTCCCGTGAAATTTGCCTGCAAGCTCGCAAGCTCGCACAAATTTCGTCTGCCACACTTGACGTTCCGTTGACTTCTTGACCGGATTCTTCTGCTGTGCACTCAGCACTCGGTTCGGTGTATTCCCACTCCGCGCACTTGTGAACGTTCCGTCGGCACCACTCGTTGACTGGGCACTCGGTCAAATTGCGTACCAATCGCAGCGAAGATACAACCGACTGGCTTTAGTCGGTCAAGTTATATATAACCGTTGCATCATTACGGTAAACATATCAATACATATATGTATAATCAGAGATAATAATGTATGTATGTACATACTTCATTCTTTAAAAAGAGAAGAAAAGGGGCAGCAATAGAAAACAGGCCCTATATCTTTTCTACACTTTCACTGTTCGTAATTCATCGTGGTATAAAAATAGAATAATTTTTGCATTTTTGTATAAGTATTATTACGACGGAAATAATGTTTTAGCATAATTACAAAACTACGGCTGTGAATTATAGGAAGTTTTCTAACGGGATTACTTTGTCGATTGCAACAAAATTATTTTATCGGTAGATTTTATCAGTAAATGGTAAAATTTTAGGGACAGGAAATTAACTTATCGACGGTAGTAATTTGCTTATCGACATTTTGTATTTATGATCCATCGACAGAGATAATCGCAAAATAAAAATTGTAAAAATCGAATTTAAAAAAAAGAAAATGCGATATAAAGTATATAATATTTCACTTACAAAAGGAAGAAATATTTATAAAAATTATATAGAGGATTGTAATCATGCATGTACATTTATGTACAATATCAAGTTTTTTTTTATTCATTGAAAACTCGTCAGATAAACTTACCTATTAATTTTAAACGTAATTATTAGTTAATAATAAAATATTAATAATAAAATTTCGTATTTTATTTTTGTGTAATATATTTTACTCTCTAATATTCTTTATACAACAATGTAAACAGAATTTAAAAATCGAAATATCAATTGTGAGGAATAAAATAAAATTGCATGAGTATATATATATATTATGATACAATAATCTTTTATTAAATTTCACCTACAAACAACGAATCACAGAACGTTACATTAGAGTTCCTTACGTCAATCCATCGTGTTTTCATATATTTTACAGGTAAATAATTATGTATTTATCTCTATTATAGTAAAGTCTTATTTGTTAAAATATCTCGTAGTGTAGTGGATTGTTATGTATATGTAAATTTAATTTACCTAAAAATAGGATTTCTGTTGTAGTGTCCATTCATTGTTTATAAGTGTCCGTTATCATGTATAGAAGTGGTATACTATAGGTACTTTTGTCCATTGTACTCTGATATATCTTCTTGTTTTTTATCATTATTAATATTATTATTAATATTATTACTATTTCCCGCCGATACATTGTATTCGAAGTACGATAAAAGTCACCACGTACCAAAGAACTTTTCGCTGATAAAATTACAAAATTCAATTCGTCACAAAAAACGATGTTAGGGCTTTATATATGTAAAGGGCTTTTAAGTACCTGGACAAAGTGACGGCATTTACGATACAAATCGCTAGAACTTTTATATGCATCTTTTTTTTTTTTGTTAGAAGGCAACACGTCTTTGTTAATACGAGAAGGCAATTTGCTTTGTATCATCGGTATATCTGGTGTCCCGAAAACATCGGATCGATCTAACAGCACGTGGCTCGACTCGAAGGGCGTTGACTCGAGCGACAAGTGCAAAAAGGGACCGTTTACAGGCATTATTGGCAGCTCTGGATCACTGTTCAAATGTACTGTATATTTCGTTTTTCTTTTTTTCGGTATATCCCGAGGCTGTAATGCGAAAAAATCGGCCTGTGTACGCGCTTCGCGAACGACCGCGTAATCATCGCGCGTGATCTAGCTAGACGCTCATCGTCCGTTCTTCCCTTCCACCTTCCGTCGTTTTACTTTCTCTCGCGGATATAATTATCGCAGAGATAACCAGCGTCACATTCTTCTTAAACGTAAATAATATTTTTGACGATTTCCTCTTTATGTACAAAAACTTAGGGCTACATAGGATACACTTGCACTCGCGCGCGTCACGCGTCCCGGGGCGCCAATAAGTTAAATTTTACTCTAGAGTTACGCATTTTGTTTATTACGCTTTCCGTGCGTCGGGCGGGCTTCTCTGTGTTGTACGTGCGACGTCTCTGATCAGTCTGAGCATGCGAGATACCAGCGATATACGTGTATATATATGTGCGTTACGACTGCGACTTTAAAAGGCTCGAGCGCGAAATCGGCTCTCCCGAACGTATAAAATTCGTCCCCGATATTAATGTATATAAGAACAAACAAGTAGTATAGAAAGAGTTTCGAAATAAGAGAGACGTCGCGCCGAGACGGTTACAAGTGCCCTACGCGTGTCGCCGTGACGCCAAAATCTCATAGAGACACATCAAATCGCTCCATTTTTACTACATAACATACAATAGATATATTTATATAATATATATAATGTTCAATAATATATATATATATATATTTTTTACTAAAGGTATTCTTTATATTTATATACAGAGATATAATCGTCCGCATTGATAATCTTTACGAATTATAACACTAGGTTGCTAAATAATAAATTTCTTGGACCTCGGTGTGCGTGTGTGTGTGTGTAATTGTGTATGTGTATATGCATGTATATTAGCCAGCACCTTGCGTTGTTGAACCCTCAGCTCACAAATCGGAAGGGCCAATCCCTTCCGCTTATACTTAAAAAAATATAATGTGTACCCCTCCCTGAGCTCGCTCCGTGAAACTTCGAGAAACGCTTCTCATCTCCTTTCCCGTTCCACTACACAACTCGTCTCCTCTCCTTTCCTCTCCTCTCCGTCATCGTAAATCCTTTTCACAGCCCTCATTTCGTTTCATTTTTTATTATAACTTTCGTCCGTTTTCCGTACATTTTCCATTTGCGTGGATCACGCGCGTAACAATTTTCTTATGTAACATATATAAACGTCTAATATACAATAAATAATTTGTCGCTCTTTCGAATATACAATTTTTCGCTTTCCGGTGCTTCGCGGCTTAAGTAATTTGTCCACGGCGTTCCTCCCGCAAGGTACACCAGAATAAAATCTTTAGTTTCTTTTTTTCTTTCTCGACACGTTAAGAACTAAATTTTGTACAAATTTCAACGAGTCAAGCGCCGTCCTGTCCCGATCCTACGCGGCATTCGGACACGCGAGAAAGAAACGCAGGACCGCAGGAGAAGGACGAGGTACTGGGTCGGGACCACCTCCGACGACATCGTCACGCGGCGCCTTAATATACATTTACATAGGTATAATACAAGGAACAAACGAAGCTGGAGAGAAAGACGGAAATAGAGGTAGAGAGGTAGAGAGGGATCGAAAAGCAGGCAGGGAGAGACAGACAGGAAGAGAGAGAGATAGAGAGAGAGGGAGAAAAAAAGAAAAAGGCGAAAGAGAGAACGCGTTTTACAACATCTGAGGGGTGTGCCAGGTCGGCGCGTCTCGGTAGAGAGAATTGCTGAACAGCGACCCTTGGCGCGGATGAGGCCCCGCGACGGGTCCGCGACGGCGCATCAGCGACGGCAACGTTAACGACAACGGCGGTGGTCGACGTCCGCGCGGGGCCCGCGCCGAGACGCCGTGTTGCTGCTGCTGTTCCTCTTTTCTCTCCCTCTCGTGCCCCGCGGGACGGGCCGACTCCCTGTCTCATACGCCCGTACAATCGATCTCGACGATGTCCTTCGGCACGTCGACGAACTGATAGACCAGCCGCTGGCCGTCCACCTTCGCCAGAATGCCGCGCTGATAGTAATAGCGCAGCGCCCTGCCCATCGTCTCGTAGTTCATGTCCGGCTTGTTCTTGTGTATGCCCCAGAGCCGCGAGACCGCCTTGCTGTCGACGAGCTTGAAGACGCCCCGCTCGCGATTCGTCCACTTGATGTAACGCGGACAGTACTCGTGGTCCTGCAGCAGCTTCAGCAGGAATTCCCACAGGTACGTGGTCGAGCCCTCGCGCGACTTCCGCTTCACCGCGGCCCCGCCCTCGCCGCCCTGCCGCGGCTTCTTCAGCTTGCTCTTCTTCGAGCGCGACGGGAAGCTGAGCTCGAGAAGGTAAAGATCGTCCGAGACCGAGCTGGTTGCCGCCTGGATCACGCTGGTGGGCACGCCGCCTGGTCCTCGCGGCGGGCTCGGGGTACAGGGGGTCGCAAACTGCCCACCCCCGCCGTACATGTTTATGTAACTGTTGTAGCTGTCGGACACTGAAAAAGAGAAAAGGAGCAAGGCGCAATTAGAAAATGTTCTGCAAATGATCTCTGCGTTATTTATTGAATTTTTATCTATATCTAGTTTATCATGAGCTATCCGACTTTTTACAACGGACGCTTGATTACAAGTTTAATATTAATGATCACTTTGTATCTTAATTTGCCTTTTTTTACTTATCACGTAACAAGCGATTAATTATGTCTCGAGGCATGTAACATGGAAGCCACTTTATCGTCAATATAAAAGAATCAATATCGCGCTGCATCGTAGAAATCATTTCGCGACAAAGGAAGGAGCCCGGCCTTGAAGAGAGACACGCTCTAATCTCATCCCAAAAGAATCCGCGACACAAAGTAACGTTATTATCTCGACACGCGGCGAAGGGTCGGCGTCAGCGTTTATCGCGTTAGTTTTCGCACCGCGTGGCCTTAAGGGTATATACGTCGCAATTGAATGTGCAATCAAGTATTAATAGCCGTCGTTCACGAAGCGTCAAAGAGGGAAAAATGTCGTTATCACCATCATCGCATTGTCGCGTCGTCGTCGATTCGCCTTCGTCGTTTCTATCATCCCGCCTGATCGCGCGCAAGTAGATGCTTTCGATAGTCCGCCACCTGTTTCCGCGGGTCTCACCCCATCGTCTACATATCGTCCATAGCGCTAGCGATTTTTTCCCCGATCTTGCTCAAGAAAACGGAAGAAACAGGTAATTATCGAATTCGCGATCTTATACGCGTCATGTGGTTTAGTCGGGATTGGATCCCCCCCCAATATATCGATCGCGTCGATGCGATCGTACAGACGCAGAGCGCACACGATCTGAGTTTGTGCCGCGAGCATAGAGCCGTGGTCCATGGGCGTAGGAAAACATGCCGGACGTGAGCGAGAATCCGCCGCAAGTTCCTCCTCCTAAAGAGGGATTTCTCTCCGACGCGAATTTCGCATTGAAACGCAGCGGCCGCGGCCGGCGGTCTCCCAGGGAATCCATCAAGTTTCAGCGCTCTCACGAAAATTCAATAAGAAGCCGCTTTTTTTAAAAATCGAGTTTAGTCCAGAAAGTTTTATTGCTTAAATCCACTTGCGTGTCGGTTGGCCTCGGTGAAATTTGTTGGTCGGAATCGTATCGGTTTTGTGCAAGGAAAAGATAAGTTTATTATTTGGAGGGACTATCGCGAGGAGATATTTGGAGGAAATCGAAGTTTTGGAATTTGGCAAACATTGTCGTGGCATGCAGATATTCGTGGAAGAATCTGTTCGAGAGGAAAAACGAACGTTTGAAGGCCGGTTGTTCCAACCTGTTGGTGAACTAACTAATAGTTAAATCACATGTCTATCTTTGTCTAATTCGAAGAAAAAACAAAGACATATACATATATGATTTAACTATATTAGTTAGTTTACCAACGGGTTGGAACAACCGGCCCTGAATGTATTTGCGAGAGAGTATGCATTATGACAAAAAGTAAGGGTTTCGACCGCAATAAAGTCTCTTTTCCATCGGTCAATCGGTGAATAAGCAGCGGTCAGTACGATTTTTATCCGAAAAAGAAAAAAAAATTCTCAGCCGTGACGTACGCGCAAATAGCGCGCGCCGCGTTATGTCGAAAGAAAGCGAAAGTTTCGAAGCTGCCTCGAGATGAATCTCGCGCTCCTTGCAATGCAGTGCCGGAGATGAGTTAACCAGTGTCGCCGCGCGGATCCCATATAGGGGGGGAAAAAAAAGGAAGAAAAAGAATTCTCAACATTTCGCGTCTTATACGTGCACGCGACGATGAACGTTATGCTGAGAGAAAGCAAAAGTTTCGAAGCGCTGCTATACGAGGCGGTGAGAAGCTCTTTTCCCCTTACGCCACTGGGTCGTGAGGAAGAGGAGACGGACCGAGATAAAGAGACGAGGAGCGAGAGAAAGAGAGAGGGAGAGAGTTAAAGCGGAGAGTCGGAGCGCGGCGCGAGCGAAGCGCGCGGGAGAGCGAGCGAGAGGGGTACCGCGTCGAAGGAGGGGGGGGGGGGGGGGAGGAGGAGGGAAGAGGGAATCGGGGAACTCTGCCTGCAGTATGATAGAGGGACTGACCCGAGCCAAGGTTGCACGGGTGACGCCATCAAGCTACTAGTGCATAATAGCGCCGCTCGTTCTGAGGCCGCCGCGACTGCGCTAAAATCGGAACTCGTTCTCCGGCCCCTCGCGCGCTCCCTTCCACCCCCCTTCGCCTCCCTGCCCTCCCCCCCCCCTCTCGCCGTGCCTATCCTTCCTCGTCGTCGCGTCAACCCTCTCTCTCTCTCTCCATCCCATCTTCCTCTACCCGTTCTCCCTCTCTCGCGCCTGCATCCTTCTCTCGCGTCGCGCGTTGCAGTTCCGTGGACTGTGGAGTCCCGCGCGCGGTTGAACGATTCCTCGGGCACTATTCGAGGTTTTCTGGTTTGTGGACCGAGACGAGACGGGAGGAGGACGGAGCGAGCGAGAGGGATAGAGAGAAAACGGGAGAATATTTATTTGGCGGTACCGAAGCGGCATTATCTCCTCCGGGAGTGACGGAGCAGCGAAGTAATAAGCAGTCGTTCGAAATAACGGCGTTTATATACGACACGTCACGTTTTATTGATATGTCAAAACAGTTTAATGCGAAGGTACTTGAAAATTACGCGAAATCGTCTCGAACCAAGAAGGAAGAGGTAAACAGGCAGAAATAGACGCTTTATATTATGCCACGAGCAAAAACCACTGGCAAGAATAATGAAATTGAATTACTGAAATTAAATAGAAAATAATTGCAGGTCGAAGATCATGAAGCAAAGAACATAAAGCGAAGGTATTAAATTCACAACAATATATAATAAAGACACACAAAGTTAGAGAAGAATTTATTCGATTTCTCGATAGACGCGACATGTAAATCCACTGCAATACTTCTGCATCTTGTGATATACCGACGTAACGTAACGCGACAAGGTTTCAATAACTGTAAGGGCCGCGGTATAAATAGCGCGAAGAGAAATGAAGCAAGATTCGAAGACGAAGAGAGGAAAGAGAGAGAAGAAGAGAGGGGGGGAGGCAGAAAAGGGGGGTAAGACGGGAACGAAAAACAGGAGAACGGCAGGAGAGCGAAAGATTTTCGAGGTGGCTCTAAAAATACGGAGAACGCACCGTTGTTCTCAGGAAGTGCGCGTATATGTGCGCGCAGCGGGTTAGAGCACACGCGGGAGCCGGAGCGCACGAGGAAACGAAGGAGCGCGCACGAGGAGCGAGGTGGGAGAGAGAGACGGAGAAAGTGAGAGGAAGGCGGTAGTAGCGAGAGGCAGAGGCCCCGAGAGCGCGCGCGAGAAACAGCTGGAGCGGATCGTGTTTACGCGCGGTATGACTGGCTAGATGAGTCAATCGTAGACCCGTTGTCTAGGAGCGGCCGCGGTGGGGGAACTGCTCCTACTTCACTGACCTATACCACGAGCGCTGTATAGCGCAGGAAAGCACCGCTAGAGACGACGCATCGCCAGCCGATGAGTCTGGTGCTGGTGCGCCGCGCCGCGCCACGCCGCGCCACGCCGCGCCGCGCCGAGACCGGATAGAGAGATTCCTAGAAGTCTCGGAAGTCTAGGATCGATCGGGGAAACGTGAATGGAATAAGTAGTTCGACGGTTCCGGAATATCGATAGTTTTCCCTTTCCCAAATTCAAGCGTAAGAAATTCTAAGATGTGAAATTTATCCTCAGCAAAAGCGCGTAGGATGGAGATACCTGGGACTCTATGAGAACTATGATATCAATGATCGAAAATAGAAACGATGCATGAATAAAATGGGGCTTTGAATATTCTAGGATCGACAAACTTGAAAATCCAAAAGCGGGAATTTAAAGATCCTAGAATAAATAAAAAATTCTGATAAATTGGTTTAAAAGCAATAATGGACACGTTTATTCGCGATTATAAAAATGTAAAATCTATACGTGAGTTGCGAGAGATTCTCCATAAACATAAACGTAAACATTTATAATCCTATAGCGAGAACAAAAAAATGTAGCAACTCAACTAATTGCAGGTGTGATTATAGTTATTTATACAGTCATAATAAACGTCTAATATGTTATTCGGAATGAAAAATATTTGAAGACAGATAAAAAGGCTAAGAGACATCAGATTCGTTATTATTTCTCTTTCTCTTTCTCCATGTATTGCATAGAATTACCATTACCACCACATCGATAGCACCACAAAGCGCAGCCGGAGGCCGACTTAAGGCGATCATTGGTCGAATTTAAATTCAAGTTTCGCTCAGCCCGACGAGACGATGTTCCGCGACAATGAAACGACAGTCTAATGCGTCCCCGAGGCCGTATTAATCTTCTACTTAACCGGCATTCTTCGGCTCTTGTTGTAACTGACTCGCAAACAAGGTGGAGGACGAAAAAACGATTACAGGTTTAGGGAAACTTTTAGGAAATCTAATTACGCCTAATAAAAATTTATAACGTTTGAGTAAAATAGCAAATATTTATCTAATTCCTAACATAAAACAAAAAAAGGATTTTTGTTCTTGACGCATGTAATATAATGCATATAAACTGTGTTTTCTTTATAAAATATAGCAGAGGCTTGCTATTCAGTATTCGCACAAATCGATTAACACACAAATCCTCTGTAGAATCAGTTATAATCAGAATAATATCTGTAACTTTAATTCAAATGTATATTGTTCGCCAAATGCTCAATGCTGTATATGATGCTCGAGTAAAGGAGACCAGACCTGGAGTGATGAAATCCAAATGTTAAGATATACTTAATTAATATCTAATATCTCTAACGCACACACACACACACTTCTGAAAAGCAATTGCAAAGTAGCTCGTCATTCCATCTCCAAGTCTGTGCTCATTCGAGCTCAGAAAACTACGCTCAGTCGCTCTGTCAGGTGATTACGCGTTGGAGCGCGTTATTAATTTCTATATTTAACGAGGGTTTCGCAACCCCGCGCGCGCGCGCGCGCGAGACGGAGATCGGGAAAAAGGAAGCGGATCTGGGGGCTCGGGGGCCGCGTTTCCTCGTGCGCTCTCGAGCTGCGTTCCTTCCTGACAGTGCCGGCAGGAAGTTTAGCCGAGGGACTCGGTAACGAGTCGATAGTTAAAAATACACGGAAGGGTAGGCGCGCGCGTTGCGCCGCGCGACTCTGGCTACGACGCGACGCGACGCGACGCAACGCGGCGCGGCGCGGCGCGACGCTCGTTTATTTTGCGGAGGATTTCGCGCTAGCCGCTCTCTCTTTCTCTCTCTCTCTCTCTCGCGGGCCGGAAGTACAAGTATAGCGAGAAGGGCAGGAGATGGGGGGGAAGGGAGGAGATGGAGAGAAAGAGGGAGGAGGAAGAGGGAAAAAGAGAGAGAAAGAGGAAAAAAAAGCGCGATGAGCCGAGAAGCAGCGGGAGGCGGCTCGGCCGACGCAACGTATACGGTGGGGATATCCAGGGACGTACGATTCGACGGAACGAGCGGTAAAAAAAGCGGTTGCGCTAAAAGCGAGCTCGGTGGAAGAGAGATGCTGCGGGGTGAGAGAGGGAGAGAGAGAGAGGGAGAGGAAGAGATCTAGACAGAGCGCACATTCTCACGTAGTGACGGTCCCGGATAATTGGCTGGGAAGTCGCGCGCGCGCGCGCACACGAGATATTCCCTCGCCTTCATTTTCGATGGTTTGCGGATGCTTGTCTAGAGATTGTTATCGGAGCATCGATACACCGAGTGTTTTCGGTATTGTGATATCTCCCTTGTCCATAGTTTGCAATTTGTCTAGGAACGGCCCCGAACGCCACCGAGATCTGGAGAGAAGAGAGAGAGGGAGAATAGTTCCGACATATTGACGTTCCATCTTCGATATATTGATATATTAGTAAAATCTATTGGCAAACTTGAAATATTAACTTCTCCCTTCTAATACTATTGATATGACATTCACAGCGATTAAACGTATCGCACATTGTCAAAGTGTCCGTAAATTAAACGTTATCACATATTAGTATCCCTAAATGTAATTAAGTTAATTATATATTTACACTGTTAATTAGATTTCGAGAAACTATCGCGCACGATACCACTCCGATTATCTGAATAAATAAATTAGAAAAACCTAATCGCGCGCATTATTTCAAAATGCAAATCCTTTATCTCTGCACAGTGTCTTTCCTGTATATTTATTTTACAGGTTGCTTTATGCGAAATGTCATAAACATAAGATTTCAAATCACTATTCAATTTACGAGTAAGCATAATTATATAAAATTCCTAATCAAAGTGATGTAAGTAATTAACGAACAGTTTATCCTGACAAGAACATAAGGTAACTCGCCCTTTAGCAATCGACACAAATTTGATATCCATCAGACTTCAAGAAAATCAAGACGAGGTCCGACTTCTACCGGGTGAGAAACCCGGTCCCTTCGGTTCCTCCGATCTCGGCGAGATACGCTCGCGTGACGCGTGTTCTCACGTACCAGGATTTCGAGAGGCGGAATTCCGCGTGCATCTAAGTGCATAAGTTATACTCCGTAGTCGGAGCGGTAAAGGTGTAGGGGCGGGGGGGAGGGGGGGAGGAAGTCGGGAACGCCGGGCGAGGGCCGCGTCTCCGGGAGGCAAAGCGGACGCACGAGGGGCCACCGAAAGTGCTCGTCCGGCATAAACAAAGCGATCGTGGATTATGGTTCCGACATAGCTCCGGAGCTCTGGAGCTCTGGCGCGCGGAAGAAGAGGGAGAGTCGGTGCGAGGCGGGGGGCCGGGGCCAGAGGGATGGCGGAAGGGCAGGGTGAAGATGGGCCGGGCAGTGTCGGTGATAGCGGAGCGACGCCGATAATAGTGGTGGTTGGTGCTGGATGATGGTGGTGGTCGTCGGGAGCGATGGGAGTGGGTAGGAGGAAGAAGAAGAGGCAACGCGGAGGAGGAAGAGGCGGAGGAGGAGGAGGATGATGAGATCGAGAGAAGGGGAGAGTTGACCTTCAGCTGCGCCGGGAAAGTCAGGCAGTCACTGACCGACAGACTAACTTAACCGCTCTATCCTTCTCCTCCTTCTCTCTCCTCCGCCTTCATTCGCGACCGGCTAGTCCGATGCACCGCATTGCACACATATACGCCGGCGTCCCCCTTCCCCGGCCCCCGGCCCCCGCCCGTCCTGCCACCCTTTCACTCTCTATCCCGTCGATCTCCGTCCATCTCTTTCCTACTCTTTCCTTCTCTCTTTTTCTCTTCCTCCTCCTCTCGCACTCCTTTCTATCCTTACGCTTCCTTCAGCATCTCCCTGCCCGACGTCTCTTGACGTCGTGACGTTCTTCCCTTGTCCCCTATCCCCCTCTCCATCATCCCCCTCGGAATCTTTCTCTCTTTCCTCTCGTTAGACCAAGTCCCTGCCTATTATGTTACCCTACTGCCTCGGGCTACTATCTTTAACCCCGAAACCCGTTCAAATTGCGAGCTCTCTGCGTGCACGTGCACGTGCACCATCGTCGTCGCTCCTTCCACGCTCCGTTTTGCCTCCTTCTTCCCCTGCCCTTCCGTCTCACTGTCTCCCTCGGCATTCGGAAAAGGATAAAGGGTGATCGAGAAGGATGTAGGGAGATTGATAGCTAAGAAAACATTTCGCTTTAAGTCTTTGACGTGCTCTCTTTGTACTGTGTAAAACACGTCTCCTTTCTTCAATCTAGATTTACAATCTCCTAGATTTGCAGTCTGACAATTAACATCAATGTTATTTGATGAGATACATAATGACGAGATGTGTGAAATTTTTATTTACGAATATATCGTCTCAATTCATAAAATCGTGATAATTATCTCATTCATAAGTAACACACTTAAAAAAAATTACGTTAAAAGGATTTCGAAGCTTTAAGTTTATCACTCGTGAAATGTTAGAGCACCATCTCCTTTTTTATTATTCATCGTAATATTTCAAATACAATTTCTCGCTTCTACTGAAAACGCGAGGTGATCGTTTTGATTATCGAGTTATTTTTTAAGGTGAGGTCGATCTTGATATCGCTCAGACATGAATCAGACAGAAGTTAATATTTCCATCGTTTCATTCCGTTTCAAGGTGATTTAACGAGCGCACGGGATTTTTCGTCGGGCGAGGACGTTTCTTCCTGGTCGTTACGTAAATGCATTTCGACGTCGGGGAACGGAACTTCGTGTCTGCGGATTAGGTTTGCATGGCGATGAGCAAAGCTGTTTTCATCGTCGGCGAGGGCGTGGGCGGTGGCGCGGTACTTCTCTCGCGGTCTCTCGTGTTTTCCACGAAGTGTTGGCCGCCTCTCTTCCCAGCGCTCGCGCGCTTAGAGCGTGTAAGACAACCGGCGAAGAGAGACCAAAGAGTGGAGGAGGAGGAGGAGGAGACAGAAAAAGAGAGGGAAGAGATTTACGTTCCGGGCGCCTTTTTCCGCGCGACCACCTTGACTGCCTATAAAATGTTCGCGAAACATTTATGTGTGCGTGTTTCGCGAACTCGCCGACCGCGTCGATTTCTCGACGAGCTGCAATAACACGTTCCGCTCGACGCGAGAGATGACGCTAACGAGGAAAGAGACGCGCGGTGATGACGAGCGCGAAATTCCGGGGAAATATCAGCGATTTCCGAGAACTGTTTTAACGAGATATCGATGACTCGGAAATATCAATGATTATCGTGCGCGAGAGATTTTCGTTTTTGTCTTTCGCCCCGTCGATTTCGACTGCATCCATTTTTGCAAACAATATTTTTTGCCCACGCAACAAAAAATCTCGCGATATTCATGATCCGAGTGGACACTATATTTTGATATTTCGTTCTTCCTTTGCAGCGACGAGAGATTTCCGCAGCGCGATCATTGCCGAATTTAATGTGTATCTAATTAATGATCTTGACCTTCGTGACATTTACGGCCGGCGCTTATCGGGAGTGTTTCGATAAAGGCTGATTAAACGTATTGCAGAAACTAAAACATCTGCATCGCCAAGAATCGCGAGAAACAGCGTTGTTATCGAACAGATAAGGAAGCAAGTCAACGGATTGAAATTATCGACGAGAGCACGTAATTCTCTGAAAATAAATATTTTCCTTTATTCGCATCGTTTGATAAGTTCGGCACGTTGATTATAGGAAAAAAATCTATTCTCGTAAAAGTTAAATTTACAAATGTCAAGGCTATCAGCAGCAAAGCCAGTCCCGTTCATTTTGTAATGACTTCATGACAATGGTCTTTTTTTACCATTCTCGTTTATCTTCGCTTGTTCAACGCTTTCAGAAAATTGTCGGTAATTACTTTTCCAAATGAAGAACGGTAACTCCCAAACCGTTGTGTGTTGTGTAACGAACGTAGAACGGAATCGCTCATCCCATGCACGCATGTGTAGTACAGGATGCCTAAATTACCGCATGAATTCCGCGACATCTCTCGACATTTCTCGCAGAGAATCAGGAATCGATGTAGCGACTCGGAGATAATTTCGTCGGATAATTTCGAAACGCGCTTCTGAACAGCGGATCGAGCGAAGATTCATCTCGAATGGACGTTCTCGAGCGCGCGGGCCGAGGAGAAGAGAAGAGACGCGAGAGACCGCCCCGTCGATCGCCAATGAAAATACATGCGTTTTCGTTCGCGCTGGCGAAATAAATGCTTCGCGCGATTTATAACCCGGACCGAAGCGGAGCGGAGCGCGGCGTATCGCCGGCGTGCATCGTTTGCGGAATACGTTTCCCCGGCGCGCGGCGCGGCGCGGCGGGTTCGTCGATCGTTCGATGGGATTCTTATTGTCGGTTTCCTGCCGCACGCGTATCACGCCGGGCAGCTCTTTGTGAGCGTTCTTTCTCTCTCTCTCTCTCTCTCCCTCTTTCTCTCTGTTTCTCTCTCTTTCCCTCTCGTTCTCCCGGTATCCGGAAGTCTCGACGCTGCGCTCGAAGATCAACTTGCGCGCGCAAAGCCGACTGCAAACACTCCTTATTGTAAAAAACGTGAAAATTAATTCGCATCGCGCATTTCTGACTCGCGAGGGCTTCAGATGAATTTTAGGAATTGTAGAAAGATAGGTACCCCTATAAAAGTTGCGAATATTTTTCTCGCGAGTATTTTACTGCACGTTTAGAAATAAAAATTGACGCGCATGTCCCAAGTTTTAAATTTACGATATTAGCTTATCTCTGTATTGTCTATATCTCATATCGACGATAATGTGCCGGATAATTTGTAACGTGAAAATTTTACTGCCCGTAAAATGTGCCATGCAGTTACGCACGATCGCTAGCCGCGAAGTTGCATTGCACGCTACCCACGTCGCGCCATCGTCGTTCCTTTCGGAAGGCGAAAGAGACCCAGACAACAACGACGGCGCGAATGGAAAGAGCGACAGGTGTAGGCATAATGCGCGCCGGCACTGCCGGATGACTTATGCAGAAACGATGCGTGTCGTCCTCGATGATGTCCTCGCAAAATGCGAGGAAATCGACGTTGCGGAAGCGCATGCGAGTCCCTTAGCGGGTCCCTCTGAATTAAGGCGCGTTACGAAGCAGTTTCCTGGAAATTCGCGCTGTCAGAAATCGGAGGTCGTGAAACACGGAAAGTGTCTGGAAGGGAAAATTATCGGACGATACGTGGTCCAGCCAAGCGAGAGCTACCGTCAAGTAATAAGACGTTATCTGTATGATTGACAATCAAAGAGACGGACAATCTTAAAAAAAAAAATCGCAATAAATTGCTCACGTATATCCGAACCGGTAAAGCACAGGCAGTCGCATTTTCCGGAATTACTTTATCGCTCCCACGCCGATCCGACCCGCCGCGTTATTCCTTTCCGACAGTCACGAGGACAGGAATAAGGAAAGAGAGAGAGAGGAGCGCACATCGGAAAACGACGACGAGAGGAGCAAACGATAAGAATGCACAGCTCTTCTCTCTTCCGTCGTCGCAGACGACGCGCGATGTGTGCGAGGTCAGTGACCATGGCGCGCACTCTCGTCGTCGCTCGCACTTCTTGCGGCCGGAGAAGCGGAGGAGGAGGAGAAGGAGGAAGAAGAGCAAGCGGGCGGTAATGCTAAATGCCAGGGGACAGCGCAGTTTCGCGCGGTGCAAAATACGGCGGCCGGTGTTTAACGGTCGGATGATACCGAATTTAGAGGCCGGAGGTGGCATGGCATCTTGCGCCTCTTCTCCGGCCGGCGAGCAGACGGCTATTAATTGACGGGGGAGAGAGAGCGCGAGAACAAATAGGAGCGCGAGAGAGATATCTGCGAGAATTCGCGGCCAGTTGAAATACGACCTTGAGGGGAGCCGCGAAGATGCGCTGCGCCGTTCCGTTCGCGCGCGACCGTATTTACGGGACCGTTAATTTCTCGCCAATAAGAAGGCGAATTATTCGGCGGTTCCCCCGCGATCTTCTCGGATGCAGATATTTCTTGCGCAACTCGCGTATAAACTTCGCCGGTGAGACGACCCGGGCGATAGATGGGATTTATGTCGCACGACCAACAGGAAGAGCCCAGTGATGGTCGCGTCGGGAGGCGGTTACTTAAATATTCCGGTTACAAAGAGGGAAATATTTCCCACGTTGCTCGTGTGGGCGCGCACCAACACCTGCGCGAGACTATCTCGAGCTGATCGTACGCATGTATAAACTTATAAAGAAAAAAACGTAACGGAGAAGTTTCTCGCAACTTTCGAGCTTGTTTTTTAACATATTATCTCCTGTGATGACGCGCGAGATTCCTATCGAGATTACGACCGAAGCTGTAAATAAATGTACGGTATGAAATACCCGACCTTTAAGATTTTATCATTAAATTAAATTCAACCTACTAAATGATTTACGTTTTATTTCTCTCGACGAGAATTTTTTAAAGTTTGGTTCCTATTGTCCAATTTCTGGTATAACTATCTGTACAACTATCGGTTAATAATCTACGCATCTGGATAAATTGGCATACTATTCGGAAAAAGAGAAACAATTTCATTGACACAAAAAATTTATCTTAAAGCCTGACTGAACGCACGTAGCCTCTCTTTCTCTCTGTTATGAGATAAATATACAAATTGCCGCGGCGTTAACTTCTGGTAATTCAGTTCAGTCGAGAGAGAGTCAACGCTCTCTCTCTCTCTCTCGAAAGGGAAACAATTCCGCCGACGGAGGATCAGAATCATTACATGCGTCCGCGAGAAAAAGCGTCGCGACTGTTGCACGAAAAAAAGTTGTACGATAAGCGACGCGTTCTGGCAAGTAAGTAGGCAACGATCGGCGCCAATCGCGCGAGATTCTTGTGCACTCGCGAGACTCGCTAGAGACCCGGCCGCGGCTATCGCGGCGATAACCTCCTCCAGCAATTGCCAAAAGCGTAGGTCTTGGTTGAGATAAGGTGCGGCCGGGTCAGCGCTAACTGATGTGGGTCATCGCCGCCGATCGTCCCGCGGAATGAGGGTTGGTCCTTATCTCGCTTCAACCGCTCTACCGACGATTATAATAATAAGATAACGATTGCAATGAAAATGTGAATAAGTCATTAATCTCTTGCTATCTGGCCCGGAGAATCGATACTCGCGAACCGCTCGCGTCTATCGCGCCGTTACGTAACTGCGAGATTCGAAACAAAAAATTATTTCTGTCAGTTCGCGATAAGAGCGAGCCTTCCGTCTTTGCTCGGTGTATTCACGCGTTATTACTTCAACGCGCGATAAACGTGCGCGCCATCGAGGAGCCTTTTGAGGAAAAAAAAAAGAGATTTGTACAGAATTTAAAGATAATTAGGATTCACGGAGCGGAAAGTAGGCCACGTTGGATAATTTTACCGGAAAATGCTGACTAAGAAAATTTGTGCTTGTTGCAAATTTGCTTCTCCCCGCGACATAATTAAATCTAAATAAAGTGTTATTTTATCGGTTTTAAGTTAAGAGCGCAATTAATGGACGCGATAATGGAACGGTAATTAAGTCACGCTTTTGCAAAAAAGAAATACTTCGATCACATGAAGTTTGATGGTGCAATCATCAGGCCATATTTACAGCATACGATTACTTGGAAAAAATAACTGTAGCACATTGCCTTCCAAGAATTCTCATAACTTCTTCCGGCACAACTCTGGGGAAAGGTGCTTCTGGGAAGTGCTGCCGAGGGGTTGCGACGATCGGAGAGATGCGATCATCCGAGGGATGCATTCATTCGACGGGATAACGTGGCGTATACATATATATACGTCGGGCTCGCAAGGTCGCGCGATTCTCGTCGCAATACTTAATGCCACAACGGAGTCGGAGAGCGGCAGATATTCTGGCCGGCGCGGGCGCGGCGCGGCTGTCCAACGTCGCTTTATGCATACCGAGGGGCGCGTTCGCGTGTATGTACCTACGAATGTGGGTCGAGAGCTTAATACGGTAACTCCGAATATAAAAAGGTTGCGGCATCGAGAGCTGTGCAAGACAGCCGTCCCGGCTTTGTCATACGCGGATGATGTAACGTATTATTGGTGCCGGCGAGAAGCGAGTATGCTAAACTCGATCGCGCCGATGTCGTATACGCGATATAAATCTAGCATTACAAAAATACGCTCGCGCATGCGATTTGTATGCAAAATAAATAAAGAAAGTTACTCTAGTCCGTGTAGATGTTTAACATTCAATTGTAACATTGTTTTTCGCATAAAGACGATAAAGAAAAAAAAATCCATGATATCGGAAGAAATAGAAACTGTGAAAAAATCCCTCAATTCGTCAATCCACGTATAAGATTCAAAATAACTTTCGGAATACGAACTTTGGTCTGGAATACGTGCAAATATAAATAATTGAACAAAAAAATACATATACATATGGTGGGTGGGCACAGAGCGCACAAATTTCATTAAAAACTTTTTATTATCCGAAGGTTAGCGGACAGCGATAACTTTTTTTGCGTAACAGCTCGCTCAGTAGGGGCAGAAGGGGAATCATTTATTCATTATGTTAGGGCGAACGCGACGGCTGGGAACCCGTACGTCGACGCGTCAATACGCGACGGCGCACACGCACGCACATACGCACGTGTATACATACATGCGTGCGCGCGAGCTCGACGTACCCAGCGTGTCAAGTAGATAATAGAAATCGAACACGAAGGAAAGGAAGGTGTGCATCGCGGCACGACAGGAAGAGTTTCGCGTGCGGAGCCACCGTTGCCACCGCCACCGCGCCCGACCGCCGCGGCCGTCTCTCTCGTCGCCACACCCGTTCACTTTCTCCGATAGTACTAGAAACAGCTCGCACACAGTCCGTTCGTCCTCCTTCCCTCCTCTCGTCAACCGGGTTCACGCCGTCGTCCGTCCGTCCCATCCCGCCCCGTGCCCGTCCTGTCCCTCCCTCCGCGTCCCACTCGCGGGGCGCATATGCCCGCGGATCTAGGCTAGCTCAGTGGGTCTAGGTCTAGGCTGGTCGCGACGTCGCGCGCGCGTGCAGTATGCACCGGCGATGCAGCCGCGTGCGCGCGTCTCGGGAGCGACGACGCGACGCGGAGTACGTGCGTGCGTACGCGCGCGCACGCGCGCGTACTGCATGTAGCGGTCCGCGTTATATTTAGATAGCGATGCGCGATTTCGCATTCGGGCGGGCCCCCTCGTTCTCTTTCTTTTCTCTTTTTCTCTCTTGCCACGATAACGACGATGAAGTAAAAATAGATAAAGATTAGGAAGGGAATCGTTGCCCGCGGGGCGCGACGGAAATGAATCATTTGAAATTATCAACTTTCGACTCCGTGCGTGCGACTCGTGAGATCGCAGAGAAATATTGTCGAGGAAGTAGTCTGTCGCGTCGCGTCGCATTCTGAAATATAGGTACATCGCCCTTCTTCGATTTCGGAGACGATTATGTAACGTTATGGCTCCTGTTTATAGTGGCGTAACTTCGGGAGTGTGAAGTTGAATGATTACACGCATGAGAAAGAAATGGACTTCCGCGTAATTAAATTAAATAATCAAGAAATGATGGAGGTAAGTAGGATGAGTAAGGACGAGTAAACTTTTGAAAGCTCTTTTTTTCCGTTATAAACCAGTTTTTCTTTTTCAAAGGGATCCTGTTTGTAATAATCGTGGACTGATCCCAACTTTGGAGTTTGGCAGGCATATGACCGAATACGAACGGATATGTGGGACAGTAGTGTATAATTTACGAAACAGGAAGTGCGAGACAGACACGTAGTAGATAATGAATATCGATGGAAGAGAGAAAGAAAGGGAGAGAAAAGAGGAAACATCGGAGCGGCGTATACATAGTGTATGTGCCTTGCAACGAATTTAATTTTGCATTTATCTTAACGGAAAAATTAATTGTCCATTACGTCGATCTGGTCGCAATTTCATCAATTTCTGCAACAAGTGTATTATGGATTTAATCGTAAATTAAATTGGTATCATGATAAATCCGATTTGCAATAAGTCGAAAAAGATTGCGCTTTGAATTTCCGAAACTGAATTCTCTCCGATACTCTTTGTGAGCTTCGATATTCTTTTATTTGTATGGTTTTTTTAATATTAATATGGTTGAGATATCTATTTTGTATTCAAGAAATAATTTTTACTTTAAATGAAAGATTAGTAAAAAGATGAATACAGAACGGATATTTGTATATAAATTCCAATATGAAAAAATTGCAAACTATTATAAAGATATTGTAAAATAGTTATAAAGGGTCAAGGGCTATTATTATCATTTTTTATTATCTATATATATTTAATTCTATATTCGACTATAGATAAATATTAGTAAACGCAAAAAAAAACCAGATACTTCAATCATTCTGAAGCTGACTGTACGCGAACGAAAGTGAACAAGCAGATAGGAAGAACCTACGCACGCTCTTTTCCTCTTTCCGTGATCTTCCTATCCTCACAGTGACCGAGCAGAAAATGTACCTACATCTTAGCGGAAAGGGGAGACCTTTAACTCTGACGAACGGGAGCGAGTTGAAGCGATGAAGAATATTTCCTCAAGCGTGCGAGCAAAACGCTGTACCGAGAAGAAAGAGGAATTAAAAAATGTATTTCTTTTTTTTTTCAATCTTTTCTTGCATTTGAAATTTATAAATCTATATTCTTCATGTACAGATTACAAATTTATGTTTTCTGTAACTTTGTGATATCCATCTTTGAAAATATGGATTTTATGATAAGTTAGAAAACTGACGATTGCTGTGATCGCAAATAAAGGAAGAAATAAATTTCGGCTGGACCACGAGAGATAGAAAGAGGAGTGGGAGGAAGCCAGAGGATACATAATTGGGAGGCGCAGGCTATATATCTAATAGTGTCCTCCACACAAAGACGAGGAGGCGCAGAGAGTGGAGCTAGGCTTTCGTCATAAACGGAGCGGAACGAAGGGCACAACGACGGACGGACGCATTTTATCGAGCACGAACGAGAGAGGGAGAGAGGCGCGAGATAGATGAGGAGGAGAGACGGAGAGGACGAGTCTGGGGCAAATGAAGGATAGAGAGCGAGGAAAATCCGCGCGCGAGGCGCACGCGATGTACAAGCGAAGCAAGAAAACTAGGAGGAAGAGAGAAATAGAGAGAAGAAGACAAAGCGAGCGAGAGTGGAAGCTCGAGGAAGACATGGTTACGTCTTTTTCGACGAGTGCGACGAGAACGGAAAACGTCGGACGTGTCCGTTCACGCGCGTTTCGAGAGGGAAGGGGGCAGGGAGGGTGTAGTAGTTGTTGGGCAGGGTGTAGGGAACGATCACACCACCCCGGAGGAGCCGACAGAAGAGCGGAGAAGGGAAGGACACGACGATGCGCGATGTCGGAAGGCAGTGGGAAAGAGTGGGACCGACGCGACGAAGAGGAGAACGAAGAAGAAGAGGAGTAAGAGGAGGAGGAGAAAAAGGAGGAAGAAAGGGTACCGCGCCGCCGGGATGGAGGGGAGGAGAAAGAGAGGGGGGTCAGACGGGGTGAATTGCCGGCGACAAGGTCACCGTCTATACCTCGCTGGAACCGCCGATACGTGCCTTCGGCGTTATACCCGCACGGTACTCTAGACTCTAGCTGCGCCATTTCTTTCTCTCTCCCTCTCCTTCTCTCTCTCTCTCTCTCTTTCTCTCTCTCCCCTTCGACTGTCCTCCCCCTCCCGCGCCCACTTCTTCGTGCAGCGAGTTACGTATATATGCACGTGCATACAGCCACGATGCGCGCGTGCACACACGCGCACATGCGAGGCCTATGCGTGAGCTAGCATAATAGGAATAAAGAAAGTGACGCTCATCACGTAGGCGAGTCGGGCACGTCGGTCAGAATTTCGAGGCTGAAGAATGAACGAATACGAGCGAAAGAGGAAGCAGCCTCTAAGTATATCGACGGTCCAATTATTTTGACTTGATAACGCGTCACGTTCGCTTTAGGATGTCATCTCGTTTCATTTTGTCGCTTCCGGCAGTGTATATAAAAAGTATCATTAACCCTAGAAGGCATAACTGAATTTGCTGACCTTCAAAGGCAAAAGTGGGATGGTAAGGCACCCCAAACTTCTCGAGTGTCTCAATCCTTTCTATCAGCAGTAAATTAATAGTTAAATAGTGCATTTTCTTCGTTTTTTAATGAGGAAAACGATGATGTATATAACATCTTGTTTATTGTCAGAGAAATATTGAAAAATCCATTTAAAGCAATGTGCAAAAGCGCAAAATGTGCAAAAATGACTTTTTTTTACAAATCGTTTGGGGTGACAAGGAACCCCAGTTATGCCTTCTAAGGTTAAATTCGAGTGAGAGATGATTTGTAATTATCAACGTAGAATTTTTAATAACCAACGTAGGATTTAAAACCGATTGTTTTAAAGAACATCTAAATGCGTTCAAAAAAATTAATAAGTTCTTATTTTTCATATTTAGGTGCACTTGCACGTCTATCTCTCAGCTCTCAAGTAACATTAGTTGCTCTATCTACAAGACACCGAGTGCAACGCTACGTCCGCCTTCGTCGGCGCTGTTCTGTCTAGGATTTAGTATTTGACGTTTAAATTCTGTTTACTTAGCGCCAGTTTCGGAGAACGTTGTCGGTGCGCGCCGCGTAGAGAAACCGCCGGTCGAAATTGAAAGTCGAAAGCGCGAGGAAATTTATTTCGGGCTCGCGCGCTTCCTCCTCCGCCACCGAAAGCCGCGTTTAAATGTCCGAAGGATTCTATTTTCAGCGGCAGGAAACACACATGCGAGATATGGACGCGGAGTGTCAACTTGCGTATCAAAACGTGGTAATCGCTCGTCTAAATTTTCTTATCGGCCTCAGCGATAAAAAGAAATCGAGAATCTCAGCAGTATAACGGGGGGGACGAATCGACAACCGCAGAAGTCCACTGGGGGAGGAAAAACTGTGTGACGCGAATACCTACATCATTCACGTCGAAATTAATTTTCCTCGGTAAATTGTTTATTTTAATAGTCGCGGGATGTGTGATGGTTCATAAATCGATGCAATAAAGAGGCACATAAATGTTTACATAAATGTATATATTTATGTAACTAACGGAGTGATTACAACAGTGCACAGTGTGGCAAACGTGATGTGTGGCCGTAGCTCTCGATATGATAACGTTAACAGTTATTATTAAAATAAATAATCATAAATCTCTCTGATAATTTTATCGCCTCTATAACCGCATTGTTGCGGTAGGTACCGCGATTATTTCCAATCGATTTCACACCGAGAAAGAGCGAAGAGATTTTTTGTAGATTCTCAGAACCGAACAAAAATTCAGAATGTATCTTTCGCCTAAAGAGATATTTAAATATGTTGCAGAGACACAACTGCACAACCGTGTTGGTTTTGTTATTATTAGTCCGGTGTAATGAAATAAAGCAATAAAACTTCGGTATGCGATAAAATTTCAAATCTCTTGTTTTTTTTCAGGAGTTCCTGCGACATTTGGGATAACGTGGCCTCGTCTGGGTCCTTGCACCCAGATCATCGATTATCGTCATCGTTCACGATGACGTCAATTTTCGAAAATATCCGCGGATTCGCACCGCGAGCCAAGTCGCAGCACGCGATCCGACGTGCTCAAATAGCTGTCGACAAATGGAGGGAAACCTTGAAGGAGGCATTTACTCGGCTTGCGAACGTGCCCTCTCCCACTTCCTCTCACGCGACACTATCCTTCAGTCGCCGATTATCTCTATCGCCGTTGAACTGAATCTATCGAACGTCGCCGCGTATCTGCCCCCCCCCCCCCCCAAGAATAATTCCGCGCGAAAACGAGGCTCTTCTTATTTATACGGAACGCGCGAATTTTGCACTCTATAATCGCCAATATCTTCGTCGAAGATGTAATGTAAACTTTTAAACAATCAAATCTATGTCTCACTAAATATATCCGAGGTATCATGGTAAATTCGATGACGTTCAGCGTTTATAAGCCGCATGCGGATCATCGATTTACCGCGGGCTTAAGTTACACGTGTATCGTCTTCTCGTGTGTGCCTCAAACGAGCGTATACGCGACGGATAAACGTTGCGGACAGAGATTCGAGGGTACGGTTTCTCCGGCGCTTCCTTCCTTTTTGGAAAGAAGGAAATAAGTGCGCGCCTCGTTACGCGGCTTGGATTGGTCGTAAACAAAAGCTGCGAACGGAGAGGGCCGCGCGCTAAATACGTCGCGCGAGCGGTTGAGAACCGTCTGGTGCAACAGCGCTATGCATTTTTGCCGGCGGCAGCGACGACGACGGCGCGGCGGCGGTGGCGGCCGCGGCGGCGGCGGCACACCGCGTGTGTGCATATGCACACGCGCGAACGCCACGCACACGCGGACGCGGACGCGGACGCGGCGGGCACGGCAAGTGCGCGCACACAGAGGAGCACGCTCTGATAATATGTACACTGCAAATATACAATACTACAATACACACGTCGGTGCAGGGGCAGAGACCCAGGAAGGACGCGCTTCTCTGTCAGCCAGAGCCTGCCAGCCTATGCGCGCCTATCTGTAAAGCCGAGCGCGTTCCCGTCCTCCTTCTTTCCTCCTCCCGTCTACAGGGTGATCCGAAAGACAGCGCGCGCGCGCGGAAGACGCCACGCACGCGAATTTTATCCTTTACGGTTCTTTGCACGTGCGAATTAACGGATTCCTTTCCTTTTTCTTCTGCTGTCATGATCTTCACGCAAATACGACGTTCCGCAGTCTCGATGCTTCAGTTAGGCTCCCCTCCTGGCCCGCAACGCGATCCGGAAGAGGATGGGGTTAAAACGAGATTTTACCTCACATCTTTCGTGCATGTATATTAAATACATGATTTCTTGATAATCGTTCCACAGATAAACATGGTATTCTAATAATTCTAATTAAAACTGCTTCGTGTACTGGACGATCCTAAGAACGATGCGCGAATGATGCAGCCTTGAATTAAGTCTC
This sequence comes from Leptothorax acervorum, assembly GCA_035220615.1. Classification (NCBI taxonomy): domain Eukaryota; kingdom Metazoa; phylum Arthropoda; class Insecta; order Hymenoptera; family Formicidae; genus Leptothorax; species Leptothorax acervorum. The sequence goes on along the minus strand of JASTWQ010000043.1, from coordinate 254,788 downwards.
TTAATAGGGCCTCTTATTTTTTAATAATAGGGTCTCTTATTTTTTTGTAAATAATAGACTCCTGGGGGTAAACGCAATGTTCTAATTAAAATTTCCCCCCTACAAGGTTATCTTTCACATATTTTGCTCGCGTTTATATTAATAAATTCTTAACCAGATAAGTGTTTTCCAAGCAAGTGCAATGTCCTAATTAAAAGTTTTCCTTTATCTACGAGACTCGGTACTCTCAGGCGAAAAATGCAATCTAAAATTATTTAGTAAAGTTACCATACAATAGTCTATTTTTTTATTGATCGCTTGTATTTGCATGGTAAAAAGTTTTATCTTTTTTTTTAATTTGCATAGCGAGATTTATCGTGAACGTGTCAACGCAATATTAATCCATATAGTAAATAAATGTAATAGATGTCCGCATAAATTTCACTTCGCGCGGGGCAGGAATAATTTTTGCAAATGGCAGAGTCGATTCGCAATTTACACGAGGGGGGCACAAATGCAAAGCGAATTCACGTCGAACTATTTCATTCCGTAACTCCTCGCTCGCGGTATCGTAACGAATTCCACACGGAGGTTTAACTTCCTCATGAATATTCAACGGACGCTAACGGCGCTATTTAAAGGAACTTTGCACTTATTATTGGATCGCGCGATATTAGCGCGGAACGATTGTAGCATCGCGCGAAATTTCGCCAAAGAGAATCTCCGAGCGAAGTCGTAAACTCTAAATTTTAGCGAAGTTAAGAATCTGAAACGAATATGGCGAATATAAAGAGACCACGATGAGGACGAGTTCGACGAGAAAATCAAGATTTCTTTATACTTCTGAACGGCACATTTATGTTTGCTGCTTACAAAACAGTAACTATGATAATAAATCAGAGAAATAAAAAAAAATTGAACCATAAATAAAAGAAAATTAAGACCTTCTCATCACCAGCAAATAATTAAAAACATAGTAATTTTTTAAAATCGACCCAACTGGCCATGTTTATTAGCAGGATGTTATCTAGAATTGAGAATTTATTGCGAAAAATATTAGGATGCGATAACATCCTGCTAATAAACATGGCCAGTTGGGTCGATTTAAAAAAATTACTATGTTCATAAATAAAAGATTATGAATGTAATTAATGAAGAACAGGAGAATCTGTCTTACAAGATGGAATATCGAGTTCAGGCTTAAGTGTAACACCGCGATATCTATTTCGTCAGGAAAAAAAGAAAAGAAAACGAGAACTCGTATGCGCGAATCGAAGCTCGCCCGCCACGAAATCGACGTAGCGTTTATGGCGACCCGTTATTTTCTGCCTCGCATGCAATTTGCGAAACGTGCCGTGGCCTACAATAAAAAATCCGATACCGCTCGTACTTCCGGAGTCCGCGGACGCCATTAATCAGCAAGTCACGAGAATGTCACGTGTTGGCGGTGTGAATGCACCGACTTTCGATTTTCATGCTAAAACGACCGGCCTGCTTGGCTCGACGATTCCTACGTGAATCAAGCATACCAGCTTATACCAGCTTTTACCTATCGATGTTACAGAAAAAACAAAGAGGAAGATTATGTCGCATGCATATCTCGGAGTTAATTTTATTTTTTATCACAGTCAAACTGTATAACAAAACTTAAAAAATACCGAAATGCTAGAACTCGCGATTGCGGATGATCATTACTCGCAGCGCGCTTTTCCTTCGATGAATCGAATGAACAATCGCGGAAATCGGCGCCCGATATACCGATACGGTTCTATTGTTTCACAGCGCGCGCGCGCGCGCGCGCGTTCGCCTGAGCCATCGTCATTTCCAGTCATTTCGCGCGAGCATTTCCGAGAGGAAAGCCGGATTGTCGTCCTCGGGTAGGAAGTAGACCGCCGCGCCCCTTCCTAGTCGACCTAGACCTACACCTAGACCTAGACTCGGCTACCATGCCGGCGCGTCTCGTTTCTCGTTCGCGCTTTTCCTCTCCTCGCGTGGTGAAACCGCGCGCACCTGTTTCGGGAAACGGATTCGCCACTTTCACGTCCGAGCGAGCGGATGCGATACATTCGTGCATTTGATTCGAAAAAGAAACTGCGAGTAAATTGTTCGAAAAATATTTTTATTGTCAAAAAACTGTCCAAGGTTCACAGGAAAGAAATTATTATATAAAAATATACGTTTTTTCTTCCTACGTAAAATAATAAAATTTCAACATAGAATAACAAATAAGCATGAAATTTTCCTTCTTCCTTGTTGTGCTCGAGATGCTTACAAATTAGTTAACAATTAACAATCAAACGATTAGAAAAGTCGATTAGAATCGAGTGTTTTGTATATACTGATAGCTTTCGACGAAAGAAGTTTGTTATCTCCGACCAGGAAGTAGACTCTATCGTCTCTATCGTACGAAGCGCAACACGTACGCCAGGGTAGGCCACGCCTAGTCGACCTAGACCTAGACCCGCTCTAGCCTTAGAATCCACTCTGCATCACCCGTTTCGTTCCTTTATTTTTACTCGCCGCGGCCTCGCGAGCGCGTATTACGTAAGGCTGTGGCGCTCGACCCTTCCACGGCGCCTTTAACGCGTTCTCGTACAGCTTCATGAAATTCTTCCCTCTTCGTTTCTCTCGGCCAACAATTTTCCTTAACTTTAAAAAATATATATTCTCGCGCATTTACTCCTCCAGATAAAAAGGGTTGAGTCACGAACGTTGCGAACTCGAACCGAGATGGAATCATCATCTTCCATTGGGTGTAAAGAACGTAAAGAAACAAAATATATAATTTCCAACTACTTTTACTCCTTACGCCTTATTTTGCGTTTATTTTTTTTTTACCGCGAGATATGAAACATTATCTCTAAAATAAAATAGAAAAAAGGAACAGAAAAATTACATGATGTAAAATGGTGATTTTTCGATAAGAATATCCGTTTTCTTGAAAAAATTTGACGCGTCAGTAGAAGTGCTGAAGTACGAAAACACTAAACATAGAATGAAGAGCGCTCTCGTTAATAACAGGACACATATATCGTTACACATATTGACCAAGAGCACTTTGAACTCATCGCGTCGCGTCTCAGACTCACTTCTGTCGCTTAAAAAGACACTTGTTCCCAGATATCGAAATTGCAAAAATAATCGATCTCATACGTGGCAACGGCGATCTGCTTTTCCTGATATTATCTTATTATCGGCCATCGATCGCTCGTACCAAACAAGATTTCAATCGCGAAAGTAAACCGCAGCAGAAAAATACATCGGTGTAAGCTAATGCATCTTACGATGACTGATAAGCGACAGCTGTATAAACGATTCTCTTTTTCCTTCTTTCTGTCTTTTAATTTACATTGAGCAATTGTGAAATGATTATTTCCGTCCGATAATTTACGACATAATGTGTAAGACAAATCAAATATTTTCTTAGAATTTCATTACTTCCCTTAGAAGTGTTAGCGGAGATAAACTTAATCCCATCATATATACGATTGCATATATCACACATGCTAAACGCGTCACGTGAATCTCCATGTGATATTAATATCTGATATAATATGCTTTTCTAAACGTAAACATCGCAATACGGAAGATAATTTCGCGCAGATTACGTAAATCATGTTATTAAATCACCGCCTGATAAGCGGACGCGTAAATAGGAAGATAGATTTGTATTTAGTGTATTATCGCGAATTTTTGATACGAACTCTTTAGATATTAATATACACTGTTAGCAATTATTGAAAAGTATCAGCGTGATGGATTATACGTATTTTAAACAGAAATTATATCAAACATTGAAATCATATTATTTATACTGATCTATCAAAACAAGTATTAATAAAATAAACGTTTCCCTTTCAAACAAGTATTTTAATATATCAACGAAGTATTTCGGGAGAGAGAAAAAAGAAAGAGAGACGTTATGAGCTTGATATTTTGATATAATAATTACCACATTATTTAAATGCAAAGATATTGACATATCTGTAATGTACCTATCCATTCGACGGTCATGCTTTTTACTTTGTCATTTCTCGTGTGGCGGCCGAAAGCTGCACGCGGAAACTTTTTTACGATCTCTTTGCCCGACTCCCGGCTCTTTCGTAAGCGGCTGTTATTCGCCGGCGAATATTCTATTTTTTCCGCCGATTTCCCGCGGCAAAAAACCGTTTCCCCCTTTTTTTTCCTGCCCCCTCCAAAACCGTCTCCCTTCTCCGCATCTCGCGCGTTCGAAATTACGTCGGCGCGTCTGGCGATCTTTTAAAAATATCTCAGGAGTACTTGATCTAGGGCAACCAGGACATTCCTGATCCCCCGATGGCACGGTTCCCAAATACGCTCATTTTCGTGCACTTTCTCGCGCACGGATCCGGTCACAAAAAAGTCACGTTCATAGTCGAGTCGAATTTCCTCAATTTTTTGGTATTATTTTTTAATACTATAATTGTAAGACTTAACATGGACCGATTTATGCGACGGTGTATTTAATATGAACAGTTACAAAGCCGAATGTACGGTTTCTTCAGTCGGATTAAGGTAATCTCGTTTGTATCTGGAGCATTTGCTTTATTTCCGAAAAAGGCCAAAATATTTTGATGGCATCTGCTTCTCGGTCGAGACAGTACCTAATGTATTCGCAGGTTACTTTGAACGTCAAACGTTAGGTTCCAGAATGTAATTTATATTCAGATCATGAAAACCAGACGTACCCTTGACACAATACACGCACGGGAGAATGATACGAATCAGAAGAAAAAGAGAGAAACATCGTAATCTCTCGAATGTAGCATTTTTTATGTAATATGTGTCTTCTCTTTATTGCTTTTCTAATTACAGTAGAAACCTTATATTTATCGTTCTTTATTCGTGTGTTAGCAGCTACGTATATAATTTATTTGTCAAGAATTTAGAAAGACAGAAGAGAATTTGGAATTTTATGCATATTTCTCGTAATGAGATTTGAGCGCAATGGGCAGGAGGAAGTCAGGCAAATCAGCGCGGAAAATAAAATCGTCTTTGAATTGGACGTTCTATGGCTATTCGGAACCTTGTAACACTTTCGCCTTGATGCGCCGTCAGCGTCAAAATTTGTGCCACGCCGGTTTGCCAACGCAAACCTCGCGCGCGTCACTTTTGTTCCCGGCGTGCCTAAAGGGTCTTTCACATGTTCCCGAGGCGCTAATGGACGACGAATCGCGGCTCGATGATGATCCGGCCGAAAATAGCGGCGTGCTATTCTATTCTTTCCCCGAGTCGCTATTCCGGTAGCGTACACGGCGCCCGTAAGAGCTAGGTCTATAACGCGGTCGACCGCGGATAGGCAAACAGTTCACTCGATAAACACACCCCTGATTATTTTCCATCTCGCGAACGACGCGTATCCCGGCTTCCTCCTCGTGTCTATCGATCGGCCAGCCGAATAATTTGGCTTTAACAAGCGCGCCATCGATTTAACGGATCAATACTCGCGTATAAACGCGTGAACAATTGGAAAAGCGTCTTGTTTTCTCCTTGATAAACGCAAAGATCCCAAACTGATCAAAAAAAAGAAAGCTAGGAACGGCTTCGCGTATACGACACCCTCTAGACGAAGTTATGTATATGCAGTCACTCTTACTGCGAGTTGCGCAATGTTTGCGCGGTACAGTGATCTAGATAAAGGGGGCCGATGGCCAATTGGCTCCGGCGAAATCGCGGAAAATCGCTCGACGCAGTTTTGGCAGCGCGCGAATTTTCGCGGATGTATTCGCAGTGCAGTGGCCGATATGCCAAAGAGATCTATTCGACGCGCAACAAAGTCGCATAAAGCGAGAGAGAGAGATTTATCAGCCTAAATAGAATTTCATGAAACAGTTTATTGAACCGTAATATCTCTAGTTATATAGGTACTTATTATAGTATTCCACTTCTCGAGAACAAAACATATGAATGCTTTCGAAAGCATTTCTGCACAGATGCAACTCGATAACTATCATAACAGTTAATTAAATATTAATGAATTTATCAGAAAAAGATGAATCTACGTGATATTCCCTGAATTTTTTATTCATAGCCTTTTTAAAAAATGATATCATCTGGCGATTAGGCATCAAACTAAAAACCGATCATTTCTTCTTGATAAAAATTTTTGAAAAATGATTGTTAAAGTATCTAAGCTAACCCAAATGACTGTTAAAGCAATTAAGCTAACTAAAATAAAAAATTTATTAATGCATGCATAGATCGTAAGATTAACAAGCCCACGAGCGACATTTTGTTCATCCCATCAGTATTTAATTTCTTCAACGTTGAACAATTTCTCAGTTTCAGTTTAGGGTGGAAGACAATTGCCGGAATTCTTTAGAGAATACCGCTTTATTGTTGTGACCTATCCGGATGCAATTTCTGTACACATCCGGTATCGAAACGCGCACGACCCTTAACAGGTTGAATTTTCTCCCGTCCGCAACCATCTCCGCCCCGCGCGGACCGTGTTGCGCCTACCGCAATGGGAACACGGCCGTGCCTTTCGGACAGGGTAAGAGGAAGGGGGGCCCGACGACGTTACCAAATCGCTATGGCGTAACATTTTGCTTATTCACGTTCGATTATACAATCTGGCACACTTTTACTCGGAACGCGGCGCGGCGGCCCGTCGAGCGCGCCTCGGTATAACGCAGTGTCGTTACAGCATTTTTGTCCCTTACTTTCCAAATTTTACGCGGGCAGCAGCGTCCTCTTTTCTTAAAAAAAAGAGAAGAGAGAGAAAAAGAGGAAAAACCATTTTCATGATATATATGTATACCTATATATATATATATATATATATATATATATATATATGTATTTATTCTCTTATAAATATTTAGTATTTTATCTAACAAGCTATTGAAGGTGTTTTCTGGGAAGCATCTCGTGATTTCCATCTCAATTTATACGTAACATTTCAATCGAGAAAGCAGAATAAGACGCTAAATTTCACGCGAGTATTAGAATATAGAATAATGACACGAAGCTGCTGCGTCGCTCGCGCGTTTTCGCGGCATTCCTTGCGAAATTTCACGGGCTAACCGTAAAGTCATAATCGACAGTGTACGCGAAGAGGAAGCTTATTCCGAGCCACGGAAATTTTCATTAAGACTGTCTACTAACGTATTTCGAGCGTTCGCAAATTACGGCCCGGTAAACGGCGATTCTTCGTATTTTCGTGCAGGCACGAATGGCGCTTTAACACGCATAAAGACACACGCGGAAATTTTTTCCTCCGACCAAAACGATCGGGCGAGTCGTAAAAAGGAGGTTGGTTAAAAGATAGTCTCGCGCACGCTCGCTCGCGGGATATTTTCAATTAGGGAAAGTTCGATCTCATTGTCGGCGGCAATGTCGCGGCGCGGCGGGAATTTGCGGGGCCTACGATCATAATAAAACGCAAACGAGTGCTGCTTCCGCTCGAAGCGCGACGCCTGATGCCTAACCCTGCGCCAGTCTTTCTTCTATTTTCTTTTCGCCGGCGATAATTGATACTCCGCGCTCGCACGCGGAGAATTTCACCGCGATTGTACGTCGGGAGCGCTTTCCACCTCGAACCGCGACTCGAGTAAAGAAATCAACCTTGGCGCTGATCCGAGAGCGCGGCTGTCTCCACCGCGGCGCGGCGCGGGCGCCAGGTGCGCTCGTCGAACGGTGATCTCAGCTGCCGATTCCACGTCGAAGCCGCTTAACGGCGAGAAAGAGAAGACTCGCGCTGCGAAATCGTAACCGAGAAATCTCCTGGCTCGTCAATCGCGTCCCGATTAATTATATTTCGTGCGCGTATATCGGCCCAAACTGAGACGCGACTGACCCACATCGTCGCCCTCTAATTAATTCCCGCGACATCTCGACGCGGGACAAATTGGCCGCGCGCAAACATACAACATACCGAGGCCTGACGTCGACGAATCGGTAAAAACCTAACGCCACGAGTGTCCGCAATCCGCAAAATGTTATTCCGCGGCGTCCTCAATTTTAGGATCGCTGACATGCTTAATCTTAGAGCGCAACCTCCTACAAAACCCCATTACCATAGGCTAAATTTTTATGCTTAGAATTGAGTTTCGAGAATTACGCTTACTTTCAACATCGAAAAATTCGCTTTAATTACGAAAGCATGAGAAAGCAATTATAGGGTGATTTTTGTATTTTGTCACAGATCACTAAAAAATTATCGGATTTCAATAAATTCAAAAAAATGTAAATAAAAACAATGGCCAATTTTGAATGAGCCTTACTTTGACAGAACTTTAATCTGGAAAGTTCGAAAATAGTCGGTAAATATCAAGAGGATTTTTACGTCATCTACGTAGGTGTGTAGAGGTGTCGTGAAGAAAATATCTGTTTCTCAATGGAGACTGTAAGTATCGAAGGAGAAAACTGCGTCTGTCAAGATGCAAGAGCGTACACTGTACAGACGGAAATGCTTCGACGGCAGGAAGCGAATCTGGGCCGTCGAATCGGAGAACGGCAAGTGGGTCACGAGAACGAGACGGGGCGCGCTACGAAGGTGTCGACGTCGCCGTCGTCGACAGCGACAGCGACAGCGACGACGACGACGAAGGAGCTCGTGCGATCGCTCTCTTCCACGTTCTCCGTGACGACAAGGCGAATCCTTTCACTTGGCATCTCGGCGCTCTGCGGAGGAAGTCCTCCTCTCGTCTTAGACGGACTAGACGCTTCCTGCCTTCGCACGCTCAACGAAAAACTCGGCCCGACTTCTTCTGTCCCGCGAGACAGCATCGTCTTTGAAATCGCGGATTTACGTTCTAATTCCTTTATCACTTTCTCGTGTCTACTAGATTAAAACTGTAGAGCATTCGTGTTAGTCACATTAATTGTACGTTTTTAAGCAACCAGTATAACGTATGCGTAGCGTTTATTGATGTCATTCGGTATACCGTACGATTATTGCACTATACGATGTGAGAAAGCTATTTATAAAGTTTCGCTTATTATTCCATGATTATATAGCGAAAAGTGAAATAAAAGTATCAACGATTTAATATCTCCTCGATAGCACATTTGATGTATGTGCTATAAGAAAATTCGCCCGCTTGTTTTAAAAATAAAAAGTAAAAATATTCAAAGAACTCTGGTCAGAATAAAGCATAACGTCAATATTCATCCAATATCTTTCTTATCTCGCGACAACTTTATTTCGAGTTGCAAAATTCTATGAAGTCACAGATGTAACAATAAAAATGTCGCTCGTACATTTTCATCTTCCACGTCTACAAGTTTCACAACTTGTTTTGTCATATATTTAACAAAGATATAAATATTCTCTAATCATCAATTCAATAATATAATATTTTTTCCGTTTTCTGTAATATTTTTTAAAATAAATCTAACCTATTCGTAACGTTTCAAAAATAATAGAAAAACACGATACAGTGTCCACTAAATCGTAGAATCACAGGAGGACATTTTACGATCGCGTGCGTGGTAACTCGTCAAAAGCGAAAATATTCCACGTTTGGTTGGTCGACGGCGATCGAATCGATATCTACGAAGTCGAAATAAACTCTACGGGCTACCGTCGTTACGTCACGACGATCCAGTCTTCAGATGCCACCGCGAGATACCGAAATCACTGTTTCATCGAGTATTCATTCCCTCCTCTCCCCCCCCCCCCCATTCCCCGCATTTTCCCCCGTTTCTTCCTCTTTCCGACCGCTGATCGATCGCGATGAGAACGGAGATACATCTACTATCGTCGAAATTGCCGATAAGTAAACGAGGTCAAAGAAGAGGCCCGCCTCATTGCAAGTGTAGCATGAAATCCGAGTCGTCAGATTGCTATCCATTTCCTCTACGTAAAGGGTAAAATTTCGAAATCTCAGTCCACTACTCTCGATCGATTTTTCTTTCTTTAGTTTTCACGTTTTCACGACAACGGAATTTTAATCGGTCACCGTCCGACACATTGACCGGGCATTATTCGTTATTACCTGTTATTGCCCTATTGTTCAAAATCATCGTGGATTCTTGGGGAGAGTTTCCCAGCGGGGCTCGCTAATTCCGCCAATTACGTCGTTGTAATAAATTACGAGTTTGAAAAACTTACGTGAGGATGGCTGACGGTAATGCAAGTGATGCTGGAGACCCTGCGCTTGATGATGATGGTGGTGGTGAGGTGGCCCCATCGTCGGACCCATGGTGTGGTTGCTGTGCTGATGGTGCGGCGAACTCCCCCGATGTGGGTGATACTGGGAGGGATGATGCTGATGAGGATGATAGGTGGGCGACAGGAAGCTTGCCGTCGACCCCGGGTACACACCGGGGCTGTGACATGCCGATCTGCCAAGTGCTGCTATCGAGCAATCAATAGAGACGATCAATGGAAAAATACATTTCAAGCAATCAAGCTCCTTTTTTCGGAACTTTCAAGTTAATTTTAAACTCGATCAAATTCTATATATACAATCCGTCAGTCTTACTTTTAGAACAACCATTTTCCATCGCGAAGTTATTCTGACGATAAATAATCTTTCTTTTAATTATTCAATGTTTAATTCACAATTTCTGTATAGAGGTGTATATTGCTTAAAAATATTCTCGTATAAATGTGTGGATCTTTAAAAAATAAAGACAAATTTTCAAATTTTTTGTATTTATAATGTTTAGGTATATAACAGGTTGCCAGTTTCTCCGAGAACAATCCAGATATAACGTTAAAAGGATTTAGTACTATAAATATTATATATATTTAACGTCGTTTATTACGGTCTTAACTTCCTCGAAGGATTGTTACTCAACAAAATTGTTCTGCACGAATTAGATAAATTTTAGTTCTCAAATTATCACATTGATAAATTTCTTTATAACACACTTAAGAATATTAAGCAACAAACTTCTCGAACTTGTTGTAAGTTTTGGTGAAAACAAATAAACAAAGCGTTCATTATTTGTTACAACAAATATTTTGTTTACGATATTAAAATGTATAATATTTAATGTTTAAATTTTGTTCACATACATGTTAAGCACGTCAATGACCGTGCGTAAAAATAAAGATCGAGCTCACCCGACGATAGATGGGAGTGATGAGACGCCAGACTTGGCTGGAGGGACGAATTAGGATTGAGCCTGGCTTTCAGTAAGAGATTCGCGTCCTCGTTGCCGCCGGAGGACGTGCTGGATTCGACGTCGCTGACTCCGCTGTCCGCTGGGCTCGCTGGCAGTGATCCGCTTCCTGCTTCCAGCCATGAAACAAAGGGAGGAGACGCGTCCTCTGTGATAAATAGCCGGCGGAGTTTACGGCCAGCGATAAGACGCGACACCGTCAATTAATCTCGCGCGATTCCGTTTCGCGCAGAACAGCGCGATAAATAAAATAGAGGGCACTCGAGAGGATTGTACGGAGAAAGAATTGCATCAGCCTCTGCGAACATTATTATTTCGTCGAAAAAGGCGCTACGCGCCGAGGAGAATAATTTTGCGAAAAGTTACGAGAGCTGAAAGTTACGTTCGCAATGTGAATAATATGTCTCTTTTGGCGTATATTCTATTTCTAAATAAATAAGAATTATTGAAACGAATAGCCGCGAAACTTTGTCATTTGCCATTTTTATGTAAAACTCGTTTCTTGATATACTTTAAACAATATCTTTTCATTATCTATTTCTATTAGCGAAGTAAAATTACAAATAAAATCACATGACAGATAATTAATTTCACTTTCGCAACACGCTTTCTAAGCCAATATGTCATGCAGTCATTATTATGCTTTGTACGATATATTAACCCTGCGCGGACACCGTGGGTCTCTTAAGGCACAGTCGATTTTTTTATTTCAATTCAACACTTAAAAATTGCAACAGTTCCGGCCTATGTAAGTATAGAAATCACTTTTTGAAACCTTAAAGATTTAGTACATGAATTTTTATAGATTTTTTGTAACACAGATTCAAAAACCCTTTAGACTTAAGTGCTTCAAAAACACGGTGTCCGCGCAGAGGGTTAAAATTATTCTTAATTTCCACGTGTATTCTTCCAAAAGTTTTACTTTTAATCTCTTTCGGAAAGTTACGTCTTTTACAAAAGCGCGGTTTGTCACGAAAAATTCGATACAATTCCTCGCTTCTAACGTCACCGGTATATATATAGCTGAAGTGACCACCGTGTCGATTTAAACACTCAGTGAATACGAAGTATACGTCGCAATTATCGAATTGACGCTTCAACATATTACGCGGTCGTGATAAACTGATAAATTAGCGATTGGCCGGTTCGGCCTTTTGGTAGGCCCTAAATTAAAGTCACGTACACGTCGCTTACGTCCGCCGCTTTAAACAAATTAGATGTCCCATCGAGGTGGTCCAGCGGCTCTCGTTCTCCCGCTCGTTCGGCTTTATCGAGCGTCGCGTCGCCGAGCCGAGCCGAGCCGTGCCATGCCGAACGTGTTTTCGCGCGCGCCGTCAATTAAAGGCATCTTTATGCAACGGGCGAAGGTCATCCGGTCATTGGGTATGCATATCGCTCGCTCTTCCCACGGTACCTCTCTCTCGCTCTTTCTCCCTCGCGACGCGGCTAACCGTCTCAAACGAGTCCCAAAGGGTTCTGCACGAGTCATTGCTCTGTTTCTCTCCTGTCCTCTCTCCCTCTTTCTTTTTTTTTTTTATCGTCGTCGCCGTCGTCATCGTCATCATCACCGTCGTCCTCATCGTCGTGTTACGCAAAGCGATCGTGCAAGGCTGGCGCAAGCCGATAGCCGCGAATCCCGCCGATCGACCGGCGCTGCTTTATACAACAGATTATTTATCGGAGTCGAGTATTTTAAGAACCGTCTTACGCCCGAATTCCTACCGAATATGCAACAGTCGGCTCGTTACCGGATTTTTATCGCGCGATTTTTACCGTTGCGTAACGCAACGCGTTGTGAAATCGACATTGATCCACTAATTGCAAGTTACGAATTACGAACGCGGAAATTTGGCTTACATCGTTATTACGCGTATCCTGCGTCATATTACGATCATTCTTGAGAAATCGCGCTAAGAGTTTTCTTTTTTCCCTTCTCTTGTTAACTGCTGTCGCGTTTGATTATTGTTCTGTTCTTTGGTTAATTAGCAGTAGTAGCACCATGATGCAATTACTCGACAAAACGTCCAAGTGTGATCGAACTACAGTTGTCACTTCGGTAACGAACAATGTACAAGAGCTATCGTATCGCGATCCAATTAACGGAAATTGATGTCTTATTTTACCCGGCAAATGTCAATCCGCAAAATGTCAATCTCGTTGTTTGTAGATAAGATACGAGTATCTTGATATTCCATAATACAATTCATAACTATGAAATTTTTAGACACATTATGTATTTCAGGATAGAAGCTATAAAAACTTACATATGATTGAATTATAGGAGTCAAATAAAAAAAAAACAAATATGATTTTGTGACGCATGTCTTTCATAATTACAAGTTAATTTTTTTTAAAACTCATTCTAATTTAAGAAACAATATCGATATTGCGATCAAATTCTGAACAATGGAAAAATGTCAAGAAACTAAATTTTTCTACTTATTTTATTTTTTCCGTCCTATTATATATATATATATATATATATATATATATGTTTCGATGCTTTATTTTAATATTACATTTTTTAATATTTTTTATTAACATTATTTTATTATTATGCGTGTGTATATATACCTACATATCAAATTCCTATTAGCATCGAGCATCTATTTTCTTTTCTATTTTATTTATATCTGGCTTTATTTCTTTGCCCATTAGGGTATAAACTTATTAAATTCCATTAAAAATTTATGAAATCCATTTTCAGATCCTCTCAGTTTCTTTTCAATCCTTAATCATTTTATTTCATCATTACATATTATGCTAAATCATACCTACAAAATTTTTTAAAAATCTCAAAATCTTTCCATGTCGCTGTAACCCTGGCTAATCTATCGCCAAAAACGAATATAGACGATACTTCCTGAACAATTAAATCTCATCATTTTTATAGGACCTCGTTGATATGCCTTCGGGACCTTACCTGGCGTACTCGTCGTGGCGATAGCGGCAGTGGTGTAAGGCGGTTGGCCCATCTGTGCGTGGCCGCCCAAGTGTCGGCCGTATCCATTCTGCAGCCCCAGGCCATGCTGCTGGGGATGCTGGGAGAGGATACCGTGGAGCAGACGAGTCCCCGTGCTACTGGTGGTCGTCGCGCTAGTAGATCCCGGCTCCACTTTTACGCTCGCGAGGCCCAGCTGTTCTTTCTCGCTCGGGTCGTGCGGCTGGACTTCCCTGGTGTCCACTGTAACAAAGATAACGAGATACGTCGTTTAGATAAATAGATATTAATCTTGTTTAGTTCCGCATTACGCGAATACATTGGACAAGTCATTATATGGATAAACGATAGAATTTGAAAGTCGATGTAACAAAGTAGATGAGAGTAAGTGACGAATCGATTTTTCTATTAATTTATGTCAAGTAATAAATATAAAGAAACAGAATTGTTTTTTGCGAATATTAGAAAAGGAGTTTAAGCGTAAGTTAATCTTTCTTGAATTCACACTCAACTTGCAAATAAATTTATTAGACAACACTTTTGTGTCTTTATGTTTCCAATTTTTCCAGTCATCTCAGTTTACTCGGTCTACAAAATATGAAATCGTGTTACAAAATCTAGAAATTCCAGAAGATAATCGACATTCACTGTAATGAAATGTCAATAGATGTTAATCTCATAAATTCAAAAGTAAAGCTAACGATGAGTTGTTACTTCGGAAATTAAAGTACGGTATAATTTTTATTCGCTGTGCCACCAAAATATTCTGGCAAGCGCAAATCGCGCAGACTCTGTTACAAAGTAAGTAAAGAACCGATTTCTCATTAGTTAAAAAAAATGACGCTCCGAGACAAGTCGCTTATCATGATTCGTATTGCACCGCGCGTTTCTCGATCCGGATTAATTGGATCCAGTTTGTTCGTCGAGGGAGATAAACGTATCTTCTCGTCCGTCGAGAATAATTAAGCGCAGTCATAGGCGGATAAACATTCTCACGACGAGAGGAACGACAGAAGGAGAAGGGAAAAAAGCCGCGGCACGGGAGGCGTTCTCGAGGAACTCGCGCTGGCTGCCGAGAGGAAGTGAAAGCCGGCGTCTCTCCTTGACCCACTGCAACGTTTCTACCTTCCTTTCAGGCGATGCCGAGAGCCGCGGCAGCTTCATTAAGCAATTTCTCGCGGCAGCGGGCCCGAAAAATCCCGCCGTGGAAAATGGCGATCGACCAACGACTTGATTCAAGCCGCGATTTGATCGAGACGCGAATTCCTTCGATTTCTCACCGCGAAGTGAATGCAAAGATCCTTCGTCTCCTTGCTTTCGGAAGATCAGCGAGAATTGGGCAACATATCTCTCGTTGACACGTGTCTCAGGAGAGTCTTTCGGAGGTATGATGGAGAAATATTAGAGAGATATTTGATGTCCACAGAAACTTGACCAATCCAAACAAACCCGTTTTTGTTTAACCGATATTTATGAGAAGCATCGAATTCTACATCGCTTTTACGCCGTTACGACTAACTCGAACAAATTTATCAGTCACCATAAATTTTATTAATGTTATCTAATAATTCTGCGATCTATCATAACTTTTCATTTTCATTACTACATTTGTCATATAACGCTAAGAGCAGGTAATGTTGCCCGTTAAAATCAAGCCCGGATGCCCGGATCAAGTTTGCAAGATACTTTCACAGAGTTTTTTGGAAATATTCGTTATAATAGATCCCTGTAATGTTATAATACGCGAATCGGAGAGATCGCTTGGAGATCAATGAAATCGTGTAAAAGCCGACACTTAATGCGCTGCAGCAGCACAGTTGATTACAGGCCGGCATTTACATGAATAATTTTCGCCTCCGCTATAGAAATTGCGTATCTCTGCGGCTTCGTAAGAGCCGCAACATCGTAATAACCACGGATGCGTTACTCGCCGCGAAAACAAAGAATGCAACGCTCTCGTAGTCCTCGTAGACCCTTCCATTGTCGCTATACAGTATTCGCAATGGCAAAAATAATTGTTATAGTGTAATTATTTAAAAAAATCACGAGTGTCAATCTTATCTCTTAACTTAATTTGCATTGTGTTTGTCCAATTACTATAATCTTAGATAAGACGAGAGTTTTAGATAAGACAAAAATTAATGTTGTATTAAAACCATGGCGCGTTTACACGCACGAAAATCAGGCGCATACAAGCACGGCTGCGGCGCGAATCGATTATTGACGTCACTGCGGGACGCCGATTCGTGAATCGACTCGGTAATTACACGATCGCGCAGATCGAAAAATCACAGTTAAGTTTAGCGCCGCGTGTGCCAGACGCCAAATTAATCAGGGATTATATCCCCCGATGTGTGCAATGTATGTAAACTTATCGTTATCAAATTACATCACGATCCGTCCACACAAATCTTCCTCTTTTTTTTTCAATAAAACGGCCATTACGAAGATTGATACTAAACGCGAGTCGCATTCTGTTCAATCGAAGAGTGTACTCGTAATATTTATTTTTAGAGATCCGCCACGAACAAGTAGGATACACGCGTCTTCCAAACACTTCAAGGCTCCCGGAAGTAAACGATGCTCCGGCATTGTTCAAAACTACCGTCGCTAGTCCCGCGCGCCTTTGCAGGCGCATCCGATGTGCGACCCAGGTGTGTCGTTTCGCATTTTTATCACACATAATCCATTATGAAGATTTAATCGACCCCTGAGATTTAACGATCGTGTGTCTTCATTACACGCCGCCATCTCTATTCCGGGAAAACAAGGACGGGATAAACACGGTTGAGATTGAAAACATTCGTCTATTATCGTGTCAAAATTAATCATTATTTCTCTTCAACATTAATTTTGATCGTCTCGTGTCTCTTAAAATCAGAAAAGTCGTTTTGTACAGCGGATCTTGTGTCAAAATGACACTCCTTTTCTTCAATCTTCAGCATCTCGACAGATTGACCGAGATAAATCGGAATGTTTGCGACACAATCGCGAGTGGGAGATAAATCTCGCTCGCCCACCGGAAACTCGCAAGGGTGATGCGACCTTGCTTAGCCTTGACTCGCCCTCGAATGCCGCGAAGGCAGGATGGGTGTCTAGCCGCATCGACCGCGCGCATTTCGAGTCGCCGCGGCCGGCTTGAGTTTTCACAGCGTTTTCACCTTCTGCGCGGCGCGGCGCTTCCTGCCCGTTTCTCCCGTACCAGAAGCCGACTTCCGGTGTATCGACATGTCGGCAAGGTTTCACCGTAATCACCATTACCACGTCCTGGTTTTCATGGTTTCTAAAAGCCCGAGAGACTAGTTTCGCTCGCCCGCCAAGTATCATTCCGATCTGATCGTTAAATTATATGCACCACAACTTTAATCACCATAACGAGACTATCAAAATTAAGCATGAAATTATCATTAAAGCGAAAGAAGAAAGTGTTCTTAGAAAAAATCTAACGCACATCGATTCAAATATATACAATATAGACGTGACTTTAAGTATGTATATATGTCGAAAATATATAATTGTTTATCGTTTATGAACTATCATATTATTTTAACAGTAATAAGTTTATATGTATATTTATATATTATATATTTCACACATGTTTTTATAATATATCGAATACAATTATTACTATTCTACAGGATCGTAAAATATTATTTCGCCAACATCCCTTAAAGAATTATACTAGATACATATTATACTCATTTGTTATTAATATTGAAAATATGTAGAATCAAAAATTCAAAACCTTCCAGACACAATACAGATATAATGTCCATGCTCGATAAATATCAATATTTTAATTGATATTTATCGAGCAAAGGCTCGAGCTTAAAGGCTATAAAATGTTCTTGCGATCAAGAGCGATCGAAAGTTTAAAATTTACTAATTGTGAGGAAATTAACAATTTCCTCACATCGATAAAATTTTTAAAAGGCCATGTCGAATTAGTAACAAAACGGGTTTACGTCGAGCTCGCATACGCATATGAGTGCGTACGATTCTGAGTGTGTGCTTACGCACGTGTACGTGCGCGCGCGCGCACGCGCGAGCAGTACGTAAGGTCAGCGTTTGGCCGGGCCACGCAACTTTCTCGCACATGCACACGCATACGCGCGCGTCCCGATGCGGCGTGGCCGGCATTGCGTAACGGTAACGACTCTCTCTTTCTATGTGACATCACGTGCGTCCGACACGCGGCAGAAGAGCCGTCTCTTTTACATGCGTGAGGCACGTAGGTACGTACCGAACGCGTACTTACACACGCGAGCGAGAGGACACACGTCCAGTGTCGCGTCGAAAAAGGAGGCGAGCCACGTTATCTCGCGCGTCCCGGGGACGTTGAAATCCGGATTCGCCGGTCTTTCGCCATCGGCGATCACGCAAAAAGGCCCGAAGACAGCCCCGAGGTATTATGATCGATCTTCTTCGAGCGTCACGCGATTATCGATCGACAGAGAAAACCCATGTGTTTTGGCACACAATTGAATGAATGTTCCATAGAGGGATAATATGTTCGAATAACAATTTCACAATATTAAATAACATTGATAATATCGATTTTTTTGCCGGAAGCAACTATCATTAGTATTATCAGAGCGTAACCGTTACAGTTTCGCAATGCGTGCGGAACGCACACAATGACTGGCCCAAAACAGCAGGTGCTTATACGCACTTTCATCCTCGCCCATGGCAAAACGTTTTCTTTTGAAAGAAAATGAAAAATACTCTAAGCGTGAAAGTTATAATCTCTTTTTACATAGAATTTTGGAGAAAGGTGATATATCTTTTTTTTCTATAAGGCGTAAAAAATCATTATCCGTCATTCACGTCATACATTGACTTCTTATTTTATTTATGTCACGACGTGCCTATCTCTTAACTTAATACTGAAATGTTGTTGAAACTTATGTATCGGAAAATACGGTTTTAGTTCGACTCCAGATTATACATATAATGAAACATTCAGCTTCATAAAATCATAACCCGTTGAAAATAGCTTTGTATATTTATTCGCACTGCAGAATGTTGTCTTGTGTAATTATTAATTCCATGTTATCTTTTCTTACTTATTTCGTGTTTTTTTATCGGATTTATGAAAATATAATTAGCATAGTAGTATCTATGTATCTCTACTCATCTATCTCTTCTATCTCTCGCTAATAAATAAATCATTTCACAAAGCAATGATATGAAAGGTTATTTCTCACCGATTACGCGTGCCTATGATTAAAGTGTGCACGTAAATGCATGTAGTGCAGATCGCGATTAAAGCGGGATCGATCATCTCGTGTTTCCGCATGTTATTGTCGACGCGCGTTTAATCACACAATTATCGGACGACGGCATATGTCATTACGTAATTTAGCGATCGTTTATCGCTTTGTATATTGATGAAGCAACTTCTTCGTTCCCGCAAGATATTCGTTTAATCCTTTCCGTGCAAATTAAGTCAAATGAATCATTCAACAGGAATATATAAGACAAATCCCTCGATTTAAAAAAACGAATTGGCTTCAAAAATATTTAACGCAAAATCTAGCTTTTTTATATATATTGTAATATTCTTTTATGCATTATTACTGAAAAGAAGAATTTTAACGGTTCACATTTTGAGCGATTTAATATTTATTTAAAGTCATTATTTTTTTTCTATACTCAAATTTCACATTTACTTAATTTTTTTATTTAACTTTGCCTTGAAAGAGGTAATATACGGTTTATGATGTATATCTATTCAATCTACTGGATTGAATAATGTGATGGGTTGCGGAGGTGAAAGAATTTTGCGGTGAAGAAATCGATTGCGCGACTTCTGCGTACGTGTTTCGATGAACGTAGATAAGGAAAATACGTAAACGCGGTAAGTGATATAATGGCCGGAAAGAAGCGCGATCGTGATGACGACGCGCAAGAACAAAAGTGAGCCATTCCATCGCGACGGCGCGCGATCGATATCGACAAATACAATCTGACACTAATCGAGATCGTTAAAGCATTATGAGCGTGTTGATTTACAGTCGGTGTCAATTCGATGTTCACCAGAATCCTGTCAGACTTGAAAAAAACTGTTGCATTAAATTGTTCGAGAGAGGGGGAAGGGAGACACGTCGCATAATATAACAAATATTTCACGAATATCACCGGAAAACATCGAAAATAAAATAAATAGAACGAAAAACCTACTTTACCACTTAACAATCGCGTAACATTCTTTGATTTAATCACGCGTGATGACGAAATCATCAGTATACGAATTTCGTGTATATTAAATTTTTCTAATTATTATAATAGTATTTCATAATTAATAACGTAAAGAATTCGCATCAATAATTAATAAGAACATTGAAAATAAAAGTTTAATTTCGTATAGCTTTTATTACATATAGTTTCTAATTTGTTTAATTTCAATTTATTATATAATTCATGAATATATTGTATATAATACATATAAAGAGCGTCCTGTTAAATATTTCACTTCATTAAATATTTTCCTTGTTAATTAATCTTGAAATGCAACTGGTTAATATGGTCGGATAAAGAAACCACTTTATGGAGGAAACGGGTAATAAATAGCCGCACAATAGCAGTAGTGATTACCGAATGACGCATCGAGACAATAGCGAATTGGCCGATCGATAAGTTCGACGCTAATTAACGACATTAATTCGTCTGACATGCTGGCACAATTCACTGTAAAGGAGCCATTATAGTGGCGCTAGCTAGCGTCTCTCACATTAACGGATTGCCAAAGCCGGAAATTTCGATAGCGGAAACGGCAAGCCGCGCGTGGCTGTGTGAGCGACCCACTTCGTCCACCTCCGACGAAACCGAGAGTGCTCCGGGAACGTGCGTGCGTATATGTTTTACGTGTATGTGTGTGTGTGACTGCATACAGTGACGTGTAGGTGAGCGTTTCGCGCGAAAGAAACTTGGTTATCACGCACGAAGAGCTATCGGGTTGTACCGACACTTTTCTCTCTCTTTTTCTTTGTAATTTCTATACCCTTGTCTCACGCTTAGTCTGCATTAGAGTACATTTGAATTTTCAATTAACTCTTCTTCGCATCGTTTAATTCATCTCCTTGTAATTAATTCATTTTTCGTTGTCTTCACTGTCTTCAGTAATTTACTTTGTTCCTCTCTTGCTGCATTTGTTTGAGAGAAATACAGAAGACGTGTTCATTAGATTCGCGTTAAATTTCTTCGAGAATTTACAAAGTAAAATTAGTATCAATAATAAAATCAGAAATTTTTCTCCACATGTATAATTTTCATTTATCTGTCTCGTTATTTCTTTAAAGTGTCCACTTTGAAATAAATGACACTCAAAAGAAAACTTCCGTAATGGTTGGGACAGTTTCTTAAATGCTATACCGTTCCTACCATGACACTTTCTTTATATATTCACGGAAATGACGGCGCGTCGGCAATGACCCATTTTCGTAACTGAATAGCGCCAAGGAGCGAACACTCTTCATTGTGCTAAAGAATCGTCTACACGTGAGACGAAGGTATTCGAAGTAGGTATATATACATTCGGACACAAAGTGATTCCGCCCATTTCCTTAAGCGGATGAAAAAAAAGAGACTAACGCCCAGACGGGGGCAGGAGTAATAAATGAATATAAATAGCTTTTCCACAACTGCGGCGGGAAGATATAAAAAATGTGAAAGCAGAAGTAGAAATATAGGAACTTTCAACTTATGCGCTGACCTAACTTTCATGTAATGTATCCTGTAATGTGTTCTCTTTGTGACTCTGCACGTTTTAAATAAATTTCAAATTTTTTTTTTAATTTGAAAGATCGGTCAATTAATTTCGTTTGCATAGAGAGTATTTTAAATAATTAATTGAAAAACATAAATTTGACTCATCTCTATAACATTAAAAATAATAGCTCACATTTTTTTAGCTTCCCTGGAATAGATAAATGTTATAAGTTTGAAACAGAAACCGTCAATCTCTGACGTGTGTGAGGACTGACACAGTTGAACATTAGAAATTCAAGAAGGAACCATTTCAATCAAACCCATGTTACCGCAACGTGTTTTGCGTAGAGGAAATGAAAGGATCGAAGAAGAATGGCGAGGGTGAAGAGATGGGGCCGGGAGACGAAAGCGAGGGAAAGGACGAGAGGGAAGTTCTCGGAGTAGGCACACGTTTTAAAGGGATTCACGACGGTCGGGTGAATTCTTTCTCACGGGGGTGGGCAACCCTTCCCCTCTCATTAGGGCGTAAAATCGGGATCCTGCGCTCCGGGATGTACCGTTAGACGAGCATGTTGGTTTGCAAGAAACTGGGTTACCCATTCCTGCGGGATCGTGATGCCTCACTCTAACGGTACCGACTGGTTGAATTCCGAACAGCAGGTAAAAGGGCGAGATTATAGGAACATAGTATAACCATTGAATCTTGTCTCGTTCTGCGCCAGCTTTCTTCCTTTATGTCCAATAAAAATATCCGTTTTTTTCTTTTCATTATTGAAAAAATAACACTTTCTGACATTATTTTCTCAAAAAGAGAGCTCTTCCCAATACAAAACCCTTTGTTTCGTGATGTATGTAAACATAACCCTTTTTTCGTGATGTATTACGTATACACAACACCTTTTCTGAAGTGAAGATAATTTATGACAAACTGCAACTGTGTTCAGCAATTCAAAAAACATAAAAATCCTACTGTGATTTTTTACATTGTTTATTCGAAGATAAAGTAACAAAATGCTTGATTTCTTATGGCATATTTATACTTATATTTTGCGGATAAAAATTGCTCGTCATTAAATATAAATAGATAGAATATCCTAGTTATCTGTTAATTTTTTCTTCTCAAAGAAAGGAAAAAAATTTTATACACTATTTTTATACACAACCTTTTCTTAATAAATAAAGAGTGAACCATTCGAAAAAATATATCGTCCGTTTTCAGATTAAATAAATTCATCCAATTATATAAAATATGTATAATCTCAATTTACTTGCTGTAAAGCGGAATAATTTTAATGAAAGTAATCGCGTTGCTTATGCAAGACAAAATGATATCTGTTCGGAAAGGGTTAAATGTTACGTGCAATCACCGTTATCAGCGTCGTTTCTTGCGTTTTCTCTTCCTGCGAGAAGTCGTTACTCTTTCAGGCGCAAAAGAAGTAAGTATATCTCCGTCCGTCAAAGAATTTCGATTGATTGGCAGCCTTAATTAACTGAGCAGAAGGCGAGGTGCGCAAACACAACGTCGCGTCTCTCCGAAGTTGTTTCTCGCAAAGGACTCATTACGTAAAATAACAGCGTAGGAATCTAATTTCTCAATTGCACAACCCCGGCCGTGTGTGCTGCTTCGCGCCGGTATTTGGTGAACTTTCTTTTTCCTCCCGCATCTCTTCCCTTCTCCACTCCTGGCTGATTGTCCTCCTCCTCTTCCACCTCTGGACATTCCACGACTCCCTGGTCGATTTCGCGCTGTCCATTGGAGAACGAGAATTGCGACAATTCGCCGTAAAGGTCACTGGCCAGTTCACAAATTACCGGTCCGTTAATTCGCGCGCAAACGAGGATCACCGGAGGATCGTGCGGAGGAGGGATGCAGAAAGGTGTCAAGGACGGACACCGGGAACGACGATCACGGCGACAATCACGCGGTAATCACGACCATCACGACGACGACGACGACGCGACGACGATGCTGCGTCGTTCTCTTGGTGAATACGGGAGAGCCCAGAACGCCGGGATATTGTCGGCGCTTCCATTGGAAAATAGTACTCTCATTGCTGTCGCACCCGAGGATCGTGCTACATTGTGCAACGCGAGTCGCGCGTTACGGCCGCCCAGTATATAAAACGCGTATATTACATAATGTTAATCATGTCGCGGCACCGTCGTCAGCCTCCGCGCGATGATATAATAACGCGGGCACGAGCTCGCCGCGGTATCATCGGCCGTTAGATTTTTTTGCTCGTCAAACTGCCCATCGTGCGCGTGTGTGAATGCGAAATGAGCGGGTTAATCGTGACGTATGGAGTAATTATAACAGTGGGTTAACATAGTTAAACGTAAAACTTTTGAAAAAAGAGTCTGGTTGCGTTAATAGGAATTCTGGTAGATTCAACTAGAAGTCTGTTGGAAAATGAACGAATCAGAATTTCCAATTAATGCAACTAGAATTCTAATTAACTAGAATTAATTCAACCAGATTCTGGTTGATTCAACCAGAATATCTGGTGGAAAATAAATAAACAAGAAATTTTTCTCAGTGTGATAAAAATAATCGTCATAGACACATCACGGAATAGTAACAGAGTTAATTCCACATGTCATTTTTCGTAAACGCATTTTGTTGCTCCTCGAAATGTCCTTGTGTATAGTTTTACTATTACTATCATAGACATTGTATATAGAATCTGACAAAATTGATCGTAAAATCTTACAGAAATCTTTAAATTCTAAATGTTTATTATTCATTTATTTTTCCAAATATTGAACATATGAAAAAAAAAAGATACTTCATCAAGAAATGATTATACTTTTTGACGTCACACTTATGCCATAATTATATTATTTTGAACAACACCTGCATCCTGCATAATTAACACACGTTTTTATATTCTTCCCATCTCTTTTTTTTTTTTATAACGCGACCAAAAAACTCGCCCCCCAAGTCATATCAGGCTACAACGTGCGCAGCGCAGCCGGGACCGGAATGCACCCGACGATCCTTTGCCTTTACACCCCCTCGTCATTCCCCCAGGTTGGATCCCCCAGAAAGCGAACAAAAAGTGCGAGCGCGATTACACGGTTTGCCCGTCACGCGCCTCACCGAGAGGGTGGGGAGGAAGAAGAGGAGAAGGAGGACTACGCCTCGTTGCTATAATAGTCTAGGCGGCTCTAGCGTAGGCTCGCCTAGCCCACAACACGCTCTACTATGTAGGTCAGGGCTGGTGCATTCAGCGACGCGCGCTGCTCTTCCTCTATGCACCGTTCGCGTACCTACGACACACGCGGCTCTCGTCTCTCCGGTGCGCGGTGCCGCGCTCCGTCTAACGGGTGTCGAAAAGAAATCATTGTCGTCGTGGATCGAATCTTTACCGTCTGTTCTCCGAGACTTTCAACAGTCGCAATCATCAATTCATGAAACTACGTTAATTTCGGTGGAGTACTTACCACGGACAAATATGGATTGAACGGAAATCTTCTTGTAGCGAGGCTTTTCAGTGCGCTGTTAATTCTTGCTAATTTTCATACAAACTTTCTCCCGGGCAATTGCCTTCGTGCAACCTTGTAACAACGAGACTAACGCGCGTTGCAATCGGTTTCTTGCGAATTACAAACGAAAGTTGAACAATATTTGAATAAAAATGGGGAGAGCAAGTCGTAAATTTATAAATGGACGATTTTATATACTGCAAGCTTTGAAGAAAGAATCATACTGACAATTTCGAAATCTACATCACGAGTTTGAGAAAATAAGTATAACTACTTTTAACTCGTGGTTTAATTACTGAAAAATCTCCCGCGATAATAAATTGGCGGTTATGAAACATATGACAGCTTCGTGAAAAACAGATTTTTCACGCAACGCAAAAAGCTCTTGTTATCGAGGAAAATTTTACAACATTGTATTTTCTGTCAATTCATTGGCACGTGAAATCTTATTTTGTAAAACGCTCGCAAAATCACGAGTATGCAGCGTCCAATGAATTGCCACTTGTAATTTTCCAGCGCTGATTCGCTAAAAAAAAAAAAATCCTTTCGTAACGAATTTGTGCCCGCGGCGTGTATCGGAACAGTTGTGAAAAAAACAAAAGCGCGAATTCGTACAACTTGTTCGGGATCGGCTGGTTTCGTTCGTTTTTATTCCGGCGCATTATTACTTCCCTATCGATCCGGTCGACGTATAAAATTTGATACGCGCTGGAAATTAATTGCGCGCGTTCGTCGGCTGATTATTTTCCACTCGTGATTGCAGCCACTAGTTGGTAATTAATGCGCCGTTTGTGGGAGATATCAATCGCTCTACAGGGTGTCCCTTTCAAGTGCAGATAGTGCCGATAGGGATTGTTAATTAGCCGCTCCGCGTACACGGCAAGAACGATCGATCTACGGGGTGTCCGATCATTCAAGATCGATCGCACGAACGCACGGTCAATGCAAGAAAGATGTCCTACGGGCTTGTACAATCGTCGATCGATGGATGCGATCGTCGAACGTTCACCTCCCGATTTGAGTGACTGATGGAACAAGATATCATGCCTCGATAAGAAACCGCGAAGATATATTCTTGCCGTTACGGCTATTATCGCCGCGTGACGATGATGCACCATGATGTCGTGCGTGATGCAAATCGCACGCATTCTGTGTCGAAGTGGGATAGTCATAATACTCATAATAAATGAACCTTGTGCGGAGAGCGCATTTGTCTCTAGCATTAATGTGTGAACCTACTTGGCTTTCTTGTGGACTTAAGATTGACGAGGTCAAATACATGCTATATACAGTGATAATATAATTTTATACACAACTTAAGAATGTAATAAATATATTGTATATTATCTAATAGAAAAGGTTATATTCTCGCAAGAATTTCATTTGCGACCTCGACCTATCGCGTAATGATTCAGTTTCGAAAGATATTAAACTGCATTAATAAAGAATACTTAAGGTGCAGCCGCGAGATATGCAGCTGCGCTTGGAACGTTCGGTTTATACGTATACACGGCATATTTCGAATATCCCACGTTCTCAAAACGTTTTTACGGCTTCCTCCGCGTGAGTATCGAATTTCAATGATTCGAGAGGCGTAAAGAGAGTTCCGCTCAGTCGAAACGTAGGCGCGTCTCGTTTCTCCAGGTATACAAACATAAAATTCATGTTTCGACATTCCCCTTATTTCTTTTAGAGGATTTAGAGGAAGAAATTTAAGAAACCGAAAATTGCTAGCCCCAGACTTAACCGTAAATCTGTCAAACGCTAAACGGTTAATCTTAATCCTTAAATGCGCGAATTTATTTCAGTGTTTGATTTAAAGCCGTTTTAAACTCGGAGAAAAATTCGTACGCAGAGAAACAATGAAAATTTAGTTATTCTCACCTACATCTCGAAGAGATCCATACTCGAGAATTAAAACTTAATTTTAATACTGGAACTTTTTATAGTTGTTACTTTAAGACTGCGTCTATGACGCGTTTCCTCTGATCGAATAGAATTTATTCTCGTGGGACGCGACATCGTGTTGTCGTCACTAAATTTTCCTTTTTCTCCGTGGAACCATGTTGCATCTTCATGGCTGATCGCGCGTGCCAAGATCGCGGCACGGCCTCGATAAGCGGGACACCCGGTAGACGAAGGTAAGCGTCGCCGTGCCAACGTTCCAATAACCACCCGAGAGCGCAAGGACAGTCTACCCCAGTTTTCCTATTGCGACCGCCTACAGCACGTCGTCCTTCACCCCCTCCGCGCCCTGCTCCCCGCGCGCGCTCTCGTCACCCTGCCGCCCTCTCTGCCCCCCCCCCCCCCCCCGGCGACTCCCTCCATCTCGACACCCGCCGCTCCTATTCTCGTGGACACACTCTCTTCCGGGCCGATCGGCGTGGAAAATGCCGCGGGAAATCGATCCCGGCCGGACGGAGCGGAAATTCGTGAGGCGTGAGACCGGGGTAAAAGGGTGGACCGAGAAAAGGGCGAGCGAGGGTGATCATCGTCCCTCTTCTTGGTCAAAGACGCAGGAAGAAGTTCTTGGTTTCAAGGAGGAGAGAAAAAGAAGCGCCGAAGCGGTCGACATTGCCTTTCCCTCGGTGACTATAATAAAAAAAGGAATCTTCGCGGAGGTTGCAAAGACGACGGTCGATGACGCGGGTTAGCGGAGAGGAGCAAGGGTGGAAAGAAAGAAGGGTGAGAAACTGAGGCGCAGGCGGGAGTTGGACTACGTATCGAGAAAAAAGCAGAGACCCGCGGAGAATCACGGGAGCCGGCGAGCTTTTTTCGGTGAGCACAGAGGAAAGAGATGACGTCCGGGGAAAAAAAAAAAGAGAGAAAGTTCGGAGAGGGTGAGCTCCTTCTCTTCTTCACCGCACGATCGAGGGCGGCGCGAGGGAAATTAAGCGTGCGAAGAGCGGCCGCGGGAGGGTCCGGATGTAGGTCAGTTTCGCGAACGCATTCGGGGATAATTTTAAATCGGTCGCGCCGCCCCCGTTATTGACACCCTCTTGACCGCGTCTCTCGCTCTCGTGACTCGAGAGCTGTGTATTATTTCTTATAAAGATCGTGCGACGGTTTTACATGATTAAGTTGTTTAGTTATCGCTGTATAAGCGCTGTCGCAAATAACCGCTAATAGTAAGTCGAATATAAGTAAGTACTACACGCAAATTTTAATTAATAGATAAAGTAATCTGATGTTGCAGTTTCGCGAATGAAATTTCCTACATCTACACCAGCACAATTATAAATCTGCAACTTTCAATTTTAAACTTTCCACATTGCAGCCTCTTTGCAGGTCTTCGTTTTACGCTGCCAACTTTCATCATACGAGTCAACCATTGACTTTCAAATCTGAATCTTGTTCGTATCTTACGTTATCATTAGAACAATCTAGAAACGGACGTATCTTAGAGAAGCAGCTTGAACAACACTTTCATATTTAATTATTTAATATGATTAAAGTATTTAATTATATCAAGTACGTATTAACAAATGACAAATTTCGAAAGATATAATTCGTCGTACGTCTCGTCAAATCCCAGTATTAAGTTTAACTGTAGGAAGTGAATTTAATACCGACAAGAGTAACGTGTTATTCCGTGACGGACGAAGGAAAGTCTCGCAATGCTGAATATAGGACACACTTGTCCTTTCTAGAAACGGCGGTAGACGCGTCGCTTTGTCGAGCCGGTGATACTTTAATCGCACCGAATCTGACAGCCGATCCACCGAAGGGGAGAAATCGCGTATTCTTCTCGACGATGCGACGTGCGAACAAGACGACGCGCGGTACACTGCCGTCTGGAATTCGTAGAGCGGACAAAAAAAAATAAAGAGAGGGAAAGAGCGAGCCGACGAGCGAGCAAGCTGCGGAGTACGCAGGAGGGTGCGCGCAGACAGGAAGCGAGTCCTTCCTTCCTTGGCGGGCCAATATCCTGAATCACAATGAGCTCGCGCGCTTCCTCGAACCATTAGCTATTTAAATACAACCGCCGACGGCTATTCCATCTTTGCCGTCATCGCCGGTGGCGAGCGGCGCGGATGTTCTCCAACAATAATATACCTACTTGACATGGTCGCGACGAATATCGAATACCGTTCGGGCAACTATGTTCTATAAACGATTATTATAGTGGCATCAATTTTACCATATTAAATAAATGACGTTCATTTATCATCCGCAATATTAGACGACATAATCATTTTTATACAAGCTGTCTAGAACGAATCTGATCACAGTACAGAAAGGTAGGAGGTAGATTAAAGAGGCAAAAAGTCTCGATTGTCGGAAGGGCCGCGTTAATTATGTAAAAAAAAAGGGAGAAGAAAATATCCCCATCACATTTTACAAAATGAGGCGACAAACGAACGGCGTCTATCATCAGAACATTCTCGAGACTGTATCAGGTTAACGACATCATCCGGCGATCTTCAGGGCGTGTCCGGACTCGTTTTCTTTTTTTTTTTTCCTCCTGCCTTGGACTGCTAAGAGAAAAAGGGGATGAGGGAGAGAGAGACAGAGCTAAACCCCGTCGCTGATTAACCCTACGGTCGACAGACGCTGCTTTTCCCCCGGGAGGCGATCGAAGCATCTTCATTTCCTGATTAACTCGCCGAGCCGCTCGCAGCTTGTACGTTCCGAGAGAGGAGAGCGCAGCCGGAAGTAATTCGTCTTTCTCTCCGCGCGCTCTCGCGACCGGGAGGAAGAGAGAAAAGTGACGCGAGGAGAAAAGACGCACGAAGAAGCAGAGAGAAGAATGGCTAGCTCGAATTCGCTTCGAGTGATTTAAAGGCTGGAATTATCTTTTCCTCCCGTTCCTCTGCCCTCCACCTTTTCCTCGCCAGCTATTGCGCGTCTCTCATCCTCCTCCGCCAATTCTATCGAATTCTTCGCGTCGCGACTATACCGTCCGCGATTTCAATCACATGTCTTAACGGAATGACAATCGATTCTGCGGCCATGCATGCCAGATCTCCGGAAGCATTCGTTCGGAAAGATATAGGTATACAAAACTAGTCAACACATTAAGTCATTAAGATAATCTCTCGAGAATCTTGCAAGTTGATATTCATGAGCATCGATATCCGTAATAAGTATTAAAATGTAAAAAACAGTAGTAAGTATAAATCATTATATATATATAGGGTACGCCATTTTAATCTACGCACTGAAATCTCTCAAAATCCATAAGTTTAAGACAAAAATGTTTGAGACAAAAGTTGTATGGTTTCGAGGGGGACATAAGATGGTGGCAATGATTTGACCTTGGATGATCGTTTGAAGCTCACATGAACGTCACCTTTAATTCCTTACATGGAACCCCCTATATTGTAGTATATCGTTTGAAAGGGCATAAAATAAGAAAAATTTTGGCGCTAACCAAAGGTCGATACGTTGACCTGTTCGGGAGTTATCTAGGGGGTCAAAAATTGACTTTTTCCAACTTTGACCTTAAATAACTCCCGAACGGGTCAACGTATCGACCTCTGGTTTGCGCCAAAATTTTTCTTACTTTATGCCCTTTCAAACGGTATACTACAATATGGGGGTTTTACTTAAAATTTTTCTGTGTCCCAAGGGGACTCCAACACAGAAATGGGAATATTATATAATATATATACATATATATATATCATTGATTATTATATATCATTGTATATGTATATAGGCCTTTACCTTGAGAAAAATTTATATATTTATTCCAACAAAAAGATAATATTCAAACAAAAATTTTCCAAATCGACAATTCTTAATGCAATTTTTGCAATTATATTAATGTCACGTGGCATCATTCGCAACACTGTTTCAATCCTAGGTGCTTTGTAAATTGTAATATATTACCTATATTAATTATAATATATATTATGCATTTTAAATAATATATATATATATATGTATATGACACTTTTAAAAATCTAAATAATGGTGCTTAATTACATTAAAATAATTAAAAATATATATATATTCGTAAAATAAAAGCTTCATTTAAAAATAATAAACAAACGAACTAATGAACGGCACCTTAATCGTCCGAAATCGGAGCTGTCGCGCCGCTGTTATTATGCCAAGCACTTTCGTAACTCGCACCGGGCGGCAATCCGTAATTTCACTTTATCTGATTACGTGGCCGACTTATCGCTCGAGTACCCCGCGCTGGAGCGCGATAAAATAATTTCTGCCGTCCTTCTCCCTGTACGCTTTCTTTCTCTACGCGTTGGCACACTTCTTACGCGCGCGATAACGATTTTATCTGATAACGCATTACATTTCGGCGTTTCGGCGAATCGAGGGGACGCATGTTAACCGGGATTCGTTAAACCGGAGCAGGAAGTACGCGATGACTTTCGCGGAAACTACCGAGACGACCTCGACTGGTGTATGATTAATCTGTTCCTGCATTCTCTTTGAAGGTCAAAATTGCAGAGAACATAATTAAATACATGATTGTTTAATTAGACAATTTTTAATATGCGCTCTCTAGTCTCTATCTAAGTGCAATCTAAGAGCCTTATTTTCGTCTTTTTCCTTCACTTCATTATGCATTTTTGTTATTGTTTGAGAGCGTGGTACATATAATGTAATCAGGAGTCAGACGAAAAATCAACGCGATATTAATCGATGACTTAACGTCTCTTTAACAAAATTAAAATGTAACACAGGTTAATAGAAACTGATATTTATATGTGTACGAACAGCAGTATAGACAAACACAAACTGCGGTCTATTTTGTCCAACACGCGTTATGCGAAGCCGGCACTTTGGTCATATGATTCGAAGATACCTTCGGACGCGCGAAACATTTCAGTCACAATAATCGAAGAATATGTTTTCGAAAGACATGATTGCACTTGGACGAGACGTAACTTTGCGATTTAATTAGCAATCAGATAACAAGCGACTTTTCGAACGACACAGAGAGCTTTTAAACCCGACGTATTTTTTTTTTTCGAATATTTCGGATTCTTCGCAAATCGTTCCGTCGTTGGAAGACTAATGACTGACAAACAATAACAGACAGTGATTTTCGCTAACTCCAAATGACAAATGAGAGAACTGTTTGTTATTAGCTATTATTTCCTCTATCTTTGTGTTTACGAAATGTGTTTCCGGAATTAAGAAAGACAAAAGAGCATAAACATTGCCGTAAATTCGAAATATTATAATAATAGAAATTAGAAAGGGAATTATTTTAATTTCGAACAGTTACATATGTGTGTAATTGATTATCTTCAGAGCATTAAAACTTAATTAAGATGCGAAATTATCTGTAATATTGGCTACGTTTACACCGTGAACTTAGGCCGCGGCCTATACCTCAAATTCAACCTAAATTCTTATACCTTAAATTCGCCTAAATTAATTTAGGTCGAATTTGAGGTATAGGCCGCGGCCTAAGTTCACGGTGTACACGCAGCCATTATATAATATGTAAAACTATCCTTTAGGTAGAAATGCGATGAACATCGAAGTGTGCAATAAAGTCCGGATTAGCCGTATGTATGATAACAATTAGTCAGGTAGGTATTATCCAAACAATTAAATACGAATCTGTAATTAATTTATATATATAAATCGACTACCTGATTTCTGAAAGTTTTGAAATGTCATTTCGTGCCTATTGTATGCGTAGGGTATGAGAAAAAGTGCAGAGAGAAAAGTCATAAGTAAAAAATATCTAGAAAAACGAAAAGAAAGCTTAATTGTTAATAAATAACTGTTCGTGCTGTTACTTTCATCAAACGTTTTAACCCTTGCCTTCCACGGAAAAAGGGTTAAGAAGTTGCCGGAACGGTATATTCTCTATAAAACTTTCTTATTCGAACAAAAACATAAGTCAAAAAGAATACTTGAATTATTTGATAACCATAAATTTAAATTTAAGCCGTATTTTTTTCTTTTTATGTACGCAATACGAGCGAGTTATGATTTTTTCCTCTGCTGTTTTCGTAGACTCTATTATTGTCGGATTCACACGGTTGTAAAGTACAAATATAGCGACATGATTTCGATGATTAGTCCAACAAACTGAAACTCTTCCTTTTACTACCTGTCGGAAAATGCGTTTCCCTTTTCCGTTTTCAAAATCAAAAAAGCAACTTCCTGCTGAGAAAAAAGTGATCCACCGCTAAGATTGACGAAATACATGGTTAAAATAGTTTGAATGACATTGTCATTAAATTTTGAAAAATGGATTTTAAGGCTTTATATTTTCTTAAGTCTCAGTCTACAATAGGCGTTTTAAGCCCTAAGCCCTAAGAAATTGATCAATCACAGTTGAATTTGAGGAGAATAATCGACTGTGATTGGTAAATTTTTTAGGGCTTAAAACAA
Organism: Leptothorax acervorum; assembly: GCA_035220615.1. Taxonomy (NCBI): domain Eukaryota; kingdom Metazoa; phylum Arthropoda; class Insecta; order Hymenoptera; family Formicidae; genus Leptothorax; species Leptothorax acervorum. The sequence goes on along the minus strand of JASTWQ010000043.1, from coordinate 221,247 downwards.
CTATTGTAGACCGGGAAAACTAAGACAAAAGTATTCTAAAGAAACCTTGTGTGTATTATCTTCCGAAAATTAAGAATGTTTATTGAGGCGAGACGAAATAAGAATACAATTCGAGGAAGAAGAGGAACAAAAAAAGATAGATATTCTTATTACAACATATGTAAATATAACAACTACAAAACGTAAGCAATCACAAATTAGATACGATTAAAAAATATGCCTCCAATGTTACGTGGTTAGAAGGAAAATGTAAAGATAAATTATAATAGATAAGCATGTATTTATGATTCCTAGACTATTATAGTCATTACTAGTCCATTTTTTATCCATGAGTAGTTTGAGCAATTTAAAACCGATTTTTCCTTAATAAAAATGTCAAGAGACTAATAATACTTATGTTAGATTATAAACAATTAAAAATGGAAGATTTCTCGAATTCATGGATGCAGACGATAAAACCTTATCGTTATAATCTCATAAGTAAATTCTATTTTTTAAATGTTTAATATTAGAAATTGGAAAAGAGTAAATAATTTTTTACATAATATAAATGGTAGAAATCATACATTAAGTATTATTACATAATGATCGTATTTATTGCTCGATACGAGTTTGAATAAAAGTAGTTCGATATATTTAAAACAGCTTTTAAAAACGGCAATATTTTCTCAAAGAAGCAAACTTGCCTACGTGTATGACAAATAGACAACGCTTTTTCGGCATCGCGCACTTGATATTAATATTTGAGCAGTATTTCTTTCCTTTTTAATTTAACATTGCTGTAAACAATCTAAAGAAAATATAACAAAATCTATAGAAGCGTCACAACAGATTGAGCTGTTAGTTTTCTGAGATTGTTTATAAAGCTACATCCGGTGGACCCGAAGAGTAATACCGAATCCCGAAAGAAGACTCATTATCGAACATGAATCGCGATAAGTTGCATATGAGCGATACGCGAGGCTTTAATTTCGTTGGGGTTGGGGCAGGTCACAAGGTATTATCTGACCAGGCGTGAGTGAATGAGAGCGAGAAAGAGAGTGAGGGCGGCCTCGGGGAGTGATAACGATTGCGGGGCCGATTACTCGAAACGGGTCGACGAATATCTCCATTCCTCCTCCGCCGCCGCCACCGTCGTCGTCGCCGGCTCACGGAACGACCTTCGGCGGAGTGGCTTGCGTAATATTTTTATCGGCCGAAATTACGCACTGGCCCGGCGAATGCGTGCGCATCTCGGATCATACGCTCGTATGAGCGCGGCGATCAAAAAGCCGCCAATAAAGTACGAGTGACACAATAATTCTTTTCGCGACGGTCAAACTCGCCACGGGAAATGCGAAAGAATGGGGAGAGAGAAGGAGAGTGAAAGAGAGAGAAAGCATATTTCATTAAGTCACGCGACACGTTCAATAAGTAAATTATCATTCGTTGAAAAGAGTTTCGCATTTCGTATAATTCGAAGTTAACAAATAAAAGATACGCTGTGCTAAGTTGCCGTCATTAAGCTAACTTATCGCGGAAATAACACATTGAACAATCATGAGTTACAAACGAGTTGCTCTTGTATGATAACATGAAAAAATTGTTTCCGTTAGATAGGTGTCGAAATAGGCAAGTATTTTGTATTTAACATATAACGGCGAAAGTATTTACGCTAGAAATGTAAAAATGTTATTGTAGGCGGTAAACGTACAACGGTCTTAACTTCTAATCCAATTCGCTGAGTAAACTTAAGCAGATTTTGTCAAGGATTTACCTTGCGGTAAACTAGAAGAAGGCCAACTAGAGACACTTGTCATAATAAACATTTGCAAATTTTTAGAATTCGAAAGGAAGTATTTCCCTTCTCTCTCGTTCTTCGACTCAAGAAAGAAAGAACGAACAATCTATAATATATATGTCAGTCCAAATTTCAATATATTTAACCCTTAAGTGCGCAGCTTTGCATGTATGCAAAGCGACTTTTCGATGCACCGTGTACTCTCCCTTATAAAGTTCGAACCGAAAACGCGCGCACATCTGTAAAGGGCCTTCTCTAGCCCTTCTAGTCCCAGAAAGGCTTTCCCATTTATAAAGGGTTCAAATTAGTAAAAAGAAGAATTTTTTAAGATTCCTTAAGCCAGTATTCCATCCTAAGTCATTATATTTATCATAAAAAATATTTAGACTGCTGCGAAAAATTGGGCATTTAAGGGCTAACATCGTCGAGAAGAGTGCAGAAAATTTCCCACACACTATAATTGCGATAATTGCGATACGCGGATGGACGGGGAAGAAAAAATATCGGCGAGGTCTACAGATCGATTTAGATGGTAACTCACGGTATCGTCTCATGAGGTTCTTCTTGTAGGGCTTGGTGCCGGGCGGCCTGGAGCGCGACCTCGTGCCGCCGCCACCGCCGTCCTTTGTTTGTTGATTGTTATCGGAGCAGGAATCGTCGGAGTCCTCGGAGCAGGTCCGATCCTCCCGCTCCTGACTGTACTCGGACGTGGTGGCGAAGCATCCCCGTAGCCTCAGCGCAGCGGCTTCATTGCCGTAGTCGTCGGCAGGCAGGTCCTTGCGCTCCCGCTGATCCTGCTCGTCCTTGTCCTCCCTCGTGAGCTCCGCGTAATCGCCGACGCGTACGCTCAGATCCAACGGTTGATCCTCGAGCATGGTTCCGTGGCACTCTCGCGAAGAAGCCCCCTTCTCTCACCTTCTCTGTTCCTCTATCTCTCTCTCTCTTTCCGAATCCCTTCGGCGATCCGACAGATCCACCACCTCCACCTTCGCACTACCAGGACACTTGCAGACACGGCATACCGCGATTCCTTTATCCTTTCTCGGTTTATATCCCCCGAACAGGGCGCACACTTCTCTCGTGACAAGATTTTTACATTGCACTTCGCGGGGATTCCCCCCCCGCCGCCGCGCCGCGGCGCGATGTCACGACGGGATGTCCTTCGAAAACGAGGGCTTCGAGTCTTCTTCTATCGAGGAAGTGCCTGTCCTCCCACTCCTCCCGGAAAACGGGCGCGATAATGACCGGCGCGCGGGTCCGAGCGCACTTCGCGCGTTAAACACCTCTGGCTTCCGGTTCCCGCTTATCGGTTCGAATTATCTTCTGTCGCGTCGCGGTCGACGGCGAGACAGAAGCCAGGGGGATGGAGGGGGGGGGGGGGAAGAGAACGAGGTGAAAGACGGACGCGAGACGGAGAGAGAAACAAGCGTGGAGACCAAATGTAAGATCTTATCGGCTTAATATCTGACACGCTCCAAAAATGCCACACGAGCTGTCACACAGTGTCAACGAGGCAGCCCGGGGTTTAGCACCTCTTAAAAGAAGAAAGTACGATCGCGCGAAGGAAAACAGGACGGAGGAGAGATCCTCGCGGCGATCCGAGTTCCGCGGCCTTTTCCGGGATAGAGACACGTTCGCGCGTTTTCGATGACTCAACGCTGTCAGAGCACTCTCACCCTCATCACCTCTCTTGCGGAACGTTCGACACCCAGCTCACGACGATTGACCGGCTGGAGGGGGGGAAAAAAAATAAAATAAAAAAACAGGCTGTCGGGTTTTCACGGTCGCGCGAAACGAGGAGATCGTTCACTCCGGCGGGTAAATTCGTCGGCTCGATCACGTTCTCACTAATAACTGCCCGCGAGATACCACGCGGTATCACTGTATATGTCCCCGACGACCCCGGTCGTCGTAAGTCGTAATCCGTTATCGTTGTCCCTCCAAAAGGGGAGAGAAGATCGCCGGGTATACGAAGAGGGGAAAAGAGACTGCGGAGACGCGAATCGACCTGTCGCGTCGTGGAGCGCAAAACCGCGTTCTCCTGCACCGTGGCTACGGTCGCCGGTGGCACACTGACTGAGAGTCGGAACCGGGGTAGCCCGCTAGTCCGGAGTCTCGTTCACTCTCCAGACTCTCACACTCCGACTCCACTCCACTGCCGGCCGGACTCTCTCGCTCGCGCACGTCACTCGCGCCAGTCGCGCCGCCGAGAGCCGCACCGTGCCCGCCGCGCCGCTACGGCCGCTCGGCCCTCTCCGTCGCTCTGCTTCGGCGACGCTCGGCTCCGCCGTCCCGACGCTCGTTGAGGAAGAGACACTAGACAGCTCACAGCAGTCGGCGATGCGGCGCGGCGGCGGTCGCACGTACACGCCGGCGAATTACTATCACACGCGCACGGCGCGGCGCGGCGCGGGATATGCGTGGATCCGTGGATGCGTAGCCTACCGCAATGTCGGATCCCGTGACGCCCTCCCTGCATAACGACGTCGACGACGACGGCGGCGGCGGCTCGGTCCCGCTTGCTCTCTCGGCCTCTAATAATAAATGTCTCTCTTTCTCTTTCTCTCTCTCTCTCTCTCTCTTCCCATTTCTCCCTTTTTCCTCGTTCACTCGCGCTCTTTCGGCTCTCCCATCGTCATCGCAAGGGAAAGCTATTTTTCCGTCTATTGGAATAGGACGCACAAACTCGGCTGGGTGCTGACGCATCCGTGCCTCGCGTGACATTAACCTTCGATCGTCGACGTCGGGAAATACGAGTAGTTTTGGGTCTCAAAATAAGCTCGAATAAAACAAGTGAAGCAAATAGCGGAGGCGCTTATTATGTTTGACGAGATAAAGCATCTGGCATGTAAAATATTGAAATAAAAATAACAGATTATAGTTGATTACATATTATTAATATCAATTGCAAATATAACAAATAGCAAATATAATTGCACGTGGACGTACACGTTGCTATGTTTTAGAATAAGCGCCATAAATTACACATACTTTTTTGTTTTTAAATTAGAATATGATTAGCATTAAAAATAGAGTAGGTATCAATAATTTTAAAAGTTACATAAAATTTTATTTATCACAAGAAACTATATTCCTCCAAATAAAATTATTGTACCGTTTACACTCATATAAGCTGTTTAATAATTCCATTTTAGAGAAATATTATAAAAATGTAATTTCTGTATCTATGCAATAAAGATCTGGAAATATGGTAGTAAGCCATATACTATTGATTAAAAGTATAATTAATTTTTAGTATTAATCAATAAGTTTTTAGAGTTTAAAGTTACTAAGATTTTCAAAATTGGAAAATAAATACACAGTCTAATTAGATTCGCTAAAGGAAAGCTCCAAATTCGTGAAAGAACTCGGTAATGGGTTCTGTACGTCATGACACGCTTTACATGAAGAAATTCGCAGTGTCTCCGGTGCATAACGTAAATACACCAAAACGTGATCGAGCGCGGTCTATTTTCGCGCGGACCATCTCCGTGTCGCCAGCGGCGAAACGTCGCGGTCGCCGCGTCGCAGGCAGAAAGTCCGGCACGGTCCGGCTCTCTCGGCTCGCGCGAGCCCCTGACATTGTTTCCGCCTGTCGCGGAGAGCGGGGCCCGCCGCGCCGCCGCGGCCGTCGCAGGAAGAGGAGAGCACGGGAATGCGACTATGCGAGTGCGAGGCGAGCGCGGTGCGCCCCGCGGTATGGGTGAACGTGCGTGGCGAGGTCGCCGGGAGAAGGAACTCTCTTCCAATCCAATCCGGTCGCTACAGCCGCAGTAAACACAGGTGCTGCAACTGCGCCGCGTGCAACGGAGATATGCGAGTCGAATTTCGACGCGGTGACGTTTCGTAACGCCGCCGATCGGTCCGGTCGGTCGGTCGGTCGATCGGTCGATCGGTCGGACTCCCCGTCACGGCGACTCGCTGTCGTTCACCGAAAAAAAAAGCGGCCGAGCGTAGGCGCGAGGCGTTGCAGAAAATAATTCTTTCCTCATGCGAGAGCGAGATAAATCTAACGTTCAATCGCGAGTAGGATAATAGAATGCGCCGACGACTCGAAATAAATCTAATTAGGATGATCCGATGTACCAACAGCTTCTGTCGTAATCGTGTATCGCTTCCCAGACAGCACGCATGTCAAAAACCGGGACGTAAGACGTCTTAAAGACATCTTTAAGACATCTTTTAGACGTCTTGCGATATAATGTCTAGAAAACGTCTTAATGACGTCTTTAAGACTAAGACGTCTTATCAGACTTATGTCCCGATTTTGGACATGGTGCTGTCTGGATTCATTTTCATATTCCGTGAGGAATCGATACGATGTCGATAGATTCTTCATTGTTAAATTCGTAGGGTCAAATAGTCAAATTATACTCAATTTAAGCCATTTTCAACCGTTTCTGATCCTTACTCAATACGTCGTTAATTTAACTAAACCAATGAAATTAGAATAATACTATTGGTTTTGTGTTAAAATTACAAATTTCGACACACACGGTAATTAAAAATAACAAAATGTTATTTAACTCAAGATAAATTTCATCCTTTAATATTTAACAGTGTTGGAATACTTTTTTCGCGCAATATCATTTCTGGTCCGAATTAAAGATAATCTTTCGTCAATGTTTCTAATTCACATTTTTCATAAGAAAAATTTTCTGCGACTCGATCAATGATCATACAGGAATGTTTTGTAGAGCGGTATTTTCTCGGACACACTATGGCTCGACCGCGCGATTTCTCGCGGGGCGAACTTTTGCGCGTCGCCGATAGTATATAAATCGTCTGGATTATCGGCGACCGCTTATCGGTCGACTATCTCTCGCTCTCCAGCGACACCAAGGTCTCGTGTACTCACGTGCGTGCGCGTGTACAAGGACCCGGCGGGCCTAGGATCCAGCGAGCGAAGAGGAGCGCGCGCGGTATCGCGAGACGCGGTCGGCGTTCGATAGATCGCGATAGACCGCGAATTATTGGCCTGATGGAGTGCGAGACTCCGTTGCCGGAGGCGTAGCCGGAGGACAATGAAGATCCAGCGCCCGCTTATTCCCAGAACGCGTCGCGTCATTCTCAAAAGGATTTCCTTGACGAGAACGCTGCTCTCCATCGCGATGCCGTCTATGACGTCGTGCGACATCCAAACAAGTTCTCGTCGCAATCCAGCTCTCATAAAAAAAAAAAAAGAAAAACGCGCAAGACGAGCGAATGGCATTAAAACTTAGATACCTGGACCACAAAGATTAAATATTAGAGAAATCGTACTCGGCAACTAAATGAAAATAAGCAAACAAAGTAGAAACAAAGATAATAATCTAATCAATTGCGTCGAGGCTTAATATCCAAAAAGAAAATCGACACAATGTTTTAGCAGATTTATATTTCGATGTTGCAAGCGAAAATAATCGATATATTTAATTGTAAGTCATAGAAACACAGCAGATGCCACGTATTTTTTCATACCTGTTTTATTCCAACAACAGTTAATTTGTAGCCTACTAGGTAACTTTTAGATATAACTTTGCGTTAGTATTTCATACTTTTTATAACGTTACGATTCGGTCAAAATTTAAGTACAAAAATATCGTGTCCCGGAAAAAGTCTAGCGATCGATAAACGTCCGTGCCAACAAGAAGCATCAGTAAAGCGACCAATGCGACCAATGCGACCAAAATTTTCTGAAATAAAAACCCAGTTACATATGCCGAAATAAATACAAGAAATAAAAATAATTCTCAAATATTTCAACAAATGCAAAATTGTCAATATTAATTTAACGTATAGAGCAAAAATATTTAATAATATAATCAATTGCATGTTAAAGTTTTTCATAGAAAATTCATCTAGCTTTTACCGTTAAATGACATAAAAAACTGAAAAAAGTTGCATCCACAATTGACTAATTCATGATCAAAAATAAACACGTGTCATAAATTGATCTCTTTTATATATTGATATTTGTGCAGTGATTCAGAATCTGTACCATGCAATACCTAAAATTATAAAATATATTATTTAATGTGTAAATATTTAATATTAATTGATATAAGAAATAATGTTTAACCTGAAACACACCATATCGCATCGAGTAGAAATACTAGTTCCATGACGAAGAGAAAGAAAAGAAAAGAGCAATTGATATTTTCCGATATGCATGTTGTCGATCATGCCGTCACGGCGTTTTCCTTAGAGGATGAACTCATCGATCGAGCCGTGTCGTACCGGACACGACAAATAGCCTGAAAGTTTTATCGCGGTTTGCACAACGTGGCGCGATGCAGCGCGTGTGTTAAATGCCACATCGCCCATTATCCATGCGAAAGCCCGTGACAAATCGCTTTTAAGGATCGATCGATCGAACTTAATTGTAAGCAATTCAATCGCAGTAGAGCGTTGCCGTAATTCTTTCGATGTTTTTAATTCGATATGCTGGATGTCTTAAAATTCGCGATATGTTGTCGTATAACATTTAGAACAATTGCTGATGCATAATATAAAATATATCATATTGAAAAAACCTTTTTTCCTTTTTTAACATTGAATGTGTATGTTTATATTTATTTGTCTAAATAATTAAAGCTCGAATTAAAAAATAGTAGGAGCGAGAATTTTATTATACCTTTTTATTATTAAAATTTATAATTAACTATATAAATCTTGCGATTTTATCTCGCGCAATTGTTGGCAGCAGAGAGTTGCTCAAGAGAGCAACGTATTTGCGGCGGCTTTTCGCGACGCAAAGCGAAGTCCCGCGCCAGAATGGCGAGAGACATCTGCATTAAAGGGTTCCGTATGTATGTAGAAACTGACGTTACTATCCTCGATTTGTCGTTCCTCCGCAACGGGGCAGAGCCACGCCACATCGACAGGGGACCGGCACCGAGTTATTTTAGCGCAAAAACGGCCTACGCTGCCGACCCGGGAGAGAAAACCTCGTAACTCTCGCCGATCTCGAAACAACGTCCGATCCAGGAAAACCGCGATTTCTAATCCATCATTAGATCCGTTACGACGTATTCATCTAACGCGACCCATCTAACAATAACTCACTCTCCTTTACGATTTTGATCAATTTTTTTATACATTATAAAATAATTCAAAGAATACAGAATAATGAGAAAAAAGGAGAATAATTTAAAATAATATACAATCTCTTATTTTGCTATTTACTTTGATATTTATATGTATTTTATTATTTACAGTCCGCTGCATTGTAAAAATAATCGATAGAAAAAGACATCAATAGAAAGTGATTCAATCAATTTGATTAGAAAAAGAATATAAAAAGTTTTATTCAAATATTTCATAAATATTCATCTATATTTTTTGGAATTTATGAATAATTTTAAATGCCCTAAAAATCAAAACTTTTGACAAATATGCTCGTATTAAATTTCAGAGACTATTTTGACAGAAATAGCATATAAAATGTAATCTATACTATAATTTGAAACGTTTTCAATAGAAATTACTTTTCAAGTGAACATGATATATGCTATATATTACCATTTTCTGTTATTTATAAGATTTCCATTCAAAATGACGTATCATAATAGGATTATATAATGCTACTAAAGATATCGATGGTGAAATTCAAAACTATTTCTCTAAATGCAATTTTTTTCGCTGTGGAACGTCATACATTCGCCAATAGTATGCTCGGCTTTAATAAAACGCTGCGGAAGAATGGTCACATTTATTTTTCGCCAGCTAATTCGGTAATATATGACCGAGTGACCTAAAAACTTTACGACGGTATCTTCGTCAGTCTCGAGACGTCCAACGAGAGACGATACTCCACTGTCATAATTACGACAAAGGATATGCTGGCTCTGTGTGCTAAAAGATTTTGTAGCACGCTGGTCCAAGTGTGTGTGATTTAATCCTTTCCGGTGAATTGGTATACAAAGAGTATATCTCACCATCTTCTCCACGAAGTTAGATAGTGCAACAGGTGTACTAGGGGTAAACAGTACAGTTGTTGGCCACTCTACAATGATTGGCCACATCTTAAAAAATTAAAGATTATAAAGAAATACTATTAAAATGTTTTTAATTATAAATACAAAAATATTTAATACACTTTTCTGCTTCAGATACAATTAATACTTAATTATTTTCTTTATATTGTAATTTATATAAATAATGAATAAAATGACTTCAGTAAGATACTTGAAAATTGTCGCCATTCAATAAAAAAACCGTAAGAGTGGAGCCAATTATTTGCAGATTTTTTAATGTTTTTATGACATTTATAATTTTTGTCTTCGATATACATGCATTAATAAAAGTTTGAATTTTGTAAAAAAATTAATATTGATGAAAATAACATATATATTATAAAAATTATACTATGCCAACGACTAACACACGATTAACGTTTTACAATAGTAATTGGCCACTCGGCCAATTATTGTTTTGAGGTTATGGAAACTGTGTGACAGTTATTAGCCCCTTACATCGAGTGACAGATAAGGCAGTAAGGCCGGTATTCATAGTCGGATCTTATTTCAAAACTGTCTTAAGTAATGTCTTAAGATGTTAATACGGCTCTGTGATTGGTTTAAAACGTCTTAAGATTGTGCTTAAGACGTCTTAAATAGAACCGACTATGAATACCGGCCTAAGTATGTTTCTAAATATTTTCCAGTCAGCTCTAAATAAAATATTCGATATTATATTATAATAAATAGAAACAAATAAAATTTATTACACGGAGAAAATTTTATATTAAATTTTACTATGGTGTCGCACCAACTGCGGACCATCAAGGAATTATAACTATTATAAGTCTAAATGCTATGGTCAGTGTAAAAATTGCGTTGCTTTATTCTTTTAAAAATAATGACTATAGCATTTAAACTTTATAATATTTATAATTCCTTGATGGTCCGCATTTGATGCGACCCCATAGTAAAATTTAATATAAAATTTTCTCCATGTATAAATTATACATCAATTTATATACAAATTATAATAATTGATAAAATTATTGTAAAGATCTTTTCAAAAATTTTTAGGTTACATGTCTAAATTGCTCTATCAAAAAAATGTCTAAATTAAGTTAAAAAAGATAAGTTTGTTTAGTTAAAAAGAATGCTTGTTAGACAAAATTTGTCTCTTTTGTTTAATTAATATTTTTATCTTATGTTAAAAATAAAATATTTCCAAAGAAAGTTTGTTTAGTTAAAAAGAATGCTTGTTAGACAAAATTTGTCTCTTTTGTTTAATTAATATTTTTATCTTATGTTAAATATATGTAATAAAATATATAATATATATAAAAAATATAATATATTGATTTAATAATTTTGGTTTCTTGTGCCAAATTATTTCTTTTTCACTTTTTAATTATTTACTCATTCTTGCATGATAGCGGCCAATCACTGTCGCACTGTTGAACAATAACTGTGAATATGGCCAATGACTATCATTTTTGACAGGTTAAGTGTTTTTTACATAATTTTTATTAATTCTTGAATTCTTTTGATGGATTTTATTTTATTATAAATTATTATTGTTTTTTGCAACTATTAGTAGTGATTTTTTTCTCAAAATAACTGAATTTAGGTTCATAATTCACTCTTTGTTTTGCGATCTTGCTTAAGGTGCCAATAACTGTAGGTACTGTTTACCCCTATCTGTTCGTATGTCTCTCTCCGGAATCTCTCCGCAAACGAACCAATTACATGTAATTTACGCCTCTCATATAAATTAGCCAGCATTTTTGCACAAGTCGCAAGATCTATCAAAGTTAATAATATGTAATTGTGTGTGTGCTACTCAAAGCATGCACGATGTTTTGATCCACAAGCGTCGTACTTTCCTATTTACTTTTTTCAAAGATGAAAAAATTATAACCATTAAAAAAATATAAATTCTAATAGATTTTATTTCACTTTTTATTTCTTCACTGCTATTTGCACTTAACTTCTATACTCCTTCATTAATTAATTTATTCATTTATTTATTTAACGAGTTATTTGATTAGTGATCTATTTTTTTTTACTTAACAATAATCTTTCGATAGTCAAGTAAGAATAATTATATGGATTACATACAGAGCCCGCATTCGTGTGTAACGTATCTGCTAATTATTTATCGCAATCGTGGTAACTGGTAGCCACTTGCCGTTCAATTTTCTGCATGTAAGCGTCACGTTCTCTTTCTTCGACTTTCTACATCGAGCGCTGTCAACCTTTCCAATTGTCATCTCAATCTCCTTGTCTCGCTCGCGCCGATATCGAAGACAAGCTTCCTCATAATATAACACTATTTTCGAATCACAGAGACTTTCGTTATGTACAATTTATCCATGTAAGCAACATCGATTCTCATGACGCAAAATAGAAGAAAAGTATAATTCTTTTATTTATAGCTGTAAGTTCTCTTAAAATTTCTTTTTTTATATTTTTTCGTAACTTCTTTGTCTATAAATAAAAGTCCTCTTTTATTCCATATGCCAACAATTGCCAGGAAGTATACGCAAAAATGCTATGTTGAAGTTCAGCCGAAATGTCCTTATACGAGACAGCGCAACAAGGTGTCGCGCGAAATTTTCAGAAAATCACGGGCTTTCATGGACATAAGCCGGTAAATTGAACATGGCGGTGGAGAAAAATACTTTGATACTGGATACATTAGCCAACGATGCCGCGAAACAGTGCGCGTGCACCGCCGAAGAAAGTGTATCCCGTCTCGTTCTTTTCTCGTCCGTCAACCCGCGCCTCCTCCGCAGCCCCGTAATTAATATCTGGTGTGGCGATTCGATTAAACGGCTTATTACCAGAAAGAATTAACACGAAACGCCAACATGCATGCGCCTCTCGATAATTGCAGCCACTCTCGCCACACGAGAGGATGTAGTTCGAAAAAAAAAATCTCACTGCTGTGATGCGAATTGCTTACGTAGTTTGTAAAACAATCCCGTAAAATCAACCATCAATTACGCAAAATAACCAGCGAATTATTCATACTGGGAAAATTCGAAAAAATAATAGCGGTTTTCAAAATTTCAAGTTTTCTTGAAACAAAAATTTAAATTATCATTATTTACCTTTTTATCTAAATTAAAAAGAAAATTTAACTATTCGTGTTCCATTAATTATTCAAATAATATGGACTGAACAAAATGTCGCAGTTGTGATTAATATTAACTATCGTACATGAAGGATAATTTAATTAATTAGAAATATTAAAATTATAAATATCATATATGTATATAAAGTATTATATTATACGGATCGATAAAATAGTGGACAATCATCCGTTCTAATTAAAAACTAACAGGCGTCGAAAACGACGCACTGAGAGATAAGTTTCTCTAAATATTGCGTGATTCGTTAGCCTCGTCGGCATGGAAGCGCCTTTAATTTTTCACTATTCTTGCGGGAAGGTGAAAAGAGAGGAGGAAGAGATATTAACTGGTGATTCAGGCCGAGACTAACGCGCACTTTTCCTCGACACGTTTCTCCCCGACGCGGATGATTTCCTCTTCTACGAGTCCTTTTTCTACCTCTCGTCATTTGATGATTCAGAGCAAAAGGGTAAGTTAAAGATTTCTCTATAGATCATTAAAGATTTGAACCACTTCCACTGACTATTTCAGCTCCGAGTATCGGTGGCGAGACTATACCGGGAGGATAGTACAAATAAAGATCAATTTACAATTTCCGCTGCAATAATTTTATACCATACCCGTCTGCACAGATTTTCAATGCACACTAATTGCTTTAAACATTTAGATTTTTCGTCGCAAAAATTTTTCTATTTTGACTAAAAACCTGATCGTTATGAATCGATTTAAAGCAAATATCGATGCCTCGTTAAGATGAAGCATCCTGAGATTAGCATCGGAAGCAGCAGCGAGAGTGTGCGCGGCGGATGAGCCCGAAGGTGCCAGAACTGCGAAGAAACCTCCTCTCGCGATCGAGACTCGTCAAGGACACGAGGGTGCGGATCTGAGGCGCGTACTTGCGCGCATCGTGCGCCGCGTTTTCCTCTTCGCTACGAAAATCGCTCGGACCGGGATTGTGAGAGAAAGAAAAGTTGCGGCGAAATCGCGTTCCACATAACAACAGCCGGAAAATTTTCCTGCCGCCGCGGCCGCTATCTTTTTACATGAAAAGCTTTCGTTGAGTTGCAGGTGTCATATGTATATGAGATTATTTACGAGCTACCTTTCCCCCTCCCTAAAGATTATTTCTTTCGGATTTAGAACAAATGTAAAGTTATTTTAAGATATGCACAAATTTTACACGTCAACAAACAACAAATCAATATGTACATAATAATCGCAGTCGCGTAATAATCGTAAGGCTGGATACATCGCAAAATATATATTTTTGCCCACAACAATGTACTCTTTTCATAAGTGGATTCTCACAATTTAGATGTAATTAAAGCAGACATGTCTATCATCGAGATCGTCCTTCGTCGACGCGCCACGATTGTCGCAGGAATCCGGGAGTCCTCGGTGCTGGTTGCATGGATAAGACCTCTCGTCCTGCGAAGCGTGGCGCGTGTTCGACGAGCAGTCACGAGGAGGTGCCAGAAACCGTGAAGCAGTCCCCGTGCATGCGACTTTCCAAGGACATACGTCGAAGAAGAAGAAGAAGAAGAAGAAGGAGAGGCGACGATGGAGGAGGAGGAGGAAGAGGGGGCGATTCAGAAAAAGGAGGAAGGGTAGAATGGCGAAGTAAGAGAAGAAGAAGAAGAATCCCCTCGCGCGGCTCACGTCCGCGAGAACCGGAAAGATTCCCTCGATCCGCTACGAACGGCTTCCAAGGTCCGCGATCCGTATTCCAGCGAGACTAACACATGCGAGTGCGCCGTATTCACGCGGGCACGCACGCACGCACGTACGCACGCATGCACGCATGCACGCGTGCACGCACGCCTCGGACGCGAGGTTATTGTTTAAAACGTTCCCCTTTATTGTGTCTACAATGTGCTCGGTCGCACGCGGCCGGAACGACCGGAGGGCCTTCTTCTTCTCCTCCTCCTCCTCCTCCTTCACTTTCTTGGTGCATGTTGCTAAATATGCCTTTTGCAATTCTTTCGGTTACGCCGCGCTCCTCCGTTCTCGTCTTCGGTCGGTTGATTAGCGGTCGGGATCGACCGTGTCATCCATGCGAGATCTATCTCGGTTAGATAGAAAGCACTATACGGGGTGTCTCGGTTCGCGCAAGCAATTTTGATTTTAGCAGTGAATTCTCTAGTCAAGCTGAAGTGGATTTTTCCTCAGCGATTAGCATCACACCTGCTAATCTTAACGTAACTTTCGATTTTGATCGAAATAATCTCGCGGAAATCGATAGCGTTGTTATCATCGTAACGTTATCGTTCAATTTATATCAGCTTGTCATGTAGCAATATTATATACTATCTACACTGAGAAAAAAAGTAATTAGATGAAAAAAAATATAAGGTGATCCAACGAAATGTCTCATTTCGGGGTGCTAACGAAAGATATACTTATTGCAATAATATTTGCTATTGCAATATCATTTCAATACCATTGCGTTGTTTGAAACAAATACATGAAGGGGTTAAAGCTATAGTGGTGTGTCACTTTTTTAACCTATATCGAGTTGAGTTTTTCTTTCAACATATCTGCTTGTGTAGACTGCACCTATGAGCTCAACTCGATAGGTTAAAAAAAAGTGATTTACACCACTATAGCTTTAACCCCTTCATATAGTTCTTGGATTACACTCCCATATAACAGTATTAAGAGCGTTGTAGTTGAATCAATGAAATTTTTTCAATAACACAGATGCTATTGGATCAACAGTTTTTTTTTCTCAGTGTGCGTTTATGCATTTTCATACTTAAATAATTCCTTTAACGTCGAAGAACGTCTAAGAAATGCATTCTTTAACACAGAGAATTTTTAACGAAAATATTGAATAATTATTTTAATTATATTTAAAGTTGGTCATATTAAATTACGAGTAAGATATTTAATTAAACACATCGATCACAGGCAAGTTAAAGCTTTCCAGAATGTAATAAATATCAAAGCTGTCTCCAAAAATAAGCTGTTTCCATTTAAATTCCTTCGAAATTAGAATACACACAATATTCTTTATTAAATTAATTTTCAAGAACGATTTCATTAAGTGTATCATTAGGTCTTTCTTACCAAATTACAATTCTATTTCAAAAATCCTATATTTCCAACATATTTAAAATCCTAAAAATCGTATTCAATTTTCCATATAACCTCTATGAAATGTACCTATATATAATTATGTATCTTTCCATTTATAAATTAAATACAGTTATATTTTTATTCTATATTTGCTTCCTATTCACGCGCGCGTGCTTCTAACTTATTAATAAAGACGGGAAATTTCGGACACTTTCATTTCCCTCCCGGATATAATTCTAAATTAGCGTGACATTAATTGATTTAGGAGCGTAGCACAGTAGCACCGCGAGGGTACTTCTCGATCGAGTTTTATTGCGCGTGTCGCCGCGCTCTCGTATCGAAGTCATCGATCTCGATCGACTTCCTCGCTTCTGCGAACTCTTTTTCGGTATACGTTCGATCGTTGCGGGACGTCGCAACGCGGATACCGTCGAAACACGTTTATTGTGTCTACCAGAGAGAGTTAGCCGCGTTGACTGTACACGCGGCTTGGCACAGCTCCACCGACATGCACAGCCGCAACCCGGTACGCAACATGGTTGCACTTTCGTTCTCCCTATTCGTCGACAAGAGACGTCGAATCGCCTTTCGATTCGAGGCAACGGAGGATTATCGAATCGCGCGGATAAAAGTGAAGCGGACGGCTCTTCACTTCGAAAACATCGGTGTGAAGATTCGAGCAATTTAGATGCCAGTGGAAAGTTCTCAGTATTCTCTCGCCTTGTTTTTCAAGACTCAACAATAGATTCAACAGTAACGTCTCTCTCTTTCCTGATAAGCGTAAAAAAGTGCTGGAAACTTTCCGTCGCAATGCACGATATTTAATTGTTCAAATCTGTTCCAGCAGTCAAAATGTAGGTACCGTTTCTCAATTTCTCCCTGAGTTTCATATAAACAATCGCGGGGATTTTCGCCACAAAGCTTTTAGAAGTTTAAATCGTTAAATGTGCTAATTGTCTTTTGTTGCGACCGCAATATAACCCAGCCAGTGCTTTATTATAGTTAGAAATTGTAACAAAACCGCAGCAACGTACAATTCGAGCTTCGAGATTTCCAAAGGAAGATGCCACGCCAGGAACGATTACGCTAATTCTACATTCCCGACGAGGAATCCATCGTCTCTTCGAGAAACGCACGTCGTGCGGAGAGTCGCACTGCCCAAAGATCGTGTCGTATCTCCTTTTTCTCGAAGGGGGACAGGAGACGTGAGGAGACACGGACACGCGCTTGCAAGGCACACACGCGCACACGTAGATCCGTGCGGCACGCATACGAATGCATCGCGGCCACGTGTGTCCATGTGCGAAGCTAGCAGCGGCTTGCATGTAACGCGTCTCGGCCGGCGACTTGGAAAGGGGAAGTAGTCGTCGACGAGCGCGAGGATGAGGAGAAAGGACGCGGAGGAGGAGGAGGAGGAGGAGGAAGAGGAGAAGGAGGAGGAAGAAAGAAGGGTGGACGAAGAAGGTGGACAGAGCAGGCGGGAGGCGGGAGGCGGGAGGCGGGAGGTCACGGAAGGGAGGGAAGAGGCAGGACGCGGACAGACGGACGGACGGGAGGTGCAGCGAACTCTCCCAAGGCCTGCGTACCCCCACCGTGCGTGCAACTGCAACTGCAACTCTCGCGAACCGCCGCGAGTCAGGCCGGGAGAGATAGCTCTAGACCTGGTGCAACACGCGAGTAAGGATACACAGCAAGCGGACAAAGAGAGGCGAGCCCGGAAAGGATCGGCGTGGCGAGGAGGAAACGGACTGGAGCAGACTAGAGCAGAGCGAAGTTTATTAGCACGCTCTGGCGCTACGAAAAGAAAAGTATAAAGAGAAGGCGAATATTTATCGCATCGGAGATCACTGGAGATTTCTCATCTCGCGAGTCGAAAATAAAATAAAATGATATCTGGATCGAAGAGTTTAGTTTACTCTCTAGTATCGCATTGAGACGTGAGGAATATTATAATCCTTTGCTGGTGTACCATAGCAAGTTGAGGTACGCCCACAGGCGTCGTAATCAGCTTTAGCTACGTCGACACTATCAACTTTTAAAAACAAAAAGACGTCATCGGTCGCAAGAATGTCAAGAAGAAGTTGCTCCACGAAAATTAGTCGCGTAACTTTACGGCGCCCAAAAAGTTGTGGGCAACACTTTTATTCCAGAATCTCTCTCGCGCACTTTTGTGACTTATGCGAAACGAATAAATTTCGAGCTTGCATTTGAGGGAAATCCGCGTTGCTCGCGTTATTTAAACAACGTGAAATTTTTGCGATTGTTGTTCGCAAAAATTATTGTTCGAAATTCGTACGGCGCGGTCGTTACCTCGCTGACCTACCGCACGTCCGCCTCCGCTAATATTTCCGTCCAACTGTCTTTTGACTCTTAACTATTTACATCATTCACGTTCAAAGTCCAAGGTGACCGAAAACTGGCACTCGTCAGGAAAACGCAAACGCTGACGCGATGCAGCAGATCTGAGATGAATGACATTTTCTGTCGCGAGCGAGAATAAGAACAAAGAGCAAAGATAAAATACACGAAGTACCTTCGTCCACCTAATAAAATAAACCCTTTCAGAATAACAATTGTAGAGCGTATTCAACAAAAATAAAAAAAAGTTAAAAGATAAATATAATTTACAACAACAAAAAGTAAAATGCAGAGTTTACGATGACGTAAGTTGTAAGTTATGAAGATCTTGAAATTTTTTGCTCACCGCAATAGAAAAAGCGAAAAGGTGCTCGAGAGGGAAACCAAAAAAAAAAAAAAAATAAAGAAAGAAAGGAAACTCTCTTCTTCTCGTTTAAAAGCAAAAGTTATGCTTCATATGTGTCACACCGGTCGTATACCCGCGGGCACACGGGGGCGATTAAAAGTGAATCAGGTTTTATTTCCTGCTCCGAGCTCCCATTACCTCGGCACGGCGTTCGACCGACTCCGCGTATTATTATTTACTTGAGGAGAGGTGTGCACGCGGGACGCCCGATACGACGACAGGAGTGAGGAGAGGCCTGCCGCCTCGTCCGCAAGCGAAACCGATTATCTTGCGCCGTGTTCTGGGTCGATTGTTAACCGCGAATACGAGCGATCGGACGAGTCGCGCGCGCAAGCGATACCACGGCGCTTATCGCGCGATATTAGGAAGTTCTGTTGCGATATATATGTCGTAAATATCCCGTCACGAGAGATTCGCTAAACAACTGAAGGCTGTCATAATAACTTTCCTCGAGGCTTGTACATACATTGTCGTTTGCTATATGCGCGAATCGACATTATCCGACGACACTGTAATACGCCTCTCGGTAATAGGTGGATTCTCGAGACAGCTCGTGCCTTTCGCGTCTTTTTCCTTTTCCAACATCGTTAAATTTAAGCTGCTAATATGCTGTTTTGCGGCGGGTGTTAAGGCGTGTATTTGTCTACTATTAAAACGTGAGCAAAGGCTTTCATATTTTTTCTTGTTTGTCGTGACATTTTGATTAATTGAACACGAACATTATTGCGACAATATTCTTCAATTCTTCATATTCTTAACTATTCCACGAATCGGAGTTACTTGCGGAAAACATTTAAATAATGCAATCTATCTTATAATAATCTTTTCTCTTGCCATTTAATTTTACATTGACTTTTAAATCCATTCTCTTCAATTATTTGTCGCCAAATGCGGCGACGCGACGACATGTTTTATCCGTTGTTAATCACACTTTTATTGTTCTGTACGCGATTGCATATCGAATCGTCTCATGGAAAGCGTCGATACGAAGATTCAAAAATTCATTGTTAAGATTTATTATATATGTATCTCGTTTAATTATTGTATATCGTGTCGATCTATCTTAATTGATTCAAAGCTAAATGTAACGAGCAAATTTTCACATTTTCCATCATTCCCCGCCTCATTAAACCGACCAAAGTAGCACATCGGCGATCGCGAGGTGACGGCGGATCTATGCGAATCGCGCGGATCGAAAGTGAGATCGAGATCGTGCTCGCTGCGCGTATCGGTCCGCCGATTCTCGCGTGCGTCCCGTGCATATGTGTATGCGTGTGCGTTTCCTCCGCTTAAGGAGATAGTGCCAAGTAGATACGCGGTCCAGCCGCGCGAGACTACCTCCTCCTTCGCCCCTCAGTCGATGTTTTGGAGTTTGCGAGCCGCGGTATACCGCGGCTACACACACACATATATATGTAGTAGTCGCTAACACACATACACACACATACACACACGCACGTGCAGAACTGCATACGTGCAGGCGCGCGCTTCGCGCACGAGCGAGCGAACGAGCGAGCGAGCTCGTTTGCCACGCTAGCCCTGGCCTAGATAGGCCGACGCGAGTCGGGTTTGCATCGTTGCATCGCCTTAAGCCCGTCTCACGCACCGATCTATCGTTGTCTACCTTCGTTATTCCCCGTTCCCTCCTCATTCCTGCATTTCCACACGTACCCGGTTATTGATCGGCGCGCTCGAGCGTGAAAATCCGACGGAATCGATTCCAACTTCAATGAAATCTTAAGCCACCGAATGTCTAATTTATTTAAATGCGCGCATGAGATTCTGTTCGTGAATGAATAAATAGGGGTAGATCTCCTGGCCACTTCGCGATGACCGCTTTATATCATCGAGGATTATAGCGCGGACTTGTCTCTTACAATATTTCTTACGATGTTTCTTTTCGCTTATCGACGTACCTATATTTTGCGCTGCAAGCAGCGCGTGTTTAGGGCAACTGCATTTCCCTTAAGGGAAGCTCTTATTCCCTACTTTGGTAATGTCAGCAAATCGGATTTGCATTCTATCACCGTCTTCAGCACACGCACCGACCTATCATCGAGCCATCATCTTCTTGCTCGATTCGAGAAGACACGAAGGATGATCGCCCGTGATTGATATTTTCAGCGAAAAGTGCAATTCGAAATGCACGACCGGCGAGGCTCGAAATGTATAGAGAACGCAACGAAGGGCGGAAACCCTGAGCAAGAATGTAGCGACGAAGGCATTCAATTTAGCGGGAACACAGCTTATAATTTCGCTTGGGTTATGTCATTTCTTTTTAGCTCCCTTCGTCCGATAACGAAGAGGGGTCCCTCTTCTCTCGCGGTTCACGACATCTGCTTTTATCATATGACGAAATCCACGAAAAATAAATGTTCCACTGAAGCGACAAACAAGTTAGATAAAAGCAATATTCCCCAAATACTGATTTCTTAGTAAACATCTAAAAACAATTTTCCGGGCCCTTAAAAAACATATCGTCATGCTTGGGAACTCGTAAATAAAATATCTTTGTAGTTAAACTACAAATTACATTTTGCCGAAAAATAGCTCCACTCATGATTGACCGGAAAGAGTATTTTATTATCTACTTATATTTCTCGAAATTTGCGTTGGCAAATTAATTTTAATATCAAAAGTTTGCAACTATATATATCTTAATTTGAGACGCTCTATATAATCTCGTGTTTCTCCTCACTTATCTTATTTGTAATATTATTATTATAATTATGCATGCGATTAATTCCATTGTGTTGCGTATGTCAGATTGCACTTTCACTTATCCGACAGAATCATCTGATTGTGAGATTAAGAATATAACGCATGTACATGTACTCTTGCTGTGGTGTGAGCGATCATTCTTGAAGTAATAAAATACAGCATTCCTCTCACCCCTTTCCCACCCCTCCACCGTTAGCTTTTTAAGAATGTCGAATGCGTAAATGTAGAAAATGAGCCTGAAAGATGAGTACAGTTTTGCACCACGGGCACAAACGATTGCATTTACGATCTTAGGGTACGGCAAATTTCTGGCACGCAACGCTAACTTCCTTCCCTAAGGCGCTCCGTTGGATATGGCAAACGTATCCGTCAACGTATGTCGAACAAACAAGAAGACGGATCGGCCGGGATGGAGCGATACACGCTTCAGGTGTGTTACGTCGTAACCCCGATTCCCTCGGCGGTTAACAACGATGACGTTACGCCATTTCACCGCAGGATCGCCACCTGCAGGGTCCATTTTCGCATCCGTACATTTTTTATCGCTACGCGCCGCGCGGGATTGCGGCCGAAAGTGCAGTGGCCGAATTTATGACGTTACGTCGCGTATGCACCGCCGGTGCGATGTAACATTTATCTGCGAGCGGACGTTGGACGGATTTCGAACGTTATTTTAAACTGCGAGCGCGAATTGGGTCGCACGGCGCGGTCATCGAATCGTAATCGCCATTTTCCTCGCAATATCCCGCATATTTTATGAAGTAATCGCGATTTGCCTGCAAGTTTACGCAGCTTCGAGATAGGCTGTATCGCGTCTCGATAAAAAGAACACGCAGGCACCGCGCGACTTTCGCCATTGCATTGCACGGTGCACCGGGGATTTAATTAATGTGATTTATTATTAAATCATTGTAATATATTTCTTCTATAATTACTCCAGTAAAAGTAATAACCGCAATCGATTACGTGAGTAAAAAATATTTTCGCTTTACAGGCCGTTCTAAAAATACATATATTTTTCATTTTTATAAGAAATCTTTATGGAAGTGCGCTCGAACGTACAGTGACATATCTTTTTATAAAAAGATATCGATATATCGACATCGGAAATATTCGGTCGAATAATTCCTCTGTAACTACTTCAAAACTGCACAAAACGCTATTTTTCATTCTATTTTTGTAAGATTTATTGTTAGTTGCCGTATTTTCGTTAATGTATAATGACGCTCCTTTTATAACAAAGTATGATAAAATAGAAATTTTAATTATACGAAATCCGATAATTCCTAATTGACCGTAAAAGACTATGTAATTATGTTTCTACGATATATTTTTTTGCACAATTCCGCGGGTTTAACTATTAGCAATCGGAATCGGGATCGAAGAATCTCGAAACTCGCGACAAGTGGAAGCCTCGAACCGCCGGATTCGGCTGTGCGGGTTTCGATGGTTTTCGCGCCAATCGTTCTCGCGCGTCACGAGAGCGCAGCCACGAGAACGGTGCATCGACGGCGCGGCGATGCGTCCCCCGGCGCATGCGCTGCTCGGCCGATGCACGTGGTAAATGCAAGTATGTCAAGGCGCGACCTGAATTTTCCTACTCTCGGTGCCCTCTCCCCCCCCGCGGCATTCCCCACGCCCCCCTCCTCTTCCCATTGCATCGCGCTTACTCGATGCAACTACTTCCCTTCCATCCCCGCGCGGCGCACCGCATCCCTCCCCCTACTACCCGCGTCCATCGACTCCGTGCGTGTGCATCTACCTGCGCCCTCGAGAACAGCACGCGCGCACGCACATACAAACAGGCGCAAACGTGACAGCAGTCAACGTGCACGTGTGTACGTGACACGTTCTCTCTGGGAACGTAAAAATAGCGAGAGCTCGTATCGAAAGCGATTCCTTATCCTCGTCAAGACAGACCCCTTCCGCCGAGCGGATTTTTCTCCGTCGCATTTATCGCGCGCGCGGAAAAGGGAAACGCCGCGCGTCCCATCGATCAGTCTCGATCGATCGGACGCGTGGAAGACGCGACGAAATCGAGAAAGCCATTCTCCCCGAGAAACGGAAGGAATGTCACACTTCTCTTCTTTTTTTTCATTTCGTGACATCGAGCAAAGCTCCCACGGGCCTTTCGTCTTTTGCGCACGTTCTTATCAACGTCGGTCTTAACGTCTGAAGCAAATTAAGGTCTAGAATCGACCGAGAACCAATTCTATCCTGGTCATCCCCATTATTGTCATCGGAATTGACCTGCGCAATTTTAATGAGATCGTCACAATGCCGATGTCTATGAATTAAATCTCGATACTTACGAATCCGCGGTTGCAATGTCAAACAAATTCGTATACAAACCCGCGTCACGAGATTTATATTATACATCAAGATAATATTTTTCTATTCAAGACAATTTCCGTCTCCGAAAGATACATTATAAAAATTGCATCCTCTTATCATCGTGTACACCACATAGATTCCTTTGTAACGAGTAAAATTTATCTTGAGAGCACGATAACGTTAAGGAGGTCGCGCAAAAAAGGCCTGCAGAGATAGATATCTGCACGATATGCGGTTGCAAAGTCAAGATTACGTCATTCTTCTGTATATTATTTTTACATACTTCCTGATTGTCCGTAATACCTCGGGCAACGTATTTAAAACGCACGACGTCACTCCGTCCTCTTGATTGATGCACCCCGAGGCGGGCTCTGCTTCTATGCTTACGCGCGTGTGTGCGCGCGCGTGTGTACATACATGAATGGACTTCGAATGTGTGCGCGCAACGCTTATGCGTTGCGTGTGGGTGGCCCTTACGTATGTACAAGTGTTCTTACGTGCGTGTACTTGTTTTGCGTACGCGGCTGACGCCTTTACGAGCGCGGCTGACGCTTTTACGACCGTACCGTCGCGGTGCAACGTACGATTAGGAGTTAATTGAACGACGCCTCGCGTGATTCTGCCCCTCCCCCCACGTTCCCGAGCCGTATTGCTCTTCCCTCCCCCTCGCCCTTTCGTCCGACCGAGCCCGTGTTGGATTTCGACAAAGTTGCAAGAACAACGAGAAACGCATCATGCGGGAGATAAGGCATTATCATTCCGGTCGTCCCGGCCGGTGTATCGATACGCTCGCGCGTAAATTATCCAGGCGCGAACGTTACGTGAACGTTTGCGTGGAAACGCGTAAACACCGCGCGCAATCGTCGAAATAATGTGGGCACAAATTGCCGCGCGGAATCGAGACGGAGTTCAGTGCCGCGCGAATATGTCATCAAGCGAAATTGCATCGCTACTCACATTTTTCCCTCATTTTATACACTTTAATTATGCAATCCGTACGACGCGCTGCAGCACCGCGTTTACACACGTCGTATATTTCCATGTTATCAAACGAATAAATCGCCACTTATAATTTTACAAAATGAGCTGCAGAGCGATAAATAGAGAAAAAGCTCTTTCTTCAATTTATACCGTGCGAGATAATTGTATCGCTCACGTGCCGCGTCGGAAGCATTATTCGATACTGATTTAAACTATGATAATACAAGTGTCTCTCTATAAAGATATTGTTGATTTTATACGATTATTAGGTTGCCAGTCGCACATATAATCGCGCGTTGTCGTGGTCGCGTAATGGATACGCATGGCCACCAAATTACGCCACTATTATGCGACAACTTGCATTGGATGTATGCAGGCAGAATTATTAAGCTACTCAAAATGAATTAATGAGATGAATGATATATGCTGATGGCCGTGCACGTGTCTCACTTTCTTCAATTCGACTGTTTTCCTTCTATAGCGAGAAATTTACCGAGGAGTACGGCATTTTTCTTTTACAATCAGATAAATTGAAATATAAATCTTCAATGCCTCAGTGGTCGAATTAGGACGACGCCTGCACGGAGAGCGGGAGGTTCCAGGTTCAAACCCTGGCTGGGGTAATATTTTTCGCAATAAATTCTAAATTTTAATTAACATCTTTTAGCTAGCCAATCGTTGTTGAAATTAATAAATATTTTCTCATAAATCTTCAAACTTGACTTTGAAGAAAATAAATTTAGAATAATAATCGCCATTACGGTCCAAGCTTGGATCAGTAGCCTAATATTATTTATTGTGTGAATACATATATTATTACTTTTTTTCCAACTTTTAGAAAGCTGGAGTAGTGAAAATCCCCTCCCTCCCTCTAGTTAAATCAATTCGATTCAACTTTGATGTTAAAGAATTTATTACGAAAAATATTACCCCAGCCAGAGTTCGAGAACCTGGCTGGGGTAATATTTTTCGCAATAAATTCTAAAGCTAATAAATAAATAAAAAAATTATTTTTATAATAACAGATATTTATCCACTTTGCACATATTGTGCTAAGCATTTCTTATATTAAAACATTTAATACAAGAATATTCAATTAGGCTGTATTCAATTAGGTACAAATGTCTTCGAACAAATCTACTATTGCGGTTTCATCGACACTCTTTTGAATCGTTCAATCTTATTCCGTATTTCCAGCCTACCAATGTGTTTGAGCAGTCGTTTATGATAAAATAAAACTATAAGTAGTAATTCCTCCGACGTTGTCTCAAGCGAGGTCACTCCCGATCCACTCGCACCCTATCGACCTCCGAGTTTTGACCAGTGCAGGGAGGGTGCGTGCACGCGACATTTTTTTCCCCTATTAGGCGTGGTTAGGTTCGACAGGCGTAGAAAGCTTTCGCTCCGGGGGTAATGTCGCCGGAGATCGAAGGTACATCGATTTAGAAACGTGTAGGTGGGCGCTGACCTACCCCTACCCCCCGTCCTCGTCCCCGGGACGTCCTTCCAGGCGTGTCCTACCCCAACGCAGACATCCGTTTCGCCAACAAACAGCCCCCTCCCCTCCGACATGGAGAGACACAAGTAGTCCTGCAAAGGATCTTTTTCTCTCTTCCTATCTTTCTTTTCCTGCTTCCCCATCTCCGCTCCCCGCCCTTCGTAGACTCCCCGAAGTGTATCCTTTTGCAATGGCAGCACGCGAACCCTCGTCAGGAGCGGTGTCCTATCGAGGCCAACCCCGCAAAAAATAGGATCCAGAGCCGACACGTCGTCCTCCTTGCCTTCCCTCTGCCGGCTCTGCCCGCTCTTCCGCCACAACCTGCCTCCTTGCTTGCCCCCGTTCCTAAAACTTCGAGGCATGGAAGAAGACGAAGTCGAAGAGACGCGATCCGGGCAAGAATCCGACCCGACACCTGCTAAGAGAAGTCCTTGCACGTCCCTCATGTCGTATTCCTTCCATCTCCATCACCACGACTACCATTATTACCACCCCGATGCGATGGGAGAATAGCGAAAAAGGCATGATTCACACGACGTCGCGTAAAAACCGCGTGTCGCAAACAAATCGAGCTTTTTTCACTACAAACATCAGTATCTGTATCTTACCTTAATTATATCGCATTTGTTTATATCATTTACAACTATTAAATTATCCTATAAATAATACTAATGATATTAATAATGAAAATTGTATGATTTTATTTGACATTAATTTTATTAACTTTACTTTGGATAATTTAGTTTTTTATAAATCGCATATGCGTCCCGTATACATTTATGTTTATACGTTCTACTTTATTTAAAAATCCCACCACATATTGAATTAAAGAATTGATAAATATAATTTTGAACATTACAATTGGATCTTTTAGATTCGTTTATTATTCTGGGGCAAATGGATCAATTTCCTTGATAGCTATTTTCAGAGAAACCAAAATTATCAAATAAAAACTTAAGTTTTTCGTAAAGTATTTACCTAAATATTAAAAATAGTTACTTTAGAGTTTAAAAGAAACATTTTCGATTGAAATTATTCTTGATCTCGCAATGCGATAAATTAATTCTTTTCTAACAGTTTCCTCTCTCGAAAAGCAAAAGAACAAAGTGTTCCAAGAATCTGAGATTTATTTTCATTAAGTTGAGATGTGTCTCACGCGACGAAGAGCATCTCGATTGTTAAGCATTCGGAAACATTTTATCGATCGTTCCGGGAAATTCGCCTACAATGATTCGTCGGAGATACTGTTACACACCACGGGTTAATTAATGAATGAAGTGTGGCAAAAAGCGTGATCTTCCGGAAAAAGCATTTCGCGAGAATCGATTTGTTCAAGGCCGACGGTAACAATAGGGCAAATGTGACGTCGCAATAATTTCCAATTATAAAATCAACAGGCGTCTATCTCTTAAGAAATTTAATTCTATGATCATTAATTTAACATATCTGCTTTCACGAAAAATGACGTTCAGGAAAGTTAATAAATAGTATATAAAGTGCATCAACGCGCGCGCATATTTAAATGTCAATCGTATTTCATTACAATTACATATCGTTGATTAATATCTTTGGAAGTGAGTTAGGGTGAGCAACAAAGTGAGGGATCTACGATGTCCTAAATTCGCGCCCTTTTTTGCCGAAGCAAAGGTCCACCTCGATGAGGAGCCTAGTCCGTCATTATGACACCGCCTCGGAGTTTTCCGAGATTTTTCTAGCATCAGTGAACCCTCCCGATGCGCGAGGGCCGTGTTCGGCTAATTGGCACGGAACTCTGACGTAATTCCGTGGAAGAGGGGCCGAGGACGGGCGCGTAGGGGCGGATTGTCGAGGGTCAGGGTCCCGGCCCCGCCGCCCTCTCTCGCTCTCTTGCCGTGCGGGAACCGGACGGAGCACTTTTTCTCTCTCTTTCTCTCTCCGGTGCATGTTCATTCTCCTCCATTTTCTCTTCCTTTCTCCTTCGTCGCCGTTTAGCGCTGCGCACATATATCCTCACGAATGCGCAGGACGCCCCTACCTACGTCGCGAGCTTCGCAAGCGGGCGCTGTAATTTCGTTGGAGGATTCACGAAGATCCGGATCGACGCCACAGGCCGGCCTATCCCGAGTTATCCTTCTGCTGAGTGCACGCAGTCGTCAGTCGAGTACACTTCCCAACACTTCACGGAATCAACAAGATCGCCGGTGCGACCAGCTACTCGTCGCATCTCTGTCACATATAGAATGCACGCGAATTCCCTATATATACGTTTCATTACCTCCTTCGTAACGGAATGTAAATAAAATTGCAAACCGCTATCCTCAAATTACCTTCGCGTCTTGGAATGTAGAATAATCAGTTGTATATCTTGAATATAGTGATCCTGAGAAAGATCCTACTTATGCAAAAGATTCAGAACAAATCTCGTCATCGTATTTTCACGCAAATGGCAAAAATACAAAAGCAGAATGATAGGAAATATTCCACTGCTAAAACATAGCGCACGCGTTACACTCGTAGCCTCAATAACAACCGGCCCTTATCACACTGTCCGCTCGCAATTTTTTTCCGTGTTATTTGGAGAACCGCGCTTTTTAATCATTCCGCTAACTCTCCGCGCATCCGCCTCTTTCCTCTTTCTGGTACTTTCTGTGAGCGATAATGGCCCCGTGGCACCTATCTGCAGGTCGAAGGTCAGTCCTCCGCGCGATGCACTTTATATATCCGCGGAGATACGAACGAGGCGACCGGCAACGGAGAACGTCCTGACGACGGAAATCGACGCTAAGCAAATGAACTCGCACATTTTTCTCGAAACGCAGGAAAACAGGGAATGACATTCGGTAAAACGGAAACGTCTACTTAGATCCCGGTAAAACGGAAACGTTTACTTAGATCCCGGAATCGTAGTTGTCGTTACGCGAAACGCCATGGGCGTGGCGAAAAATGAAAATAAACCTCCGCGATAACGGACGATAAAGCCCATCATCTTTAGCCGATAACGGGCGCAAACAGGAAGTACGACAGAATAAGAATCTTCCGAAAAACAAGCACCCGCCCCGGAGTTTATCTCGTATTACTGCAATGATGTCGCAATTTAGGTCTCGATATAGTGCCAAAAACGTACAGAGGAAAAAAATTCTTTTCCGAACCGATAAAAGTAAATTCTCATTAGCATATCGCGCATATTTGTCGACAAATTCCCATCTATGATGCACAATTGGCGCTGTAACTTTGTTGAATCGATATTTTTATTTTGAGATATTGCATTGAATTTGCGAGGTTTCTTCATCTCTATTGAACTGATTTCATTGTGTTGGAAGAGCGTATTGGATTTCCGATTTATTATTCAAGTTTCAAACAATATGCCTATCTACATTTGCCAGCTATGACCAATATGAAAAATTTTAAATATGTAAAGAGTGAAAATATTTAAAGATCTTTTTCACATCGGTCGATTTGGCGTGACATATTAAATGTAGTTGCAGCATTGATTACAGCGACATCCATAATTACTTGATCTGTTATATGACAATCAATCCAAAAATAATATTTGCACATGCCAGTGTGAATTTGCCATGCCAGTTATGAGTGCATGCAACTTTTTTCGGCATAAAACAACAAAATTAGATGAAAAGTCAACATAAACTTTAAAGCAAAATATAATAAATGCAAAATATATTAGGTGTATAGTGCGCAAATGTTTAATGAGAATTTAAGATGCTCTTATCGAATGTATGACAACAGACTTCGGTCACGTCGCAATTACATCTGACGTAAAGTATCGCAGCTGTTTATCGATAACTCGGCGTGTAAGTACGCCACGTTCGTCGTCGCCAATAATCCCAATAAAACGTTTTCACTGTCGAACGACGCACGGGAAGCATGTCACTCGCGAACGAATAATAAGCGCATCGAGAGAAGTATATCGCAAGAGAGTCATCGGCGTTCGCTTCCTAATCAACGTGATATTATTTATGAATATTCAAATGAACAAGAGTAAATTCTCAATCTTCCTGAATCTCGTAACTAAGCGCGAAAAAATACTTAAAACATCGTAAGCCTCCAATCAACTCTCACGCGTTACCAATTATCTTCTACAGGTCATTATAAAATATCACTCATGATGAAAAAAGCGTCGTTGTGTGTGTGTATTCTTTATTGTACAAGATCTTGTTTTTATAAGAATAGATAGAGATATTAAATAAGATATTAAATTTTCTTTTATTTCAGTTTCTGAAGAGATATTGTTATTTTGCTTCAAAACGTCCAATTTGTATTACTTTTTAATTATTGAAAATAGCAAATTTTCAAATGCTACGAAAACGTGCCGAAAACGCCGTGACGTCACTTCGTTATCCGCACATGCGTATTACTGTCATTCGAGCCTCGTACGACAGTATCCTAACCGCGTACAAAACTCATATGACAGTAATACGCAGGTAACGAAGTGACGTCACGGCGCTTTCGGCGCGTTTTCGCAGCGTTTAAAAATGCTACGAAAACGCGCCAAAATTTGTTATTTTCAATAATTAAAAAGTAATACAAATTGGAGCAAATGACAAAAACTTTGGTAACTAAATAGGGTACAAATTTTACAAAAAAAATATTTTAAAATATTTTTAAAAAATTTTATAATACCCTATTGCGAAAATTGAGTTTGTCGAACCCTAGCCGATATCGACCATCTATGAGCACGTGGTGTCACCTTTAGATACGAAACTGCGATAAGCCGCTGGCGAGTTTGCGACAATTGCACGTGCATCGATGCATATGCATACCAGCGCCCGTGCCGCAAACGCGACGTGAAGAATCCGCGGAAGTTGCCAACAGAAACGCAACGTCCTGTTGCCCACGATACAAATGCATAATCTCTTGCTCAAAATGATTTTTTCAATTGCTACATTCGTGATCGATTCTAATTAGAACGATAATAGAAGATATCAGAGTCAAATGTAATGCTACAATAGAAAAAAAAAAAATTTCACAAACTATTTCTTTACTTAAATCGTAATAATAATTAATAAGAAAGAGAGAGAGAGAGAGAGAGAGAGAGAGAGAAACACACTTAACTTGTAATTAAAATTAAATAAATTAAAATATTATGTAAATTATTATTTATTTGTGGAGATCTCTATAATTTATTTTAAATATGTATTATATAAATGCTAAAAATAGCAAGTAATTAACTATCTTCCAAAAACTAAGGAATATTTGAAAAATTCTATTAAAAATATAGGGAAGTAATAAATAAAAAGATTTCTCTTAATTATAAATCACAAGAAATATATAAGTATATATATGTATCCCAATTTTAAAGTTTTAAAATGTATAGTATATATAGTGTAAATTTAATTCGTAACATTTGAAATATATGTTTGACAACATATAAACTTCAAATACTTTTGAAATAGCAAAGGTTGGTATCGAAAAGATAAAAATACATAATCCATATATACATGCTGAAGGCAAAATATTAGATTGATGTAATAATGTTGTCTTTTTTTTATCGAACTCCGTGTTAAATTAAGTTAGAAACTCAAAGCTCTTTGAAAAGAGAAGGCAATTTTGCTTCAATTTTGCTGAACTATGTTTTCATTTTTACTTCACAAATATGACATTTCTTTTACACCAACCAAAATTTCTTTCTATCCATATACAATCCATCACGTAATTGTGCATCTATGCAAACACTGAAATATTTCATAATCGGATTGTTGTGATTCAGGAAGAGGCTGCATTTGAAGAGTACTATGATGATCGAACGCACTTTCCTGAATCATTTGTAGAAAGTTCATACTTAGCCGCGATGGAAAGTCGACAAAAAATGTAGAACAACACTCCGGCGTGAAAGTCGATCTCCATTGATCGCATTAGATGCGTTTTGGCGAACGATAGAAAAAGTGCATAAATCGAATTGCTACCGATAACTTAAAATATCTATAATAAGTTAATTTAATATATCGATGCCTGTCATTGTTATTCGTTTGAAGGATCCACTGTACTAATAAATCTTCCATTTTATCACGCTGCTGGATTATTATTTAAAATTGGATTCTTGAGAGTTGCGCCAAGTGGCGTTTCTTAACCAAATTTCCGGCGAGAAAAATTATGTCCGCAATTTCTCGAGGAATATACATGTGATTTCACGAACATATGGCCGAGGTCCGTTCGTTTACGCACGAATTGCACGGCAAACGAGGAGGTCCTTTGCCAGCCGAAGGACGCGACCCTGAAATTTAGGGGTTGTTTCCAGGCGGTTTGCGAACCGCCTGGCGTTTCCATCGGTCGGAGAGGGTTGGTTAGTCCGGAGAGTGGTATGGTGTGCGGCAGACAGGGCGTGGTTGTCCTTGAACCTACCTATAGAGCTACGGAGTGACCCTCTACTTCCCTCTCTTTTTATCTCTCTTTCTTTCTCTCTCTCTTCTTTCCTCCTCATCCCTTCAACCTTCCAGATCCGCCGATCTTTTTCTCCCTCATTCTGCTCATCGCTCTCGCACCCTCGCTTCCCTACCCCGTTTCTACCCACTTCCCACCCTTCGTTTGCTTTGCGCACAGGCCACGAAACGCTTACCTCGCGATGTCCTTTTTGATAGGTTCATTGAGACAGCCAAGCATTCGGCGAGTCATTTGCATGAATTATTTTTCATTGCCCTCGACGATTTTCCGCCAAGAGTAGATAAGCGAACAAATAGAGACTAACATTTGACATTTTGTCAAGTAAATAGTTACAGCTGCGCAAAAGTAAGAGAGTATAAATACAGGTAAGTCCATAATTTGTACGGCTCGCTATAAACGCGCTCCAATTTTTCACCAAAAGTTAACGTTACAAACTGCAAACTGCAGATAATGCACAAAGAAGAAACTAAATCGAATTTAAGCTGAAGCTTATAAATTGCAGAGTTTCCATAATACGCGTTTGTACCCCGAACCCTTCGTGCATGTATCGAGAGAGATATACATATACTACAGAAACTTGACGAAGCGAAGCAATGGCGAGACACTGTCGTTTCGTCCCCTCCACGCAATTTTAATTTTTCACTCAGCAATTACTCGCGTCGTTTTCGTGCAGCACGGTAGGTACAAGAGCTCCGCGAAGTGTTGGTATATTTCGTGCAGTAACTGAAGTAGAAATTATTTATCGCGCATGTGTGTTCATAGATATCATATTCTCTACTCATCATATTATTTTGCGTTTGACCCTCTAAATCATAAATTATAATATACAAAACGTTTATTTAAAAAACTGAGAAATAAAAATAATGCATCTCTAAGATATGTAATTATCAGAGAATTTGGAGCTCCTTTAAATATTAGGCGCGCCGAGCTTAGCGTTCAATTATAATTAAGCTTATCGCAATTGTATCATGAGACATCTATTTCATTATCTCTCTCACGTCCTCGACGAGCATTTAAGCGGCAACAAACGTATTATTTCACCCCTGTCAGTGTCTCCCCCTTATTTCCTCATCAATGTTGCTGTCCTAGGCTGTTAAGGTAGGTTAGGCAGGGTGTCTTCCACGACGTTGCTTTGTCATAGTCGGGACTTCAATTTAATAGGACATCGACAATTATTCGGTTTCAAACTTTACGAACATCGACGCTGATCAATACTTACCAGCCGTATACATTTTACATACGAAGCATAGGTAATGATAATCGAACGAAAAAACTTCTGAAGCAATAAATTAATAAGAATAAACCGATATAAATACTTAATACATACCTATCATTAAAGAGCACACGATAGTCCAGTATCGGTTGCAAAAAAAAGCGAAAAGTGTGTCTATATTCAACGTTACATGTCTCGACAGATATCTAGCTAGTATTGACGTCTAACAACATTAACAAAGAAACGAGTATCCGAATTCTGGTACTATTGTTATCAATATATCAATAATGCCTCAATACTATTAATGTTTCGCGATCGGATCATCGATGCTTTAATGCCACTGACGCATCGTAAGCTGGCATCAGCGCGAATCGGGATATTCTATAGTATTTCATTATCGCAACGTGTTTATCGAACAATCGGATTTCTCGCACTACAGCTACAGCGACTGTTCTCGGCTTTGAATTTTACATGAAGTTACGTCCGTTCGGCCGAACACCGCTTGATTTACCGCAAGCCGACACTCTCAGTTAGGCGAGTCGCGTCCAATTAATTGAGCGATCGATCGAGAGTATATACGCGTGACAAGAGGAAAGACAGAGACTCGCAGAAAAAATTTTCTATACATCGTGTTTATATCGCTCTATAATTAATTGCAGAAAAAAATATTGAATAAGTTAAAAATATTGGAATTTCTAGAATATTATTTTAAAAATATCGATATATCTTATTGCTTCAAATGTAGTAGATATTTGTAAGATACACGACGCCAAACTTGACTCACGATAAATAAACAATATAATGATAATAATTGAGATATATGTATATGAGTATAACATGTACAAAATAATGACTGATACAAAATAAATATTTCCATTGTTGGTTGGCAGATTAAAGCAACGATAAAAATATTGCACTAACAATAAATGCTATCAATCATTTAAGGGGTAACACCACTCCAAAGGCCCGAAAAATAGATCAACTTTAAGAATTTTTTGTGGTTAAAAAAAAGTGAATAAAAAATCTATTTAAAGGGCTTTATTGTACATGTCTTAAAGTGTATGACTCTTTTTGTTTTATTTTTTTCCTACAAAATGGCGGCACTGGAGCCTTATAAGCGTAAGCGTTTTTTGCGGGAAGTATTCCGGGGCTTGCAGCATAAGTGCCGCAAATTTTGACTTGGAACAAAAAACCAAAATTTTTCATAATGTGCAAAATAATAGCTAGAGAAATACATAGGAAATTTTTAAAAAATTATTTTTCATAGAAATGGCAAGCATTTGAAAAAAATGTTTTATTTTCAGAAAAAAATGTGAAAAATTGTTTATAACAAGAGAAGTTTTCAACAAATCGAGAATTACGTATTTCTGTGGAGAGTTTAAAAGATACTGTCAAAATTTGAAGTGAATCGGATAAAATTTGTTCAAGTTACGCTGCAAGCCAATTGAAAAACGTTGTTTCGAGAAAAACGCGTCTAAAATTTTGCAAGTTGTACGGGAACGCAGCAACGCGCTTTACGCGGTGCTCTGTAACTTCGCTAAAAAAATTTTTTTTGCCCGGACCAATTGCACCTTATTTTTAAGACCTCTGGAGTGGTGTTACCCCTTAATGTCTATATTAACAACTGCGTCAATACCATAAAAATTAAACGAATTACATTTCTATAACTTCGGTCTGCACAATAGCGAACATGATATTGTGTAACATTAATTCAGGCTGGCTCTTATCGTTAACGAAAAAAGATCTATGCGAAATCTACACAAAATAGCTCTTTTAATATTTCTTCGAATAATACTGCTTCACTAAAGATATTGATTCACTAAAGTTCAAATCTTTTAACATATTTTTCTGCTGTTTGCCACTCGTTCTTCCATCATTCTCTGCATCCTCTTTTTGTTTTACTTTTTTGTCAAATATATATTTATAGTTACAACTAGTCAACTGAACTCGACTGCATCAGACAAGTTTACCTTTACCGCTTTGCAAAAAAAAACTGTGCTAATAGGAGACAAACGTGACACAATAATATTGAGTCGTTCAATGGATACGTTTTTTCGATATTGTTGACATAATATATTGCATCAATGATATTAATCATGTTCGGGACGCTTTTTTTTTTAGGGAGGCAACAAGTGAGAGGAAAGCTGCCAAATACAATAAGCAACAATAAAGATATGCGAAATACGACGACGGCTACGCCAATGATCCGCGTATCAAGATACAGCCCACGGAATTCGCCTGGAATTTTCGCGAGATGGTAGAACAGGAGCCTTCGTAGTCATGGCGACTCGGCAGTCGCCCGGCTGCTTCACTGGTTGATCGATCCACCACGGTCAAGGTCATCCACGAAACCACAAAGCGGTAGTTCTGTCGGCGGACACACCCCCGCAGACGGTGACTCTTTGCCGATCCTCGTTTATGCGATTAGACATAATCGGGGCGAAGTAAGAGCCGGAGCTCTTCTCGGATTTTTTTTTTTCAGAGAAGAAATGTCACTGTAACGCCGCAAACATGGAAAAATGACTCGGATAATTTTCTTTCTCTTCCTGTGACAGAAACTCGTTAACTAAAGCTCCAAAAAAGCAAATTTTACTATTCTTTTACTAATAAAACAAACTTTAGTCATTTATTTTAGATACGTAATTTTCGTTAAAAAAATCAATATTTTATTAGAATGCTCTCGGCTACATAAAACGATACTTTTAGTTTCCAAAAAGGTAAAAATAATATTCTCTAAAGTAAAATTGACAATTCCAAACTAGTATAATTAAATTTTATATAAGTATCGTAATCATTATGATGAAACTAACTTTAGTCTCGTTACTCTCGTTTTATTAGTAACGTCGGGTTATATACGCGCAAAGAGTAGAAAAGAATTACATATTAATTAAACTTTTAAAGTCCTGAATGATTTAACAGAAAATATTTTTATATCCTTTATTTCTATCTTTACCATTTTCTTTTGTATTAGTAATTAGATTAAAGCATACAATTAACATCGAAATTTTCGTTGAACCGATTAACGTGAAGCGGGAATTTAACATATACATAAATATATTGTCAAGTTTAAAATACATATCGAGAAAAAATCACATTTTGTTGTTACTGCGATGATGTTAACTTATTTTATTCTCCAAAATCTTTCGTAGCGATGACAATTTTATCGAACACTGTCATTTTTCATCGCAATTTTCGTCTATAAAGAAAATTAGTTTAGAAAATTAGTTTTAGAATCGTAAAATACGATCAATAAATGCCCCAACCTCGATAAAAAAAATTTGAAGAAAATAACAGATACACTTTTGTAACTAGAGTGTAACGATATTCATCAAAATATCGTATCATAGATTAATAACTAAATGTCACGCGCAATAATTAACTCTATCGAATTAATAAATATATTGATATATATGTACAGGAGATACCAAACATTTTTAGTATTTTTACAAATAATATCACATCTTTGCCTCACGATACTATTGATGTCAAACTAAGCTTCCTCAAAGGCTTCAATAAAATTTCTATATGTCTCCCATATACACATCCATCCCATTTGCCGATCGTGCTGTCACTTCTTGTCGTCTATCGCGACATAATGTGCAGAAACCGTAAACGGCGGTATATTTACGATTCGCTCACGTCCGACGTGAGAGTATAGACGTCACTTTCGCGTCGCCGTCGATATTAGCCCATCTTCAACGATGCCATGACGTAAATCAAGTACACGGGAAGAGCGCGAATATGTCAAGTATGCGGAGCCGGTACGCAGAGGATAACGTTGGCGTTATCGTCAATTTGCCGCAAAAATCCGTCGTCGATTCGTCTCTCGTGTCTTCGCGCGAATTCCGACCGATTTATTGGCCATCGCGTCGAACTCGAGCGAAACGCGACTTACCGATTACATCACGTGCGTGAAGAGTTCGCGTATCAGAAGAGGAAACGACGGCATGGCAAGCGATTACGGAAACTTGCGAGATGTTTTGTCTACTGTAACTTCGAATTTTCGACGTCAACAGCTATATCTCGCTGACAGCGTCGAGACTTCGAGATATCCCATTGCCTTAAGGTGCGCCTACATCTATCGTAAATGATTATCGTAAGCTCCTTACGACGATCGTAACGCCCGTCGTGACAGTTATCGTATAACCTCATCGATGAGTTGATTCAACTTGAACTCTGACGATTACAATGCTTGTCTAGCGTTACAACAGTAACCTAATCTGTCAGCCTTCTCGACGTGTGAAGAAAAATGTGTTTATAGACATATTAACATAGATATATTGTTTACGAGAGCTTCTTTGCTTACGACCACGATCGCAGCGTTACGATAGATGTAGGCGCACCTTTATTATTAGTCAGTGGATTATCTTTGAGACGTCGGGAAACCTTGATCGATTGTGCCCGATAACGCGAATGACAAACGACCTAATATTTTGCTTATTATAATAGATACGTTTTGCTTATTATATTATTGTTTACTGAACTCGCGATTATTTTTGTTATAAAAATCTTGTTCAATTTTCAACGCCATATTCATGAAACATTTACGCCAATCATTTTGATAATTATAGCAAAAAAATTAAAAGGTGAATTGTATAAATAATAATCATAAAAACTAAATTATTTTAAAGATAATATATAATAAAAAATACATAAAAGACGTAAAATAAATACTTATAATTAATCCGTAAGAAAATAATCGTAGCGTATGTGTGATCACTGTGTGATACAATGAAAAACTCAGAGAGAATTTAGAGAGAGTAATTTAAAATAGATAAGACACTTAAATAATAATTCATATACAAGTTGTTAAATAATTATAAATTTTAATTTAAAACTAATTTTTAGAACAGTTAAATTCAATAATAGCGATTAAACTCTGAAATGGTTAAACGGAATCCCACCGAAAGTGTCGTTCTCCAATAAGGAATTGGTAGCTAAGGAAAAAAAAAAAAGAATTATGCACAAATTCAGGATTAAGGACCTCGTGACGAATGACGCGTAGCACTCGCGAGCCGACAATGCGACCTTCATAGAACATTCTTTCCGGCGACCTTTGACCCCGCCGGCCATGGGGCGAAAACTTAAAGGCGCGTCTCGTACGCCCCTCTCGTCTCCCGCCGCGGCAGTCAGACGCCGGCGATTCCGTATCGTTCTGATAATCGTTCGACGGCCCCCGAGAGGCGGCGAGACGGTGTCGCGGGGGTGGAGGCCGCGGCCATGACCTTGGCGCGGGTCGGCGGGGTGACGGTTTATCGAGCGTCAGGACTTTCACTGTTCCCCACCCCCATTCCCTGTTCTCCCTTTCGCCTTCGGGCGCCGCCACCACCACCGTCGCCACCGCCACCCCCGCAGACCCGTCGCACCCCATTCACGCAACTTTCTCTCCGGCGCGGCGCGAGTCATAACGTCGAGCTCCCATCCCATCCCCTTCACGGCTTGCACCATACCTCTGGCCGACTATCTGAAGGTGAGTCGTCTAGACGGTTTCCTTGCGATCATTTCCTTCCACTACTATCGAAAACGATGGCTGAATGGCTCCAAAGGAGAAAGAGAGAAAGATAAATTCAAATCCTCTTATCATGGTGATTGTTCTGCATGGCACAGTTGAAGCATTTCTACAACCCCAATGCTTCCTCAATCTTTAGATTACACAATTGCGAAGATAAAATATAACAAATAGATAAATTTCTTGAAAACTAGTTACGAAAAATTAAATTTCAGCAAAAAAATAATAAATTAAGGATGTTCGGGCATTACGACTAAAATGATGAAAACTCTTTGAATCCAAATTAATTCTGTAGATTTCATCATAAAAAAAATTCTATCAAAGTTTCAGGCTGTTTAGGAAGCTTGTTGAGAAATTAAATAATAAAATCACACGTAGTCTACGGGCAAATGAGGAAAAATTATTATATTTCATTGTCAGTAAAAAACGATGAAAAAAATATGAAATTCTGCAAGCAGAACGAGTAAGACTATATAATTATCCACACCAATTTTTAGCTTTATTAGAAGACTCGTTTTTTTTTTATTTAATAATGTTTCCGAAAAATTTCTTGGTTTGGTTAGGTTAGCCGAAAAGTACGCTCAATGCATATTTACATACGCTTAATACGTACTTAAATACGCTCAATTACAGATGAGGAGACTATGAGATGCACGCACACTATCAAAAATACCACGCATGTTGTCAAATTCAAAAAGTGATTTAACTTTAGAAATTGATTGTACATAAGCAATTTAACTTTTGACATGAAAAATATACCTGTACCGCCCGAACATCCTTAAGTATCACGTAGAAAGCAACATAGAACAATATATTAAGTTAAGTGTCTCCTTCCATTTAATCTTACAAGAGAATTTATTCGGAAATTTCCATATATGGTCCTCTGGGGGATAAAGAATTAATTTTCAAACTTTTATAATATAAGTAAAATATTTAGGTAGACTTATGTATAATTATAAATTAAATACAAGTTTCTAATATCACAAATGACATAGTCCGAGTGAAGGGTGATAAATGAACAATGAAGGCAAAAGCGAAGTAAATTTCCCGAAAGCGGTTTTCTCCGACCCATTTTTCGAAGTACCTCTTAGAGCCGCGAAAGTCGCACGAAACTTCGCGTTTTCGCAACAACCTGATAATAAACGTATCAATTATTCAAGGCAAAGTAGACGCGGAGCGAACTGCGGGACTTCGTGCCAACCTCAAACGGAAGTGCTTGTCGAGTAGGGAAGTCTATCCCTCCCGTAAAAGAGATGGTACCGTTTCATGTCGAACGTTGCGTAGGTACCTATAATTTTTTCGATTAATACGTAAAGCGTCTCGCAGGATACGCGAGGCGTGTGTATGCGTTTGTGGGTGTGCTATTTCCCCGATAAGACTCTTTCCCTCATTTTACGATAATGGGGATCGGGGTGAGAGGACTGAAGAGTCTAGACGAACTTCCCTGCACTCCCCCTTTTTCCCTCTCGCGCTCTCCAACACTCCGTGCCGCGGTGAAAGTACGAACGAAACCCGGGCACTGAAATAATGTCGTCTCGACGACCCGAAGATCCTCCCGTCAACCTTCGAGGTCACCTTCCCCGAAGTCCCAGCAGGATCGATGTACGCCGAAGTACATCTACCCCGAGCATCGCCCGGACGATATCCTCTCTCCCGTGATAGGCAACTTTTTCCGACTCGCGATTTATCGCCCTCGCGGCGATGATAAAACGGAAGTCGTCGCGACGGAATTGATCGATTTCGGAAAGGGATTGTACCGAATTAACAAGACGGGAGTTTTTTCTTCGACATTTCAAATGTCGAAATGTCACGAGGATCTAAAGCGATAAAAAAGAATCTCCTTTTCGATGGCTTGATACCGCCGCATTGGCGGTTCGAAATGCTCATTCTCGAAGTTCTCGCGAGACGCGGTTCGACCTTCGCTTTTTTCAGCGAAGCGGCAGTCCGGGAAGTCGCGGGGTAGTGGCACGATCGATCTACCACGCACTCGACCCGGGCCAAATCCATCGATATCCCCCCCCCCCCCCCCCCGAATCGAAACGAAAGCAATCGCAGCCTCGACCGGACACTGGCAGTTCTTCGCGGCGCGCGGCGGAACGAAACCAGAAAAAACCAGCCTTTCCAAGAGATATTCTCGC
Organism: Leptothorax acervorum; assembly: GCA_035220615.1. Taxonomy (NCBI): domain Eukaryota; kingdom Metazoa; phylum Arthropoda; class Insecta; order Hymenoptera; family Formicidae; genus Leptothorax; species Leptothorax acervorum. Next base: position 179,782 of record JASTWQ010000043.1, on the reverse strand, counting down.
ATTTTTGGAGATAAATTAAACAGCGGATAAGCAATACGATCTTACATACGACTCCAGTTGCATCGTACATATACGATCCAACGTTATCATAACAATATCCTTTTATTTTTATTAATGTAATATGTATTACTAAATATATCAATTTAATTTTTAAGGCTTTCTTGCAAAAATATTCTATCAAAGCTGAAATTTTTATGATTCAAGGGATACATATGTTCCTATAATCGCAATTTCACCTTTAAGATAAATAGCGTGTGCTGCCAAAAAAGTATTATACTTTTAAACAATATTTCATCTTTTATTTTATTTTTGTAAGATTTCTTCTTAAAAGTGACTATATGGCTCGAGCCCATATCTCATTTTCTTTCAATTTCCAAAAGGTCGCCGGGAGGCGCGGGATATAATCTCGTCAGGCGATTGCTCGATGTCCTCGTTATTCTCGACTCGATTTCGGTAGGCTTACGGTGTTTGACGGGTAATCCAGCGCGCAAAAACCGATCCCGGGGGTTGTTTTCCGTTCTCGAAGGTCGCGCTCTTCCCCCGATTGATTTTTCGGTCGCTCAACCTTGCCAATTCCACACGACGAATGGCCGAGTTTCAAATTGTTTTCCGGCAGTTCTCCGCTTCAGCGCGCGTTTTGTGCCGGGATTATACTATTCCTTCCCACGAGAGGTAACCCGACAACCCCTACGATCGTCGACCCCGAGAAATACTCCGTTATATGCGCGCCCACGTAAAAACGCAATGGAGCCGTCTGACTTCGCCGACTATGCTTCTCCTTTACGTTTTTTTTGCAAGTGTTTGCTTTGTCTTAAGATTTATTTAACCAATTTCGTTTGAAGTCGCGAAACGACTAAAAGAATCTGTGCAAAGACTTCGAAATAAGACATCGCTATCAGAATCCACTAAATCCCGAAAACAAGAATATGTTATTTTAAACATCTTATTATCGTCATTCGAGCAACAGAGTTCTCGAGGAGATTAATCACTTTATAATGCAAAATTCCTACTTTCAAGCAATCAGTCTTTTCTTGAATTTTAATATTTTTTTCTTAAATATTCATAAATGAAAAAAATATTATGGAGCCGTATATATTTTAATTAAACTTCAGCTAACATATTTTGTAGGACAATAATTTATTTAGATAAAATTTTGTCGCTGATTCTGATAGCGATTAGCGTTGAATTGCAACGAGAGCTTGTTATATTTTCGAGGGTCAATATATAAATTCATCGCCAACGGATATGCCCCTTTCCCTTCCCTGTAAAGGTTGCGCTCGCACCCGAATTCATCCCTTGAACCTCGAAAATCTATTTAAATCCTCGTAATTGATTATGACGCACCGATAGAAGTCGATCGAATGAAAGCCAAAGGGACGTCGGGAAATTTGACGTAATCACCACAGAGACCAGAAGAAAAAGATAGGAAGATTGAGAAAGATGAGAATATAATATAGAGGTAATCGTACGATGATCACATAATTCGGTCTTCAACCGACTTTTACCTAATGGTATATTCTGATAGATCATGGCATACTTTCTTTGTAAACTTTTTAAATTTTTGCAATATCTTTAAAATTGAAGAAAATATAGTACACGAAAATGTGCTGTGACGTCATAGGGACACTGCGGCATCTTTTGAAGTTAACTTCCTCAAATTTAGGTTCTTTCTTTAATTCAAAAAGTATTAAAAATCGGCTTAGGTTCTCTACCCAAATTATGGATACCGCTTAATAAAAAAAATTTAGTTGAAGACCGAATTGTAATAACAATAATTCCCGAGATACAAACAAATCTTAATTAAAATATTTTCGCAAATTGAACTTTAAGATTATAAACGAGTAATAAAACCTTATTTTTCTGTCTTTAAGTTGACTTTAATTCAGTGCAATTGCAAACTCAATAATATAATATTCAAAAAGTTGTGATACATGATTTTCTCATTTTCAAGTTGCCATTAAGACTAAATTAATTTCTTTATTAAAATATCTATCGCAAAATATTTTCTGATAAGATTGAGATATTTTGTGCGTATTATTTTAGACACAATCTCAAAATATAACGTTGTATAATTATCATTTCTTGCATAGATTTATTTCTACATAAAATTGTACAAATATAACTTTAACAAGTCCTTACCTTCAAATAATTTTATTATTTAGTTATCTATACGTCATTTTGCAAAGTATCGACTAATCTACTGTAATCCATTATTCATTCGCCGTATATTTATAGTTTACCGTACGTAAATGTCTACATCCAGAAAAAGAAAAAGCTATTTATAAAACTTCGCCATTTCAGTGCACGTAAGTCCACACGTCGCTTGATATATAGCGCACCGGATAATAAGCCGGAGCAAACTGACTACTAACTATCTCTTCGCCTTAATTCCCGAGCTCGAGATATGCTACGCAATCGCTTCCATCATTCGTGTTACGGGATGTCTGCTCACCCTTAATCGAGGACCGTATTCACGAAGCAAATTAGGAAGGGAGACGAAACTGCCTGAATCGATAACCAGAACGAACGACGATAAGTATTATGAGCGACTTGTAAAAGAAAATGCTAAAGTTAAAGAGCGAAATTTTTTTCTATTATTTCTGACAGAAATGTGATTATATCATGTGAGTATATCATAGCTGTATTTCAATACTGAAGGATCGATACAAAACAAATTTGAAGATATATTGTTGTGAAACTTTCCCTGAATTTTTGAATTGTAAATCTAGCCAAGTGCTCATTGTCAAATAAACTAATGATAGAAAATAAATACAGTTACAAAATCAATTAAAAAGAAATATCGCCGGACTCGATTAAGGTGTCACGCATCGAGAGGATAGACTACAGTCGAGTAATAAACGTCTTTTCTTCACAATCATAGTAATAGCAATGAACAATCGCATAATAACGATTATAATGGATATAAAATAATACGTATCAATTGTAGTATATAAGACGTTATAATATTATATCTTTTGGTTTATTGCGCTTTTCAATACGAAGATTGCGATAATATAATACGCGATAGATTCCAATTTAGTTGCCGACCATCGTAAGGCCTTCTTCAAATTATGAAATTTTAAATCTAAATCAGGTGTTCGGATCTCATGATCGACGGAAAAGGTGGATTCGTTCATAAGGGTATCGGGAAGATTATATTAGTAAACCGCGTTCAAGCCCCCAAGTAAATCGAGGTCCGGTGGTTGGTAAGGTATGAGGTGCCGAGAGCGAATCGATAAGGTCGTCCCAGACGACCTTCGAGAACCCACCCTCTGACAAGGGAGAGGAAAGGTAGAGTGGTGGAAGGTGTACAACCTCCGAAACTTAGGTAAAGTACGAGAACGATGATCGTCCTGCTTCCTACCAACGGTGGACATTCGTAAAAAATCCATGACCACTAATGGCAAAACTTGTGGAAGACACCCCAATCAGCTATATCTCGCGAAAAACAAGGGAGGAAAGTCCAAACGTGGCTCTAATGTGTGAGTTAAACTTCACCTCTGTGTGTGAGATAAAATTACGAAATTGTCCCGAGCACTGGAAGACGAGGGATAAACGTTCATCTTGCACAAGTTGATTTTTTTTCTCCTATTTTTTTCTCTATCTATTTTTCCTTTTTTATTAAAGCGAGTGCATACGCCCGCTTTTCTTTGTCCGGAAAGTAGGTCACGAATTTTTTCTGCGCCATTACCTCTCGGCCAAAGCCCACCCTTGCTTCCCCATCATGGCCTACCTCACATACCAACCCCCTGCGCTCTCACTCTCTCTTTCCCTCTTTCTCTCTTTTTCTCTTGGGTTTGCGTACTGCCCATCGATCTCCCCGGTAACGACGCGAACTAACTGACAGTCAAAATATAAACTTGAGAACATAGGAACCCTTCGTTGTTCTTTCGCTCGGGTACGCGCATTGTAATATATAACGAAGCTGTTAAAAATAACAATTTTCTTCGGAAAAAAATGGAAATATTCATCATATACGATAAAATTCGATATCAAATAAAGATATGTATAAAAAAATCCGTAGATTTCAGAATACAGAGAACAGTTCACCGTTATTAAAAAGATTTTATGCTGTCCTAAATATTAAAACATACGTCTGTATGTGCTTTGTATCTTGTTAAACTAAGAATTATTAATGAGAATAAAAATAAGATTACATATACTTGTTATAGCTAAATATATATATATATTACAAAAACCTGCTTTTCCATACGATAGCAATTTTTAGCTTTACTCGCATGTATAAAGAAGGTTCACGTTACCATTGGAAACATCATCGAATAATAACACTCGAACGCGCTACAAAATAACGATTTCAGACTTGGACACGTTCACCGTCGAGCAACCACGGCTTTGAAATCGCGTCATTATCCGCCCAGCACTCCCGCGAGGGGAAGAAAAAAAAAGGACACGTTATAACTGCTTCTGCGTAATGCGCAAGTTCCTTCTGCAGGACGGCAGAAGTTCTGGTTATTAACTAGAAATGTATCGTCGTCGTCGATGACAACGATAACAACAACCAGCCGCATCGGCGCTCCCGCTGGAAACTTTTTACCGTCTCGGTTTCGCGTGCGCATCTCATCATTTTTTTCCTCTTCTTTTTTTGTTTTTTAAATGGTCCCCGTGACCGTGGGGCGGACACGGACGTGTCGTGCGAGAAGCGCGCACACACGTGGGGCACACGTGTGGGCGGCGCGGACTTTGCCGCCGGATAATTTCGCGAAGTTCTGCTCGCGATGAAAGTTGCACGAGACCAACTTCTCTGCCGGGGGAATGAGAAACAAGCCGCGGGGGTGCCGGGAGCGCGGACGCGCGGGAGGGAGGAGCGAGAACGGGGGGTTGCCGTTGCACTTGTTCTCGAACCGAATTAGCATGTCTGAGTGAGTTCTCGATCGTCGCATCGGGCGAGCACGTCCGCCGATGTGTACCCGAGCATGTCGCGCTTACTTGGCGAGATCATTCGGAGCGAAAACAAAGTCCGCCGCTAGGTCGAAGGGGTTGTCCCGTCGCGATCTCTCATTGTCGTTGTCCGGGGCGCGCACGCAAGAATCCGAGTGTGAATTTGTAGCAAATGGCACAACCGGCAACCCTTCGACGCACCACTCAATTTTATGGCCTTGTGAAAGTTCTGCGAAGGGTAGATCGGTAGATGCGCTAGCAAATGAGCAATGTACTTTTCTTTCTTGCTTCCATAACCACGTAAAATACATAAATCTTATATTTATTTTTTATATATACCACTATTTCATATAATAACAATATTTTCATATAATTGAAGCTATTTTAGTTTTTAGCATTCAGTAGTTAGTGATAATGTTATGTGAGATGGTCTTTATATTTGAAATTGTCAGAAAAAATGTATAATTTTGATAATAATATATTATCGATATAAAGCCGACAATTATCGCAAACTTAAACCTTATTCGCGGTATTTAAAAGCAAAATAATCATAACAGATACTGAATTGTCTTTTAACTATTAATAAATTTGCGAAGAAATAATAGATAGATATTATATCATAATAAAAGAAAAGAATGATTAATTTATACATCCTCTTTGCCGTATTCTTTCGTAATGAGATAATAAATTTTTTAATGCATTCGTCATAGTGTTCTTTTCGAAATAATTAGGACGCTAAGGTTGAAGTCTCAGAAAGGAAGTTTCGGTACGGATAGTCGAAGTCGAATTGTTCATTCGCAGAAATCGCCGTCGTTGTCCAAGTTCGCAACGCTCCACGCTTGGGCTTGCGATTGATGTTTCGCAAGCCGGAATGCGCAGAATGAAGTAAGAGCGAGCGCGAGTGCCCGAGCAAGACTTTGCGAAAGAGACTTCTGCGCCGTTATCGTCATCGGCAAATCTGACCCCCCCTGTTGGAACCTTCCCCTCCTCTCCCCCGCACCGGTCCGCGATGGCGTAACGCAGAATTCCGTTTCCTCGTCCAATCCGCGAGGTACGCGAAAAAGGTCGCGACGTTTATATTGCCGTCGAGGCGTAACGAAACTTGCCGAGAACCCGCGCGTGATTTTATAGCGCGTTAATCTTTTCAGGGACGGACGCGACTCCCGAACTCTTTAAGATATTCCCGATCTCGTTGATAATTTATTTCGGAGCGACAAGCTCCGTGTGCTGACGGTCATCATAAATTAATTCGTCACCGCTCTTATAAGTGTTCGCGCTTCCAGCAACAGATGTGGAATATCTCGAGTGTGCATAAATTTCTATGTACGTTAACTTTTAACCCACACCTCTACGGCTCATTCTACGGCTCGAAACTTTCTGTAACTTTCGTCTCTCAGTTGTTTAATCCTTCGCTCTCATCTCTTAACTCTTCAACCCTTGAATCCCAACCCTCGATTTATCTCAAGATAAACATGGTTATCAAAAATGTAGCTGTTAACGTTATTAAAATTATTCAACTGTTTCAAAGAAATTCTTGCGGAACCACCCGAATAATTCTTTAAATACCCAATATCTTTCTTTAAATATCCATATCTTTCAGATAAGCTTATCAACCTGTTTTTTCATTACTCGCTCAACCGTATATTTCCGCTATTCACTACGGGTGTGCACTGTGCCTAAAACAATTAATATTAATACCACATGTTCGGCATACGCGGCCGTTTGCACGAACATTTCACATCTACATAAATAATTCCTTTTGCGAAAGAACAGAAAAAAAGCCGCTAATCGATGACCATTTCGTCCATTTCGTATGCTTAGACATGTCATCCGGCGGATGATCGGTGCGCCGCGTAATAAAATCATGCGCTCGTTCCAGTTGCGTCGTCTGGGGCGCTAATTCGTAATGATTATTGAAAAGCGTCAGATGTGCTAAATTAGGTCATCGCGTTATCGAAGACACGTCGAAAAACGCGTTTAACTGATATCTAGCCGGCTAAATCGCAAGATCCGGCTATTTCGCGGCTGGATTTGAAAATAACGTCGCGTCTCCTCGTCTGATACTCCATTATATGGGTCAGACACGTCGCGCCTTCGGTGAGTTTCGACTACGACGGGTCACGTTGGTCCTTAATATTCTTATCGAACCGTACGACATCCCCTCCCCACTCTTCTCACCTTCCCTTCCCTTTCCCGAGAACGAGAAACCAGGTCGGCCCCTCTCCCCCACCCCCTCCCCCCGCGTCCTCCAGGATTTCCCGATGGTGGTCCACGGCGCCGTATTTTATAATACGTATCACGCGTGACTTACGCATCGCACCGCGACGTCGTCCTTGACGCGTCTCGTCTGAAATGACGCGAGATAGCTGTGCCGGAAATGTGTATGGCTTCATATGATTCTCGCTTTCAAAAGCAATGTTTTTAGCATCCGTCGTTTAGATCAAAATCATTAACGTATATTAAATAAAAATCTATAATAAAAAAATATTTATTAATTTCGACACCTCTCGGAAGGCAAACCACCGGAAGTATTCTTGCCAAAGAAGGGATGAAATGAGAGAGATCCCAGGACAGAGCATATGTCATATACATATATGCTGCGCTTGTCAGAGTGTAAAAACCTTTAAAGGAATCTTATTAAAAAATCTATAATATTTCGAATATTGCAATGATATTAAAACTTATTTTATTCATTCTACCAATATCCGATAAGATTTTGAATATTTTTATATATACTTTTTTATATTTTTTATCAATTGAGCATTTGATACTGTTACAACTGAATCTTTAGCTCCATTGAATAGTTTGACGATTAATAGAACAAAGCGAAAAGATAATTTTAAAAATCGTGTAATAATTTATGGTATCCGGGAAAGATCTCATAAAAATAGCGCAAATTTAGGTTAATGTAATGATTGACGATTTGAGACAAACTAATAACGAGATAAAATGATTTCTATAGATCATTCTCGTAAGTTTATTTCAAATTATGATATCTACATGATACCGAGATATCTTATAAGTACCTATAATGACAGATGTTGCTTTTGCACGTGTTATCACAAATTATAAAGCAATTCCTTTATCGGAAGCTGACTTTATCATCGTGCGTACGTTATCCAAATTTAGCCGAAGTAACGGAGGTTCAAAGACAAGCTGGAGGAGCCGTACTGATCGTAAAATGCTCGCGCGAATTTATCTCGACTCAGGCGAAGGTTCTAGAACAAAAAAATAATTTTTTCTCGTCCTTTTTTTTTCTCGTCCATTGAAACCCAGAAACGGGGCACTCGCACCCCGTTGCATCCCCTTCGTAACGCTCGTGGACACGTTAATTACAGTCCCGCCCTCAGCTAACTGACGATAATTCAGCTTCAAAGCGGGACATCGCATGTCATCGGCGAGGCCATCGGTGCTTCTGCCACGATTAAAACGGGAGTCCACAAAATATATTGCACGATTCGCCTGATGAACCTGGCGTACACGGCCGCGCTACGAATTACGCAACGGCTGGGAATTACATTATCAAATCTTTCGGGAGAGCGTCGTAATCCCGGCGCTGTCGTAAACATCGTCTATTGAATTATATGTTTAAATATCTACGAAATATGCAAATTTTCTTCGCGACATGCAGACTCCTATAGTTATTCATTAATTCGCTATCGTGTGAAATAACCAAAAAATGAAGGATAATGAATTATTAATACCCCGGGATGTCTTTCTATATTAAAATTTCAATATAAAAGTGTCACAAATCGTATCTCACGTGAGATTATTATCTTAGATATATTCCGGCGATGTCTGGCTTGAGACCGTCAGTAAAATTTTGATTAACTTACGAGTTTGAGATGATAATCAGATGTGGTTTCATTGCAATCTTCTCTTTAAATTCGTGAACACCGTTTGAAAAAGCTTAATTATCATCGATGTACATTCATCGTCATGTCTTTACTAATACCGTTAATAAAGGAACGATTGAAATGTCAAAGTAGCGTGGAAATCTCGACAAAATTATATAATAGATGATTGAATGTTTAACGTGTTGTAACAAATATTTGATCAAGTGTGCATCATTCGCTATCGATCATGAAGCCGATGGTGTTACATAATATGCCCTGACGTATAACATACAACTTTGTATTCGCATTCTACAATGAATGATAAGGGTATCATTTTGGATATCAATTTAGGCACTTATATTCGATAACAAGAATATTATAATTCCATGCATTATTTCAAAATGTACTACCGCAAATTCGTATTTTTTTCATTTAAAAAAGAAAAAATTTAAATAATTGTTCATATCTAATATCTTAATTATAGTCTAATCTAATCTTCTAATTATAATCTAATATATTAATTATATTTAATATTTTAATTATTACTTGTCCGATTTTCTTTTTCTCATATGTGGTAGCATTTACATTGTCTACAAATTATAATATTGTTATAATATGAAAGAACGTCGAATTTTTTTCTTTCGGTCTTCGCTCGTCTTCGAAGAATCTATATCGCGTCGTTGACGATTTTATTTACCGATAAGGTAAACCGTAAAATCGTCACAAGTGTACATTGGTCAATATTCGCAAAGACTTGGTCGAGTTAAAGCTACTGTTACATGCTATTACCTAAGGAAAATCGTGCCTAAACCAGAAACGTAAGGAATTAATGGATCTGCACAAATTCGACCTCCTTTCTCAAGCGATTTCCCAACGCGGAATCGAATTCGCATGTTTGCGGTATGACGTTAATCTGTACGATTAAGCGATAAAGATAAGATTATGTCAAGAGAATCTTCGTTGAATATCGCATCATTTGAATAAAGCTACAAGGTGGTTCCATATTCAAAAGTTTGTGCTCCGCACAGAGAAAAGAATTCCCTGCCAAATTTGAAATAGACTTTTTCTACTTTTAGCTGTTCTAGCTGTATATTTTAACGTTCTCTACATCCGAAATAAAAATAGATGTAGTTAAAAAACAGGTGATATTTTCAGAAAACGTTTCCCTCAATTGGAAAGCGTAAAAAATTATTTAACGTATAAAATTGCACAGAAAATGTCTGAATGTTTGCATATTCGATTATATTTAAATGTTTTTCGTGCACAGGTATGTGAGTAAAGACAATCGTTGCATAAGAAAAAAAAATAATTTTTTCGTGCGTTCTCGGTGCAAAAATTCACGAGTTAATGGAAAGTAAGTTCTTGCAAACACAAAATTTAAATTTTTTTTTGCAATGCAAAATATTATGAATATAATTTTTACTTTGAACTTAATATGCCTCGTATCTACATCCCAAAATGCGGTATCGCGAAAACCCTCTAATGTCTCGAGACGCGGTAGACTCACATACGAAATCGCCTCGATAAGTCTCGATAAATAGATTGCGCTTTCCGCTATCGCCATGCAATGCCCGACACGCACTGTGTCAAGGCCCTACCAGGCGTGCGCGCCCGATGCCAATAGACTCATAGAGCGATCGAGAGAGGAAGAGAAAAAGAAAGAGGAAGAGGGAGCGAGAAAGAAGGGAAGAAAGACGGGAGGGAGCGAGGAAGGGGAATCAATTCCTAGCTTGGGCCAGCCTTACCAAGTATCGCCTTCTAATCAGGTTTACCCAGATTCTTTTTTATAGAATTTTCTCGTTTCTCGCTTTAGTCACTCACCTTAATACCTAAAAGAACAACTTGGGCTTCAAACATTCCACCCTTTAAACATTACATACGCTGCTACGGGAGAAATAAAAATAAAACGTACGACACAGGTCTTCCTAACTAATGTAACGGAGATATTAATTGTCGTTACGAAAATCGATTTCACACGCTACGGCTACGGATAAAAATATAACGATTCTGGGACAGCAGCCTGCACGCAGTAGTGGTGACCACTCGTCGAGACTATGTATTATTCACTTTACGGAGACTCGCAGCGACGATTCAGCATCTGGGTCTAGGCGAACTCCCCCTGGCGCGAACGAGTGCGAGCCTTTTAGCGATCGGACACTCTCCCTCTGTCTCTCTCTCTCTCTCTTTCTCGACTCGAGTCAAACGCAAGTTGGTACAAATACGTGAGGAAAAGAGACAGGCGCAAACAGACAAACGACAAAAGAGGAAGAAAGACGTCGCTGTTGCAGACAGCATGCAGGAGCCGGTGCAATAAGCTGTGCATTCTACGACGTGTCTCCGACGCGACCCAATTTACGAAGTTTCTTCCTACACGTCGGATCACGGTAGTCCTTTCTTTCTCTTTCTTTTTCTTCGTTTGTATGCTAAACCAAATGCAAACTTAGATTTTACATTAAAAAATAAAAATATATAATAATATGTAATAAAATATGTGATATATATCAAAAGTGTACATATATAATATGATAAAACATATCAAAAAAGAATTACATATTTAAGTTTGTTTTGACTGCTTGACACTTGTCTCGCTTCACTTTTTGCTACTCCATGCTCTTTCAACTTAACCACATATATAATTAACAATTTATTTAACCAAGTAACAATTTACTTATCTCACGTAGTATAACGACCGCAATTCTCATAGAATTCTTTTACAGATTTTTTTGCTTAAGAATAAACACTATTCCGCTTCTCTCATCTCGATATCGAATCGGAGAAGTCGACTCGATATCGTTTGAACGGAAATAGTTCATTATATCTTTTCCGCTTTTGCTTTTCGCCGCAACGCGCTTTCTCTCGGAAAATTTTCTTTCACCAGCCGATCTATCATCTATCGCGCGCCGCGTCGATCGACTCGTCTCCGCCTCTGCGTAAAAAGCGAGAGATTTTCGCCGTAGATTTTACTAAGAATGGCACAGACATAGATTAACTTAGGCATATTATGTACCGGATTCCTGCTAAAAATAAACACACGTGGACGTTCAGTTAAGCAATGTACCAATAATTGAGACTCTGCTGTAAATTTCTCTGCTTAAAAATGTTATTCAATAATTTGCTATTTTGTCTTCACAAAACTCAAAACTTAAAATTCACTATATATTTAACAAAACCGATAATATAATTATCAATTTAATAATAAGTAGGACAAAGGAGGGTATTCCAAAATGCGGTTTTGGGAATGTCCTTAATTTTGCAGACCAGTCTCTGATGAATCTCATCGATCTTTTTTCTGGTAGCTATTTTATTATACAATATAAATACCGGGACGTGTGCTCGCTCACCGCGAATTCTATACCAAGTGACGAGCTTTTTGCCCGCGGCTACAGCAAACTCCTGTTGCACTTTTCATGAGCGTGGCTCTCGTGAATTCGCCAAACACGGCGAGCCACGTTTTCACGGCGTCCTCGAAACGATTCTCCATCCATGCCGGTTGTTGTCGCGGGACTACCGATGACAGCCATAACAGAATTTTGTGGAATACGAAATGTACGCGAGCAGCATTTGAGCCGTCGATATAACTAAACGGTATATTTTCAACCAGACAGGATCGTGCTGCAAAAATTAAGTGAAAACTGAAAACACGATAAAACCGTCATTGATCTGTTTGTTAACATGTTTACAATGTTCACAATGTACAGATAATCCAACGCGATCAATCTCTTATAGAGAACAAAATTTATTATATTTCACGAATAAAACCTACTTCAAACAATCTATAGTTTGCGTTCAATCTAAATAAAATTTTATTTATAGTTTTATATGTCATGTGTATTTCGATATTTTTTACGTCAGGTTTTAATATATATTTGACATATGCATGGACTACGATTTTTCAAATGTTTTTCATATTACACAGATACACAGCACATAAAATTACCTTCTAATAAATTTTGACGTAAATTACAGATCCTCTAAAGTGGGTTTAATATAAAAAAAAGACATAAAAATTTAATCATCTTTTCGTCTCAAATGTGTTAATCGTATATTCTACAGAACCAAAAATGTTTGAAGAAATCGTGTATGGATATTAGGACAAACGATGTTCAACTAATCGAGGCCTAAATCTATTAATAATCCTTGAGGGTATTTTGAAACTTTGTAGTTGTTGTAGCGAGTCGTGCGCCGCTTCGATAAAAAGCATTTAAATGCCTATATTATTTAGATAGCGACGTGCCGCTTACTAGCGCGTGTTTATGCTAATTCTGTCTGTTTCTAGGTGAAGGACACGTTGCGTCTCGCCGATAGATAGATTTCGTTACCGTGTTATTAATCGTGATTGTGCGTAGAACGTTGGTGCTCCAACGTATCCTTGCGTTCCGCAGAGCTTGCCCACTTGCGATCGGGATTATGCGATCGTTCTACCCGATCGCGAGAACCGATCGCGACGGTAAATACATCAGAGGACTCCCACATCTCAAAGTTGGCGATAGTTCCGAGACTCGTATCCCGCATGTGTTGCGTCAATCGAAGCCGGCGGACCCGTGCTGTAACCTTTCGCACTATAGCTTCAATGTAGGTTTATGTTATGTCGTAATGATAATGTCATAAACACAATCCGTTACGTGTTAAGTCAAGGATTTCTCGCGATTTCGAGAGATTTCTCACGAGAGACGAAAATCACCCTGCCTTGTGCTGCCCTTAAAAGATACTGCTTCACATCGACATGCAACACATTGCAGCCTTATAAAAATTGCTCGAACTCGAAACAAGCGCGTCTACAGATTTATTTTCTTTCCACGAACTGCTCGAAGGTAACGGATTATCTTTTATGACTTTATCATCACGACGTAATGCAAACTTCGTTAGCGGATTTGCGGCGCGAAAGGTTACAGAATACGGAATATGCGATGCATTCGTTAATAAGTCACGGAATAAGCTCGCAGAAGACGGAGCAAAAACGAGTCGAGTTCACGGGATAATCGAGCGTCGCGTTCCCCAGCGGACTCAATTTTCGTGGTCTGACCCCGTCGTTTCCCAACGGGACGACCGATATTCGCGGTTTTCGCATCGGTTTTCGCTATTTGCGGACCGCGGTTCGCTCGGTAAATACGTTATAGATTTTCTCACGGTGGAAACTCGGCGGTGCAGACGATGAGAATTATTGGTGCCTGGAAATAAGCGCGATCGTTGCAAGGATTTTTAGCACCGACGACGACGACAACGACGTCGACTAATAGCGCCATCGCGAGCAGATTACATCTTTTCAAATAATTATCGGATTTCGGGCGACGCCGTCTGATGACCCAATTTGCGGCGCGAATATCATCACACGTGTTCGTCACCACGGATCAGAAATAATTTCTACGAGCTTACGCGAATCGTCGTCGGAGCCGGATCGATCGCGGAAGAAGAGACATCTTCTGTCTGCACGTTCGTCTATAATGCACGCGAGAACGTCGAAATAGCCGTGATCGAAATTATTCACGCGGCCGCAAACAGGTGATGATGCTGCTCCTCGTCGCGTGGCGCGTATCTTCGCGTATCAGAGCGTAAGGATTAAATAGCTAATAGTATAACAGGGAAGAAGCGCGTTTGCATTCCCGAGGATGCGTACTCGTCAAATTGACAACGATCCGTGGGTTGATGAAATTTCTGTCCAAAATGAAAGGATACAGTACTATACATATAACTATATGTCTACGATCGCATGGAATATAATCGCGTTCATTATGCCTATCATATATGAGGTAGCTGAAGCGATAACCAGCGGAATTTCATAAATTTTGCCTACTTCCTCTTTACTAAGACATTTAAAAGATTTTCCTGCTTCTACCATCTCTCGATCTTAGCTTTATCTGCAATACGCGACTGTGAATAATACAATCGCTGGACACTCGAGGCTCCTGTTGAAAAATTACGACCCGATTAACTTTTCACATTTCCCTCAACACGATAACGGGGTGGCCTCGATGTTTAACTCGCGTTTTAATTCGCGCGTATCGTCTAGAGCCCGACTTATGATCACGTGGGAATTATTTCATCGTGCCACCGGAGCAGCGCCGACGCTGAGAACGATGCAACGATAAAAATACATTTTCTGGAATCGAGATACGATCTCACCGTTTATCTTTCTCTCTCGCCCTCGCGCTAACACACGCTCTAGCGGTATATGCCTCTCGTGATGCGCATTCGCAGCACGTGATGCGCGATATTTCGTAGCGATCCCCGGAGGCTTTTCGATAATAAATTATTTTTCTCAATCGCACGGCGCGTGATTTCGCTGCTTCGACAGCATCCATCGAATCGATTATTTCCTTCACGTCTTTCTGCCGTTTCTCATCGCATCGCGTATATTAGCGATATTAGTAACGTAGTCCATTTAAATCATACGAACAAAAGATATCCGCCAGCGTTCCTTCATCGTAATCAATAAATCGATTCGTAAATTAATTTTAAAACAAATTGATATTAAAATGTCTGCGACCTGTGCGTCGTTCAATAATCTTATATTATCTGGTAGCTAAATATGGCCAATTGTGTCCCATGAAATCGATATCTGACTTAGCTCACATCTCACTTCGGTCGTGCTGTCTCGTCATGTTCTACTCGACGGAACAATGTATCACGTGATGGAAAAACCGCGCAACCGAAGCGCGAATTTTCCAAAGCACCTCCGGGGAAATAATAGTAATAATAATAAAAAGTAAAAAATTCGCGGAAAAATGGTAACCGCGCGCTTCCGCCGATTATGGAAAGCGACTGCGAAAGATGGAAAATTCCCCAAACCCCCGTGGTGGTATCTAGATCGCGCGTGCATCCTTCGAGTCGCGGACCCTTCAAGGGCGTGAGTATATAGAATAGACGATGGGGCCTACCACGACCACGACGGAGCCGTGTATGCGCCGCAAGGCTGTTATTTTGTCTCAACCTCTGCTTTCGCAGGGCACGGTAGCAACACTCGCAGCCGGCGGTGCAGACGTACGCGGCGGATTCGTGACGACACGAAGCCGACTTCCTGCGCGTCGTCTGCACGTCAGTTTCCCTCGCGTTCTCATGTCCGCCCGGCTTTTCCTTCTCCTCGCGATACCAATCGGAACGAAGCACCCGCATTTAATTAAAGGCCTTCGGCAGCCGCACTTCGCGCCTGACTCCAGCACATCGAAGAACGATAGAGAACGAAAAATCCGATTGCAAAATCGTTAGAAGTAATGATTATCGAATCTCATAAATCGAACGGAGCAAATCTCTCCTTGAAAAACTCAGACTACAAGTATAGCAGAACATTAATTCGGACTCAAAACTGTTTACTTTCAGATGTAAGAAATAACAGAGCATGCCGTAAAGATATGAACCGTGTATCACTATCAGTAGAAAAAAATATAAGATATCGATGAGAGAGAGAAAGAGATACAATTGCGAACAAATACAACGTAAACAGGAAATTGCAATTCCAAGCAATAAAAACATTTGAGATATGTCTTACAGACACATTGCTGAATCTTAAACAAATAACGCCTCTCGTATCTGTATCTCCAACAATTAAACAATAATTTAAATAAATAAATCATCACAAAAACATCGGAAAAGCATAAATAAACATTTCAACGAATTGTGACATGATTTATCGCACAATTTGTTATCAAGATGAAAAGAAAACGTTAAATTTCGATAGAACAAAACTGGCGGTGGGAAAATTACGTCTGGCACACGGAGAAGTTTCGCGAGACGGATCCGCATTTCGACGATGTCGCCAAAATATTGATCCGAGTTATGCCGAGGATAGTTTCTTCTTAGCTGCCACTTGCAAGCGATAAATTCGGACGCGATTGTCTATTAAAGGTACAGTCGTCTATAAACCCAATTTTCTCACCTAGACTGTCTTGAATAATGTTTCGCTGTCGTCGGAATATCAGCGATATCGCGAGACGAAAAGATGAAATATTTTAGAAGACATGCAAATTATTGTCGCAATTTCGCAAATCGTATATAATTCAATCTGCGAAATAAACTATGCTTATTCTTTTTACGCTTACATAGTTTCGAAAATATTGTTACATTTCCATGAGATACATATTTGCACGATTCGTAATAGTATAATCATATCTAACACTCGTTATAAAATCATCGATACTGTTTTATACTACTACTATCTTTAAACTTTAACAACAAAGCGTCTTACATTAATTTTGAAGTTGGCCATGTATCCTATGAGACAGATCAATATTTTTTACTGGCTAGACATGCAATTTTTCGTTTATTACAGATAAAGTTTTAAAAGAGAAGAGGGAGATTACAATCTGTGTCGATTCTATTTACGAATCTTCTCTATAATTTACACTGTATTTCTACTTCTATTTCTATTCTAATAAACAATTTCTGTAATCAAATCACAATTCCATTCTTTTTATTTTAATAAATCTCTTGCATTGGAACTACAATTTCTTTTTTTCGTTGAATACATTTTCGAGTCGAGAAATAGAATTTATTCTCGACAGACAATATTGTACAGCCGAGAAAACAATTAAAGATAACTGTTATGAAAATTAATTATACGCTTTCTCAAGGATGCTGAATCGTGTTTTTATGACCGACATTAACGTGCTTTCCAAACACAAGCGAATTCCTTTATCTGTGCGGAATTACAAGCGACGTTGATTTATAAGTAACGCGTTATGCAAGCCGTTATCACGGAATCTGCGGCAAAGAGGACACTCGCCTTCGCGCGATGGACCACACAACGGCCGAATTTATTTCATTTCAACTTTCGATTTTTTGCGATGATAAGTTACGTACTTAACGATATGCTTCCGACGAGAAATAGCACGCAATCACTAGAAAATGATACTAAATCGCAAAGTAGATATCGTGACTAACAATAAGTCAAATATAAAAAATTCAGCAAAGAAATAGTCTAAGAGAGAGTCTATTATCTTACATTTGCTGTTTTTTGAATTTATATGAGAAGTAGATCATAACCACATTATTGTTGCTATACATATATCATAGAAATAAAAAATCGATTATATAGACGCCTATAAATATACCTACAAACTTAAAATAAATACTCTTAACTAAAAAAAAAAAAAACAGTTTCCGATAAAATATCGTTATTCTTAAAAATTTAATGGATTCAAGTTAATGGACAATATAATGCGTATTGATTAAAGAGCGGAAGAAAGGAGGGTGTCAAATTTGGGTCGATTTCTGCCCATTAGAAGTGACTTTAGTGGACCATAAATTTACATTATATGGGTTATCTAATATACAAAAATCATAATTATATCACTGCACTGGTAGCCCGTGGGAACATTTTGAAAACCGCCCTGTTATATAGCCCAATGCTCGTTGATATAGGTTTTCTAATGATGTAACTAATCTTGTTTCTGGTTTACTTCCAATTCAATATTACAAAAACTGTTACAAATACAATTCACTATTCTTCTTTTAGAGGTTTTCATATGAATTTGGAAGTTACAGCATTACAGGTCAGATTGGAGTGGATCAGAGTGACGTTGAGTCGAATAGAATAAAGTTAAGGTTTTGAGTCTTTAAATCCACGAGTGACGCCATCATTATCTCTATTTTTCAGTTTCAATCATTACGACTTCAATTATAATATTATTTCACTGACATATTAGTGTTTTATTGATACATTAGTGTTTTTAAAACACACTGTATGTACTGTGACTTATTTAATTGTAATTTATTCCTATTCCCAGATATATAATTAAGAAAATAGAGGATTTGCAGTTTATAAATACACAAGATAACAACGCGGAGTCTTCATTTTTACTTTCCTGACTTATGTATGCAATTAGTAGGTATATTATCTTCCAAATTCATATGAAAACTTCTAAAAGAAGAATAGTGAATTGTATTTGTAACAGTTTTTGTAATATCGAATGGGAAGTAAACCAGAAACAGGATTATAGTTACATCATTAGAGAACGCATATCAGCGAGTCATTTGGCTATATAATAGGACAATTTTTAAAATGTTCCCACGGGCTACTAGTGATATAATTATGATTTTTGTATATTAGATAACCCATATAATGTAAATTTATGGTCCACTAAAGTTACTTCTAATGGGCAGAAATTGACCCAAAAACACCCTCCTTTTTCAGATGTCTGATTAGAAATCGTCGAGACAAATTCGATTCAACGATTCAAATTTTGTTTTTTTCTGAAAATAATCCTCGTTACGCGAGGAAAACTTTTTCTAAAGCCTCGTCATAATGATTTTATGGAAATTATGCGTGTGCCAGCGTGACATACGTATCCACGTTTCTTCGCATGAAAATCGTTTGGGACATTTCATAAGCACTGTGAAGTTCCGCACAGAAAATCTGGATGATTGATTATCTTGGCGACTTAGATTTATGTCTAAAAAAAAAACACCACGATTTAGTGATCGCAAGCGTATCTCTCGGTTGATGAAGAAAGAAGGGTGTATCTAAATAAGAAAAGCAGACGCAATTAACACTATAATTCTAATGATAAGATGCGCGGTTTATGCAGTCGATATAACAAGATTATTACATTACTACATAGATCACAAACATCAAAATGCATGCTTGCCTTTCTAATTGATCGTTTATGAGACTCCGAATTTCTTCATCGTCAAATTATTAACATTAGGATAATTATTATTTTTCATATATGTAATATATGAGATCTTGTTGAATTGTTATTTCTTTCGCAAAAATTTAATGTGGCATGATTCATCACTTTTCACTTACGTTTAATAAAGCTTCGTTTAAAATTATCCAAAGAAATATTCTGTGAACTATTTATTCCTGAAGCTTGAACTGAAAAAAATCCCTTCAACTTTCAATGTCACCTACAATAACTTTGAAAAATGTATCTTCGATACTCAATAATGATTTCATCAGAAAGATTCTAATTGTTGTGGTAGTTTTGTTAACGAAGAAGAACAGGAACACGCGTCGAGGATCTGCATCCTGTTTCAATTGCATCGTGCAATCGATACGTCCCACGTACAAGGCAATTACATTCCATTATATCGCCGGGACCCGGCATACCCGAGAAAAGACGTCATCGGACGACCTAACAATACACGCGAATAATCAATCGATCGGGAAAAACGAACGTAATCTACGGTGTCATTATAAAGGGCACGTCAACCCTGATTTTTTTAACGCATAGAATTTATGCAAAAAATAGGTATCGTGCATAAAATTATACGAAATATATATATTATAAATTCGTTACAAACACCTACATTTTTCGATCTCATATTATTTTAATACAATTTAATACAATCTGTGTAAGACCAGAAACAATTATCCTGTCAAATTTCCGGTTATTCGCGTAGTCTCGAGCGATTGTAGATTTATTCCAAACAATTAAATTGTGTCAATCCGAGTAGTACGCGATTTATGAAAAAAAAAACATGTATTTGATAAAACCAAATATACATATATATATCTATATATTCTAAATAAAACATATCTATTACTAAGTAACACGTTTATCTATTACTCTTCACATCTGTTAATTATTTTGATGCAATTTACAAAATAATTTTACCAACAAAAATCGTTTTGTCAGTTTCCCGATATTTCTTTTTTTTTTTTTTTTTGCGCAAAGCGAAACTGTCGACTCGTTCGAATTCTGCAGCAGAACCTTTTTCGGTGCGCCGCAACTCCGACGGTACTCGCATAACTCGAGCAGCCGAGGAATTTCCTCGAGCGCGAGACTTCCGGCGCGTGTTCCTATTACGATCCAATCTCGATTATCAGCGGGGCCTTGGGGGAGAGGGATCGAGCGGGGTGCGGAGCTGTCGATACGTACCTGCATACGTTACACGGGAGTTTCGTGTACCCCGCACGTACACAAACACGACGCACGTACGCGCGGAGACAGGGCTCCACAGGTTAGCCTCGGCCCACATCGGCATAACACTTTCACTGACGTAACACCTCACTCTAAACTGTTGCGTTGCCGCCGTACACGTATTTCTTCCCTTCCTCTCTCTCTCTCTCCCCATGACCGCCCCCGGCGAGCGGTGATACCGCGTGATACACACACACGCGTGTGTAATCGCGACGCACACGCACGCACGTTGGCGTCTCCTCGTCATCTTGCCGAATTCGTACGCGAGATTTTTTTTCTCTTTCGCTCTCTCCCTCTCTCTCTCTCTCTTTTTCTGTTTTCCTTTCTCTCTCCCGAAGGCGCAATTTTTTCGCCGCGCGTCTGCGAAAAACATCACGGGCTTTATAAAATTTCATGACTTCATACGAGATGTGCGTTCCCAAGGGTGAGGGGGAGATACCCGCGTGAGATGCATCTCGACGCCGAGGATGGAAACTCGTTCTCTGTTGCTACGCGAGAAGCGCGTCTCATGGGAGATCTCAGTTTGTCAGAAATTCTCAATTTTTAACTTCATCTAATGTCGCTATTAAACCTCTATTGCGTTTCCCCGCAGAGGAAAATGAAGCATGTCGGAGAATATAATCTTTGTGATGCAGCAAACATCGCGCAAGGTATTTGGATGGCATTAGCACAGAATGGAGTCGTTACGGCGATACGTAATTGCGATATACAACTAGCTCTTTTGAATTTTTTACGTCCTATTTTTCATCTCAGTCGCTAATAACGATATATGAAAGTCCAGCCTCATCGCACGTTTGTATTATACACAATAGAAATCACGCACTTTGCTTTAGTGACTAATTTCGAGTGCCTATTAAAGAGTTATAAACTATCGTGAGCTCGATTTAACGATGAACACTGGCAATCGTCGGTATTTTTTTTGGCTGGCAACAGCTCACCAGAATGGCCCGTCGATTGCAGATTAGTAATAATATAAGCGCGAGAGAATGCGTTATGCATGCTTAGTTGCTTACACGTGTCACTCGAAGATGAGACGTGCACCTGCGCGCGCGCCGACGGAAAATCCTGATCATTAGCATACTGCGGTTCGGCGAATCGGAAAAAAACGGATTATCGGTGCATAAAAGATGATCGTCAGAATTTTCCAGCCACTACTGGGTCGTTGGGTGCACGTTTCCCCCCCCCTCCCCCCCCCCCCCCCCCCAGTCCTTCAAAAGTCGACGACGCTGTTTCCGGTCTCCAGAGATCAGTATCGACTGA
This sequence comes from Leptothorax acervorum, assembly GCA_035220615.1. Lineage (NCBI taxonomy): Eukaryota > Metazoa > Arthropoda > Insecta > Hymenoptera > Formicidae > Leptothorax > Leptothorax acervorum. The sequence goes on along the minus strand of JASTWQ010000043.1, from coordinate 157,929 downwards.
TGCTTATTGACTCGCGGCCCGCGCGAGCCGCACGTTAATTCGAGAGAGGAGGAAAGATAATTCGCGGCGGTCGTACACACCTGACCTACATTCCGCGACGGAGTCAATAATCGGTGAGGCCATTATACGGGGTGTAGCGAAAGCCGCGTACCTCAAATCCGAAACGAACGTCGTAGGACGAACTTCGAGAAGAGCGGGAGTTGGTTTCGAGTTGTGACGAGCGTTTGAAAATTTAATGACTCTCGCTGACGCCGAATTGCGATACACAAATAAATAATAAGAGCCGAGTCCTTCTTTTTCTTCTCTGTCTTTACCTTCGACCGTTGGACTTTGCTCTGACAGAATTTTGTCTTTAGAGACTGAATTATACAGATATATATGACCCCAAATATCTTCAAGCATCCAAGAGTGTTTCTCTTAGGAGTCTGTAAGTATCCAGATTTATCGAGAAATCTTTGATCGAAGAGAGACCCGTGGCTTTTGGCGTACACTGTATTTACAGAGAATTTTTGACTTCGTACAGTTTGCGTTAATGAATATTAATCGAGATAAACATATAGGAAGAATAATCGAGGAATAATCGCGATACAGAGCGAATAATTGCAGTTATGACGGCGGAAGCGCGCTTATAAAAGCACCTGCCATCGCGATCTACCGATCTGTACCATGGATCGATCGATCGATCGCTCACTCGCTCGCTCGCACTAACTGTATAACCATAACCCAATTCCGAGGCACAGCCGAGCATGCATATATGCACCTTTTCTACGCGGCGAGTCGTGTATAAGGAAATTCCCGATCTCGCGCTGCACGACTCTTGCGAAACTGTTTACTTGCCGGCATATAGGAAACCTCCGAGAATAAAAGAGGCTCTTAAAGCACTATCCACACGGTAGGTTTTATTTTACGCCTATTTAATTTTCAATTAGATATAAATAGGATTTGATAAACTAATTTAACAAATCGTTAGGCACAGTTAACTAATTCGATCAAGAAAAAAAAAAAGAGTTGAAATAATCCCGAAATTTACTCTTTTTCTATGTAGGTACTGGCTCTATCTATTGAGGTTCCTGAGGTTCTCTTCATATTTTTTTATTATCTTGAGTTAGACTTTTTCTTCCAACTTTCCTTCTTTCCTGTATAATTTTTATTTCTCTGTACTTCAATGCTTATTTTATCGAAGGTAAAAACTTCACAGAGAAAAAAGAAATGTCAAATCAACACTTATGTGTATATGCTTGTATATACGCAAGAATATATAATCTTGAAATAAGATTATATTGCGTTAAACGAAGAAAACTGGCTTGCAGAATGAAGTAATTTATATAGTTAAACGAAGTTTTATATAGTTCAATCAAGAAAAAAATGTTAAAATGAAAAGTTGAAATTCTTATAAGAAGATTATATATGTATATTCTTGCATATATACAAGTGTCAAATCAACACTTATATACAAGCATATAAGTGTTGATTTGACACTTCTCTTTTTTTTTCTGTGTTGATTGTAATCGATCACGCTGCACGTGCCGGGATTAAGGTCAGATTTGCATATCTATTCGCGCCGCGATTCGGAAATCGTCCTATGCCTTTGAAGTAGCGTGCCTCTGGGAAGAGAGCCGAGAAATTAGTCCTTGGGCATAACGAATTTCCTCCTCCCTCCGCCCCGCTTTCCGTTTCCTGCCCCTGCGTACCACGCATGGTCTCTCCCCTTGTGAAAAGCAAGCGAGTAGTGACGAGAGCGTCGGTGAGACCGCCTCGCGGAAATGCATTTTTACTGAGAAAACACCGGAGCCAGAAGTCGAGAGACGGCTACGAGCACGACGACGACACTGCAGCGACGAGTACGGAGCGCGCCGCTCGTGGGAATTAAGGTTACCGGCCCGCGCGTCCTTCGAGACTTAATTATTACCGAGGCGCACCGGCACGCATTGTCGACCGCGCCGCGAGTTTTATTTTTAAACGAAAAAGAGGGAAGGAAGCCGGGTATCGACACAATGGACGAGCCTTGGAGACTTCCGCGAGAGCTCCGCTCAACATCTCGACTTCGTGCGAACTGATAAACGCGACTCGAGTTCTTCGCGAAAAATAAAAACACTTTTATTATATAAATTTGATCGAAGCAATCCATTAAGCCTAGTTAGAACTTAATCCGTTCACTGGTTATCGAGATCTCACAATCAAATTCTCGCGTACTCACAACTCGTCGCGTCGCGGTCGCGTAAAAGAGTCACAGGGCGGTCTCGCTCCGCGCGTACTTGGCGCGAGACACTATACCGTGTCTCTTGATCTCCAGCACGTCTTCAGCATGGAGGTTCCTTCATATTTGTACGATCAATAAATAATGTGTGGAAGATAAAATATTAAATCGTGCAGACAAAAAGAATAAGACATTATTTTGTTTTTATATAATAAAAAGAAACATTCTTTCGTTTAAACGAAATAAATAAATAATTAAATAATAGAATCTTTCGGAGCACTATCTGTTCACATTTGAAGGGTTTATTTAATAAGTAAGGAATTACAACACAAACATATTATTGTACATATTGACTGATCCACATTTCTCGTAGACAAACGTTCTGTCTATGCAAAGTGAAGGTATCGTGGTTGTCATAATTATCGCACGTTATTACTTAACTGCAATTCGGCGGTTATTTCCTTGCTACGTGGAGATAAGATTCGCAGAGCTTTTTATTTGCGTAATAAATAGAACAGTCGTTTTGCTGCGTCGGCGACACGACGCAGAATGGAAATATCGTTCTTATCGGTCGACTAACATATTTCTTCCGATTGTGCGCGACTACGTTATTGCAAAAAGTATAATTCCGAAACGCGCCTTTTACGAGCCGCATGAACGCGTGAACCAATTGCGATTCTGCACGCACTTCTTATTTGCACAATAAATAGAACAGATAGACGTACGTATCTAGATGAACATATGTACATATATTCATTCTTATCGGTCCGATTAGCATTTCTCACGAATTTCCGATTAGACTGTTAAACTTGAGCTCGATTCCGCGTCGAAAAGAGAGAGATTCCGGTTACGCCGATTTCAAGAATTTCCCAAAGGGCTGACGGTCTTTGACAGCCGCCGAAATAAAAAAGGGGACTGCCGAGGAAGTTCAAGTGTAAACAACCCCGGCTCCTAAAAACCGACGCATACGACTCCCTAAAAAGCGATACATTACGATATGGGAGGGCCGGCAGGCTGCACGTGTTCCTGTTAACGCGGCTTAACTGCAGTCGGGATCGCTCCCTCGGAATTTTTTGTCAACCCCTTCCGTACGGATCCGCACTCGCTCGTCAGCATCAAGGGACGCGCGGCACGGTGAGATCTAAACATTACGCCGCGATGTTTTCGTACGTGTCGGATGACCGATTTTCACCCCGCGCCGCCGTTAATTTCGGAGCGGACTAACAGAACGATTTTTCATGCGACAGAGGAATGAACATACCTCCAGACTTAAAAGAAACATATTCTTCCCGCAATTTAAATTCTTTATCACATGTCGTATATATTACGTATACATTTTTCAATTTTTTATCGCGCACGCGTATCGAGCCGCGCAATTTGAGCTGGAAACACGAATGTTTTATGCGATGATAGTTTGAATGTTGTTTGCCCATCTAAATGAGCCTTAATGTGGCTCATCAATATTAACCGCGATCCACCGGTAGCATCCGCCGGCTCTCCTATTTTATGTAATCGCTGTTTGATCAACACGACGATTAACCGAAATTGCCGGTGTAAACGGCAACGTTATCTGTCGCAACGCACCGCGGCCGGCAGACGTCGTGCAGAATTGTTGCAGCATGAAAAATCATCTCTCGAAATAAACTGCCGCGTGTTCCAGTTTCCATAGCGAGAGAGAGAGAGAGAGAGAGAGAGAGAGAGAGAGAGAGAGAGAGAGAGAGAGAGAGAGAGAGAGAGAGAGAGATGTGTGTTTGCGCAGAAAGCGGCCGATTTTCAACAGGTGGTTCCTCGGGTCCGTCCGCTTGCACGGCCTGTTAAGTGGACGGCCTTCGAGCCTCGTCAAAGTTGCAGGGATTCTATCAGTTGCAGTCTAGCAACCTGCTAGCTTATCTTTTTATCCACGCGGCACGTTTTTACGGTCAACTGGAGTAGCGCTACTTCAGTCCAAGCTGTCCCCTGATGCCGCTTTGTGTAAACAGGAAACGCGACATTCATACAATATCATCTTTCCTCATTCTTAATTTCTTTTTGTTTATATTATGATAAAGTAAAACGAGATAAGGTAAGCATGTGCACAATATAAAAATCCTATCTTGATAAAAGGCAATAAAAGGCGAGTTTGTAAAAAAAGTCTCAAAAAAAAAAAAACCTTTCATACATCAGATTATATGAGGCACTTATTCGTGCAATTCGACGTCTCCAAAGATGCCAATTCGAAATCAAGAAGAAGACGAGACTGACGAGAGAAGAAGGAGGAGAGGGAGCGAAGAGGAGGATCGGTTTTTGCCGCAGAACGTTGTTTACATCCGCGTGCGAATTCGCTTTAAAGAAGGGTTACAGGTAATACCGGTGGACTCGGCCAAAGGGGCCCTGACCTGATTGTAGAAAATGTCAACACTCTCGTTACGCGGCTGTGCACTATCGCCGCGCACGCACACGCACGCACGTACATACACGCACGTACGCACGCACGTACGCATGCGAGTGCGTAAGCGCCGCGGCTTCGCCGCGCGCCGGCTCTTAAAGTGGCCATCTTGAATTCACTTTCAAACGATACGAGAGAAAGAGAGACGGGGAGGAGAGAGGAGAAGGAGAGACGCACAAGTGCGCCTTGTGGCACCGTCGCGGCGTGTGGCAATACGAGGAAGCCGATTACCCAACCAGCCCCGAGATCCCTCGAAGTCCTACTCATTACACGCGATTCCGTGTAACGCGCCGCTTCGTTGCGTGTCGTTTGAACTTAGAAGCGCGTTTCTTTTTTTTTTTTTTTCCTTTAAGAAGAAAAGTTACGAGTTCGAATATAATTGAGAAAAATGCAAAACAATTTGAATCTAAAATTTACTGAGACTTTTATCTGTTCGGTTTCAAATCATTCACAGCCCCCCCGTATAGTATATTTTATTTAAAAAAAAACAAAACTGATATTATGAGTGAGAAAAGTTTATACCTACTGTTTGCAATATTGACATATCTAATTTGGTCGAGAAAAGAAAAACTTCTAATTAATTAACTTACTGATGCACGACAGTTTAAATAAATTCACTCATTGTCAGTCAAAATGCAGGTCCAGGATTATTAACACACAGGTCTAAGATACTGTTAATATATTTATTATTTTTCGCGTGTCAATACTTTTAATGTAATCGTCTCGGGTATTGCGTAATTGCTCGTTGTCGGAGATAAATCGGTGAAAAGGAGTGCTCGGTATCGAAATAAATCGTAACGTTCTAAGAAACGTCCCTATTTGAGGGATCTCCCCTAACGTTAGTAAAAGTTCGCAAGAAAGTTGCAGTTGCATCGCATCGCGAATTCCAGAAAAAGTGTGGCAAGTGCAACGTCGCGTGGGATTTGTTGGCAGCACGCAACCGGCAAGCGGCAGCTGTGTAAAACAACAACAACATCGCGGGCGAAACCCAGAAAAGCGTAAAAGGTCGAACAGCAGAGAGTAGAATCGCTTGAAAACGAGTTATCGGCTCGAATCATGAGGGGCCGTTTAATGCTGTGGCTCACCGCGAAGCGGTAGGTGGGGAAAAGGATCGAGCAATTAACATAGAATTACTTAGACCCACTACATAGTATACTCTTTCTCAGATTCGCTATTTATCCTCGCGCCCTGTCCGTTCCCACGCGATTACTTAACGCGTGATACTTGGGAAGTATAATAATATCGAATAATTCCTGCTGAAACGTCCGATAACATCGACACGGAGGGGAAAAAAACATATTTCTTGGCACTCGTTAATGGGGAAGCATATTACGATTATTGTAAATGGCGCTGAGCCTTTAGCTAATAATTGATTTACGAGTGTGAGTAGCAACGGCGAGTATCGATCGCCCTCATCATTAATTCTTCAAACACTCTACATGTTTTTCGAGAAAAATATGCGGATCGCTGAAAAAGGAGAGAAGTGAAAGACGAGGAAAAGTTCTCGCCAATGCTATCGAACGTAAATTCGTGTTATTTAGCAAAAAAAAAGCCGCTACCGTTGCAAATGCATTAGTCACACTTTACAACTACGTTAATTAAAACACTCTTCAAAATTCATGTAGCACAGACCGATAAGTATCTTAAATATCGTATTGATTATACGTGTTAATTAAAGGTCGTGCGAAAGATTTTCTCCGCGCAAAGAGAATTAATCGGTCACGTGGCGACTGTGTCTCGGATGACCGCGAGATCAATACATTGACGGGAGATATATCGGTGCAATATCTTTGCAGTGCACCTGTTCTTCTCCTCGCTTAGGCGAGGAAGCGGAGAAAGCCGGCGCGCACGGATCTCGGATCTATTTCCGTGGGGCCCCAACCGGGCAGTGACAGACGCGGAAGGAGGGGAAGCGGGCGGGCGGACGGGGAGAAATTTATGTGTTTGGGGAGGGTCAAGGGAACGAGGGTAGCGACAAGTGCAGCGAACGGGTGGAGGACAGCTGGATGCAGCGGGCAGAGAAGACGGGAGACGAAAGGGGGGGGGGGGGGGGGGGGAATGCCGAGGGGAACGGATGCACTTGTGCGCGTCGCGCGTCGCACGCGCGTTATCGAGACGAATTCCATTCCCCGGATCGTTTCCAACGGCGAGGGCGCGACGCGGAGGGCCGTTTTCGGGACCAGGAATCCGCGGCATCCCAAATCCGAGAAGGCTGTACGATCGGTGAAACCCGGAATCCGTGAATCCGTAGGGGGATCCGGGGTGTAGAATTATCTTGTATAGGCGCGATAGAATCCGGAGGGGATCTCGGAACTTCCGTCACACGGCGCGTTCGCCAAGATTAACATCTGTACAGATTAGGAAAACGACGTCTCTACTTATAGTAAAATTTGAAATCAATATTGGAATCTAGGAATTTAGTATACATGAATGCGGAATCGAGAATTCGATAGAAATTGAAGTGAAAAATCGTAGATCTGAGGTTTCGTGTAATACGGAATCAAATCCAGGTCTCTTTAGAATTTGGAATCGAGGATTAACGAGATCCGAAAGATTCAACGCTCGTATAAAGGAGTTGGAATTGAGAAATCCAGGATTTGCGAAATGTTTGGCAAAGTTTGGAACACGGGATTAGGATCCAATGAAACGGAGTTCCCGAGTCCCAGAGAGTTCGGCCAGGCATCAGGCCTTCGGTCGTTCCGCCCCGATCGCAATCTAATAAATCGGGAAAGTCGCCTGAAGAAAATGTTCATGTTGCACCGAGCCGATGGTCGCTCCCGTAACGGAACGAGCCGAAAGTGAATTATATAGTTATTCGCGTTCCGATGTTTAACGCGAGATTACTTTCTTCTGCCCTACTTTTGTTTTCACGAGCGGCGCTCGCCGTCGGCGGTTTCTTCGGCGAGACGATTACCTCGGGACGATTGAGAGAGAAAAGGTGACGCGTGAAGAGACGAGAGACGTTAGTAAATCGCACGCACGCGCTCGGAAATGAGAATCCGTCCGACATGCGCGTGCGTCCGCTCGATCGAGCATGTAACGGCAGCGAATCGGTGCGAAAAACCGCTTTTTGCGCGCGTTACGCACCGAGTGCTCGGTGAAAGTGATGATTATGTCGAAGACGCACGCCAGAAAACTAGCGTAAATATAGCGCCATACGCTCGCTTTCCTCCGGCTCGCTCGTCTAACGAGTTCACTGGGTATCGCGATCGAAATCTGCCGGATAACACGGGACATCCTTAAATAAACTAAATCCGATTAATCGTCGCTTTCGCGTCTCGATTAGAAACACAGTTTCAAGTAGGATTTGAAGCGAGTTGGCTCGCACGCGCGTGAAATGTAAATCGTGGATACTTTAATAAACACAAAAATGTAAATTGGTTTCTAAAATGCATCGTGCTTCATATTCGATACGCAACGGGAATTTAATTTGTAGGCAATTTTTTAAATTGCTCTTTTGAACTATTTTGTATGATATAAAAGTGTATAATATTAATCCTCGTGTAATTCTCGTGAAATATGTAAGAATCAATGTATTTTTTCTATCCATAAAAATTACTCGGAATAACTATTTCTCATCAAGTATAGTTTAAGATAATTTGATATCCAAATGATCTATTTTTCTTTCTTATTTTTGTTGTTGTCACAACTAGTACAATTTTATCTTGATGGCACAAAATTGAATGCGTTTATTGAAAAGTAAAAGATTCTTTTCGTTCTTTCTTTCCCTTTCTTTCTTCTTACGAAAAAAAAACGTCATCAAGTGATCAAGCATTCAACTTCGGTTCTCATGGAGAAAATTACTATTGGCGTGAAAAGCAACAGTATTGCTTTCGTAGATTCTAGCTTTGTTGAAATTTGATTTGAATTTGATACCTATAACATTGGGGCGCAAACAGATTTCGAACTGTATTTGTAATAGTTTTGTTAGAAAGTTTCGTTTCTCACTTTCCAACCGCTTTCTAAAAATGTGAAAAGAACAACGATGAGCACCCATTTCAATTCGTGTTCTAACGGCTCGTAATTACTCGTCGCGGCCTGCGGTCAGGACGAAATTGCAAGGCTCCGCCTCGTCAAAAGTTCGACAAAACCCGCGCGTCGAAATTGACGTATAAAAAAATCTGAATGGCCAATCGATGATCCCGAGTGCGAAACGATAAAATTCTTAAATGAAAAAAAATGTATCCAACATCAGATTTCTTGTGTATTTAAACTTTATTAATTAAGATATCTCATAGCGTTGTTATTCTATTTATGTTTTAAGCTTTAAAGTCTATGGATTGCAAAATCTGTGAAATCTATAATTTAGTATTAATCTCTCTATAATTTAGCATTTAAGAAGATTAGAAATTGAAGAAATAACGCTCTCTGTAGAGTTTGTAGAATAGAGGATTTAGGTATCTACATATATGTTTAATCCGTATTCATATATACGTTTATTTATTTACAAATATCGAGCTGTCGTGCATATATATTCTGTGCATTGATACTTATAAAATTCTTTAAATGTACAGAAATACGTTGTTTAAGATAGAAGTTATATCGTTGGAGGTTAAAATTTTATTCATACAAATTTTAAAAATACTAAACAACGCAATAATTGTGACTTCTTATTAATTATTATTACAACTTCTTTAATTATATGCAACAAATTGTATATTCGAGTTGTTACGAACAAATTTATTTGTCGTTTAAATAATATGATATTCAAAGCGTCAAAATTATATTCGTCGAAATATTCAGCAGTTAAAGAATTCAAAAAGATATTTAGAGACCATATTTCGCAATTCCCGAACAAATTATTGCAGATATCACTTCCAGAAATTATTTCTCTTTATTCGCCGATTTAAACAAAAGATCGTTATCACTTGAAAATAAAGCGATGGTATACACTATACATGCACGCAATGCGTGTATGCACAAGTGTGAACAAGATTCGCCAAGACGTTTTCATTACGCAGGCTGTTCGATAACGTTACGTGAAACAGCGTCATTTTTGCGGATGTGTCCACGTTTGTCAGAGCAAAGTCGCAAAATGAGCGCGAAACTGCATTCGCGCGCGCGCCACATTATTAAACGACTGTAATTTACAAGAATTGGGCCACCGCACGCACACGCATGGGTGTACACGTTCTTTTTTTTCTCTCGAGTCACTGTACGCGAGTCACACACACGCAATTATCGCTAACGCGGATGTCTGCTCGCGATTCACGGGACCTTGGCCGGTTTTCCTTTCAACGGTGTGCGATTGAAATTCCCGGCACGCGTGAAAAGCGACTTGACCGACCGAGATACGCGCTGATTCGATCCGTTCGAAGATAAAGAAGGTTGTACGTACACATCTTACGTACACATCTCTCACTCGGTACAAAAGTATCCGCGAAATTTACATTACCGACCGCTAATTCAACGTCGGTAAAGTAGAAAATTTGCACCGTCGATATGGGCTGTGTTTGCCTGCCATATCGACGCATGTTAAAGCAGGATAGACGAAAATCAACGTGTTTACCACTTACCTTTACTCGTCTCAGGTTGGATGTTTTCCGTCTTAATTTCCGCCCTTGAGGCATAAGGGGTGCAAGTTTGAGACGCTTGTGTCGAAGGCGCTGCTAATTTTCCTAGACACATAATATTAAGACGCAATTAGTGTACATTGAAAAAAGAGGGCCAATCCAGATAAATTTACATAGCTGCATATAACCGTATGCATAAAGAAAATTATCCAATCGCATTTTACGCGCGTCCATATGATAGCAGTGGGATTGGATAATTTTCTTTATGCATATGATCATGCAGCTGTGCAAGTTTGTTTGAATAGTCCTAACAGTAGTGCAATTCACCTGCTAATAGAGGATTCGCAGCGGCAATGTTGTGCCCATGCCTCTGTCTTTTGAAGGAAGAAGCCGTTGTGGTAGAGGTGGGTTGGCTGGCCTCTGCCTCGAGTTCCCGTAGGAAGGAGTCCAGGGGATCGAAAGATTCCTCCCCTGTGACATCGGACATACCCGCGCCTTCCTCCGCCGGCCCGTTCGATGCCGTCGGCGTTCCTACCAAAGCACTCAACTCCATCGAGAACTCTACCGATTGGCCTGTGTTGCTCTGCTGAAAATACAGAAGATTCAAAAATAAAGATAGAGATCAATTCGATCAATTTTCTTATCTTATGATTATAGATATTATTTCGCTACCGTATATATGTATATAAAATAAATCACAGATTTTGTACATCTCGAAAATTTTATGCAATTTAGGTTCTATATTTTGTAAATCAACAAACTCTAAATCAAGTTTCACGCAAATCTCTTCAAGCTCCACTCATCCAAAATTCTATTCCTTACTGCAATGAGATTCAAATTATATATTTGTACTTTCGAGGTAAAGAATCATATCTCCAGTTTTTGTCAGAATTAGAGTTAATAATAATAATAATAGAGTATTTTTTCCAATATGTATATACCACGAGTTTAAATTGTATAATGGTGAAGGATCTTACCATTATTATTAGTTCCTAAGATACAATATTTAGAAAAAATTAATAAATTATAAATTTAATTATAATATTATATAAATTATAAATATTAATAAATTAATATTTTTAGAAAAAGTTGAAAAAATATTTGGAAATTTTCATAGAAATAATAAATTTTAAATCCTATTTTCTCTAAATTTCTAATAATGGAGATACGATTCTTTACCTCTAAAGGTACAGATATACTATTCTAGGCATCATCGCGCAATCTATCAAGTTTCACGAATATTACGAGAAACTGTTTGAATCCCGAATTCTAAAATGCAAATTCTAAATCCAGCCAAATTAGTTACTCACCTGAAGGCACTGGGTTAAATCCATTTTTCCGTCATTGTCAGAGTACCAGAATAGTTCGTCGTCTATGAAAGGCATGTTTGATTCCTCCTTGGGCACGAGAGTGGAGGTTAATGTGGGTGTTTGCGATACGGGGACCGGCATCGGGACCCGTACCCGGCGGCGGGGCCACTTTAGCCACCCCCGCGCCTTCTAACATCTAAAACCACCTCCGAAACTTCCCCGCCTCTTTCGCCTTCCGCCTATGCCGCACCCAGGTGGCTCTCGGTTCTTTCTTTTCTACGCGCTATTGTTCACCTGGAAGCAGAATTCATGATTAGATTGTGCGCACCATAAAAATTACACGTGATTAGCACTAAACTCAAAGTTGTTTCCCCCGCAAATGTGAATATATAGTCTTTCTTCATTTACCGTATATCGAAGTATATCCGAAATATACATGGCAACGTCGATAGAGCTCGTATAAACGCTTCTAATTTCTCCGTTAACAAATTAAGATAAGCGACGAGACGGTTAATTAAACGCGAAACGGAATCACTTTATCTCGCAACAACTTCCGGTGCATCGCACCGCGTTCGCACTTTCGTTTGAATTCTAATTTGAACTCGGCTAAAACGCAGCTTGATTACAATGTTGCTTTCTCTTGCCGCCCGTGTATACCCGCATTATACACGACGTAATATTATACGCGAAAAAATATAAAAAAAAATATTAAGCTCTCTCTCATGTGCGCGCGCACCCACGCTATATGCCTATTGTACAGGTATAGAATCATCAATTGGAACGGATAGCGTTACAAAATTTGATCGAAAGGTCTACATCTAATGTCAATTGCGCTTATGATCCATGGATATAACACCTCTGTATTCGCGAATTTATTCTGACTATTGAATAATTTTGTTCACTACTCCAAAATTACAAAGAAAATGTACTATTTAAAATGGAACAATTTATTTTGTGTACGCATCACCGTCAAAATTTCGAAAGGATTGGCTACACGTTCTGTGCATTTCATTCCTTGTTTGGAAGAATATTTAAATTCAAAAATTAAGACGAGATTTCGCAAAGTCGAAAATCCGACGGTGGACGCATCTGTAATATAAACCTTTCGTATCTCGCATTTAAGAAAATAAACGAGTGGGAGTAAAGAACAGAAACGTTTACCAGAAACGAGGAATCTTTGTTTCAAAGTAAAAAAAAAAAGTTCTGTTCTGAAGAGGAAGTTGATCAATGACTCGCGAGGCTGCCTGTCCGCGCGCGACGAGCAATGCTGATGATTCGTGACTAATTCGCGTAATGCCACGGCGGAGAGAAAGAGGGGCGCGGGCAATTTCCATGAAAGTGAAAACACCGAGTGAGAACTTTCTTTCTGGCTTCGCGTAGCGCTGTTTCACTTCCTGTGCGCGTAACCTCGCGCTCTCCCGCCGCCGATCGCCGCCTGCCTGCTTGCGTTTCTATGCAGCTTCTACCCGGCGTCGGCGCTGTTTTTACGTAACTCGCAGCCGCGAAAGAAAGTTTCCACGGGTAGAGGTTAACATCCTCGTCTCCCGTCTAACAACTAATACCGTCGCGATTGATTACCAAACTGTAATCAACCGATCAACGTTTGCGACCGAGAAAACGCGCGCGAGTGTGTGGCGTGCGCCTCGTGTAGAATTTTCTCAAATTTTGCGCGTTAATAATTTAATAATTTTATGTGCCGCAAAAAGAATCAAAATCACGCGTAAAATATATATTAAAATACACACATTTATCAAAAAATAACGTGTTATAAAGCTATAAATAAAATGCTATCCTGAAGTCGGTCGCGAATCGTGGATTGTCTGAAGTTGGCTGCGTTTTGAACTTTTCCCGCTCTTTTCGGTTGCCTTGCGCATTCTGCTGCTCCTTGAGGTGCTGAAAGTGCAACTGTACTTCACGAAAAGCACGTGGCGTAGATCGCATCGTGTCATCACGTGTCATCGCCGATAATGATAATATGAATTGTTGTATACCTAGTGCGAGGTGCGAGAGGTATATGTGAAAGAAATAGAATTGTCAATGGCGGACGAGGACAGCGAAACGTCGGACGAGAGTTTGGACGCGGGAAGCGAGAAATTCGATCCATTGAAAGCGTTGTACTCTCCCAAAGTGCGATTGGCGTCCTCCGCGCCGATCTATGACAATGTTTCGAAATTCGAATCCGTTCTGAAGAATGTCAACGCGCCGACGAAAGTGCGTATCGCGCATCGATTTCTGGCATGAATCTAGTGAGAGCGAGGTTGCAAGAAAGGGTCGATCGAATGTGCGAAATCGTAGAAATTGGAGATCGTGAAAATTATCACGTAGGCGTAGGAATCTGTGCGAGATACCGGAGCGCGTACAACCTAACCTAACATCATCTGACTTCACCCAGTAGTTTCATTTGTCAAAGTTGAGATCAACTAAGACATAAGAAAAGCTTATTACGAATTTTAAAAGCCGTGATAGACTCGGAATTTACAAACACTACCGTTCAACCAAACTTAATAAATTCAGAATAATTAGGGTGTATTCTAGAATTAGAAAAGTTGAAAGTCGGAGAATTGGAATTAACGTAAGAATGCATGTATAATTTGAGACACAGATTAGCGCGATCTATACGGGATTCCTGAATCGAGTAAAGCAGTAAGGGGATTTACGCGGAATTGAAATCTCGTGAAATTTTATTGTAACGGGAGACTAGCGTAATCGGCATTCCAGATCTCGGTGAGAGTGCAGCAGAACTAAGATTCGCGGTTCGTGTATTTCAGAGTGATAAATCGGCCGTGCCAGGATCCTCGAGGCAGAGATTTCAATCGCATCAAGGTAAGGAGAGAGAGAGAGAGACAGAGCACGATTCTCAATGTTTACGCGCAGCTTTCTCACGTTCCGCGAGAGATGGCGATCGCATGCAGTTTCGCAGCCCTCGTGGAGGGACTTCATTCATGTGGGAGTGACGTCGTAGTATCGAATTTCAATGCGGAATTACCGGCGCTTAGCGAGAGACAATGGCGCACCTCCCCTGAAAGAAGTCCCTCCCCTGCCTCTATATATATATTCGTAATTAATCAATTCGTATTGATTATTCTCCGACGTGCGGAAACAAATGCAAAAATTGGTTACTATACTTGATCGAATTTTATTTCAAATTTATTAGCAAAATATTTTAATTATCATATCCTTTTTGTTATTTATATCAAAGAGAGAGTTGATTTCAAACGAAAAATCTTCATTAAAGAGATGAGCGAATTACAAAGCGCCCGCGGAATACTTCCGCGTAAAAATTCATCGGACAATATAATATACGATCGGCGAGAGACAAGCGAGTTCGATTTCGTCAAACGATCTATCGTACCTACGTTATCTCGCGCGCCAAATCTTATATTCCAAATACCGGCGCACTTTATTTATGGCCTGACAAATGCCACGAAGGTCGCCGCGACAGTGGCGGCTGCAGCTCGCGACCGGCATTAGCCGCGCGTGGAATTTGACCTCCGCGAAAGTGTGCGTCAACCGTTCCCGCGTGGTGAGACCCCGACCGTCGCTCCCCATTGTTTCCTATTCCACGGTTATCTTTGCCTCGCGCGAGTACGTATATATGTGATATTTACAATGTCGCGAGTACGCTCTCTCTCTCTCTTTCATCTCCGAGGAAGAGAGAGAAAGGGATCTTCCTTCACTTTAAAGTCGCGCGACATACGAGCATTGTGCGAAATAGTTGCGACAACCTTCCAAAAGTCTCGTCGCGACCTTGCGAATTCTGAGCAATCAATTGACTCAATGATGAAGTTTTATTTATCGAGAGAAACGCGATGTTCGTGAATCATTTTTGCGTTAATTTTTCGAACAATTTTAAGACATTTTTGAGGAAATTTGAAAGCAAAAAATTTTAGGATATTTTTAAGGAAATGTGAAAGCAGATTTTAGAAATCAATCCCTCTATAAGTATCAAATTCTTACTCGTCCTGAAACTTCGCAGAAGACTAAACTTCTATCGTAATTTTCAATGCTTTGAGAAAGAAGGAAGCCAAACGTTAGATTATCGATGATCAGTCGAAGCGGCGTGTACCGTCTGTGTGCGGTCTGTGCGGTCACAAAATCTCGAGACACTAGATATAGCAGCATTTAGAAGATCGGAGAAATAAAAGAAAGAAAAAGCAGGAGAATGCAATTTGTTGTTAATTGGCTGTGAACACTTGCCGTATAAAATGCTGCTACGTATACGGCACGCTATTCAATACACGCGAAATAAGGCACTTCCCTCTCGTCGCTAGAATTCTGAACAAATCAGACCCGATTCCAGAGATGAAGAGAAGGCTGATCGGTGATCAAGATCATCGCGCGGGAATAAGTAGCCGCGTGTTCGAAAACGAGAGAGGGTTGGCGAAGGAGGAGGACGAACGTTGGACGCGAGTATGTATGTATCGCGTTTTCCCGTTCCCCGCACGGCCCCGCTCACACGCAACGCAGCCGAGGGGGGTATATATCTATTGGCCGGCGGCCAATTACACGAGGCAGCCGATAAATCACGGATCCCTGACCCAGTGCAGTTTTATATTTACCGACGAGAGTGCGTGGTGCGCGCGGTGGAGCACGGTCACGCGTCCCCCTCCGTCTCCCTTCCTCTAAAAGCGCCCCGCTCCATCCGCCCGCCGAGTTCGTGTCTCGCTCCGTCACTCCCGTTTCTCTTCCTTTCTCTCGGCCGAGGTGGCGCAAAGAGAAGCAAAGGAAGCGCGCGACAGAGGGACAGTGACGGAGGGATGCCTCCCTCAAGGGGGCGGAGAGGCGTACCGCCGCGGTGGTCGTGCGATTGTGCGAGTGAGCGAGGCAGAAGAGGCGAGCCTCATGTACGTGCGCGCTCGTGGAAAAGGGGTAGGAGGTAGGAGGTAGGAGGTAGCGGTCTGTGTACGTGTACGTAGTGCGGCACTTGTTGCGCGCCCGGACGTCGACCTCTTGCGCTCAACCCGAGGCTCCGCGGCGCGTCTAAGGGAGACGCTCGTGATAATACACTTGATATTGTCCGAATATTGACATCTCTATATACCTTCGACATCGGAGACTCTTGTCTCTAAACATCTGCCGTTATACTTATCGTCTTCGATTCTTTCGAAAAATGAAGTTGTTAGAAGAGTTTCCCCATAGCTCGCGTTTCTCAAGAACGTTTCTCAACGTGGATTTTGAAACTGTTCAGAAATAGCTCTTCGATTATCGGATGTCGAGTAAACAGTACCGCTTTAATTATGAAACATTTTGGTTTTTCTTCTATGTGTATCATAATGTCTGTTGATTTTTCGTTCAAACAGAGCAATTCGTTAAAAGATTCATAAGAAAATTGATGATTGTGAAATTCTTATATTTGACATTTTATACAAACTGATCTAATATTCAATATTACAGTTTGAAATATCTCTCTTGGAAATCTTCGAAGAAGACTCAGAAATTGTATAATTTTACAAGATTGTATAATTTAATTGATTTATGTACGGTTGTCTCAACAAAAACCTACAATTATTATTAAATCCCCTTTTAATCACAATCGCTCGTTTCTTCTTTCAACACGAGGAACGCCTAAAAGTGTGTAAAAAAAAACGAAACAATTGTGACATTTGTCGTATCTACCGATTCAAAAAAAATCTATATTCGATCACACTTGAGCGTCACTACGCGCCGCATCCGACTGGCTCGCTTCTCCTTCTCTCCCGCTCGCTCTCTCTCCCTCCGAAGCGAAAACTTGGCGCGCCGCGGCGCAACCTCAAAAAGGTCGTTCGGCTTCCGGCGCTCTCGTTACGGCTGTCTCTAAATCTGTACACGAGCGAGCGAGCAAGCGAGCGTCGCAACGCGAGGCGCGTGTCTCGGGCGTATTTCGGAGGTCGACGCTTCGCGATCGGCGAAAGAGCCGGCCGTCCGCGTCGCCGCGGCCGCCCGCCGTTGCCGCGCCGTCGAAAGTCGCGCGGCGTTATCGAAGCCGATCGCGAACGCGTCCAGAAAGAGAAAGACAGGAGCGAGAGCGAGAGAGTCTCGAGCGCACTTGTTGCGCCCGGACATCGACCTCGCTACAGCGAACCTCTCCAGGCCGGCTTCGGCCCTCGAACACGTTCCGACAGAACCGCGATTTTTCCCAATTGTGGACACGCGCCGGCGAACGCGACCAGCCGACGCGATCAGCGCGTGTATGCGCGCGTGTACCTAGAGATTCCCCGCGACTCATTAGCATTACGAGCGCTAATTTCGACACTGCGTACGAATATCCTGAATCTTGACGATCGATTTTTGACATCTGCCAAGCATTCGGATGATTGTCCGATATTATTACATTAACGATCGATGATGAGTTTGTGAAGTCCAGAATTCACAAGTACTCGAAGAACGTATCGCATGGAATCGCAAATCTCTTCTATTTTTATCTTTCCGCGATCAGATACCGAGATGAAGAGAGAAAAGGAGGAGAGAAGAAAGAGAAAGAAGAGAATACCAGACGTTAGGAATCATATAGAATAGATTCTACAAAATAACTTCAATTCGCGGAACTAAGCTTCGCGGAAATCGGATCCAAGTCCTCTCGAGTATATTCGCGTCCATCCGCGGAATTCTGGAAGAGGACCTCGAATAGACCATTCCCCGTATATATTTCGTTCGCGCTCGACCTCCCCGACCTATCGCAACGTGACACACATATGTTCACACGGGCGAAACGTCAGAATGACGAGAAGATGATGACAACGACGGCGATGAGAAGAAAAGGAGGCTTCTCCTCTAGTATCTCAGCTCCGGAAGCGAATTTCGCTCTCTAACGGCAGACCCGGCCGCAAAGAACGTATATACATATACACACACACACACACACATATACACGCGTGCACGCATATGTGCACGCGGCGCATACTCTCGCTCGTAGCACAAACACGACGCAAAGCAACGACGGCAGCCGCCGTTCGCCTCGAGTAACGGAATTCTCGTCGATGTTTTCTCCGCGATTCTCTCTCGCGCGGCATTGCGCAACATTTACGCGCGTCGCGGCGCGACGCCGCGCGAGCGAGCGCGTTTTTCCTACACTCCTCGTACCCCCTTCCGCTCTTCCTACTCTCTTGTTTTTTTTTTTTTTTTCATTTCCTCCGGGTTCCTACGAGCTCCTGCGGCGTGAACGCTTCAACGCTCGGTCTCGGCTCATCAAGCTTCGGGGAGTCCGCTTCAATCCTTCCGGTTTCCGCGTACGCGCGATACGATCGGAGCCCGGGCTGCCTAAGTCCCTGCTCCGCGCGCCACCCGGTAGAATGGACGATCCAATTTCTCGGCACCATGTTCGTGTGCACCACGTATCCGCCGCCGTGCCGACCTATCCCAACGTAACGTAACAGATGACTATCGAGTACGCCGAATCGGCAGCGGCGCTCTCACTCCTTTAAGATCAGGAGTATCGCGATATCGGTTTTAGGCTTTGGTCTCATTGTCAGTCCCGGACGTTAAGAACGTGCGAGGATTTGAATTATAATTAACTCAATCTTATTTGTTTATCACTGGACCTTTCACTATTATCGTTTTCTAAACGTGAATTCTAAAACTTCGGGATCTGACTATTCAAGGGACTTAGGGGCTACGCGCGATAAATGGAATAGGGAACAGGAAACAGGGAATAAAAAACAGTTCAATATTATAACATATACATTGTGCACATGGCATACAGAATATAGAATAAAATTTCGCCACTGTTCCTCAGCATTATTCCTCTGTTCCTCTATTTTGTGTTAATGAATTACACATGTTAATGAATTTCATGTTAATATTGAGCTATTCCCTATTCCATTTATTGTGCGCAGCCCCTTAAAGCTTTAAAATGCCCAATATACTATATATTGATGTTCTTTTAACTATCTAATTTCTTAGGGATATGTTACGATAGTTAAAATAAAATCCAATCTTGAAATATACTTCGTATAATTTACGTTACGTATCTTTTGTTATATTATTGCATTCCGCTAAAAATACGACCTCATTTTCATAGTTGAGCAAGTCAGGGGAGCCGTTAAAATCGATTGATGTTCGGCCGAGATTATTCGCGAATGCAAGGTTGCACTCCCGGCGGTTCCACTTCCAGCATCTTACAATTAGAATCGGGCTTGTGCGATAATTACGGTTTACCGGACCGCGTAAAGCCGGCTTAATAAAACCGGCCGTAAAACAAGATTACTCGTCAATTAGGGCAGAGTGTGACCTCGGCAGAGCACATATCGCGGGGGCTCTCGCGAGCAAAGCTCGTCATAACGAAGATTAGAGACACGGTTCCCAGACCACGCCCGCGTCGATTGACATTGGGGAATGGGGATCTAAAACTGATAGATCGCGGCCGCGCCGAGTAACGACTCTTTCCCCGCTCTCGCGTTCGCGCGTTCCATCCGACCTTCCCGGGGTAAGAGTGATTTCTCCTTTCTTCGGTCGAGAAAGGCCAGGAAAGATTCGCCGCTGGAATCCCGACTAACTCGCCTTCCAAACGTGGCCTCTCCTCGTCGAGCACTTTATCATACTTGATCCGTTCAATTACTTCAAGTGTTTAGAGCATAGAGATAAAATTCACAGCCTCCTCTGAGATTTACGGCAAAATTTCTCGCACATACAAATTTAAATAGATCGCTTGAATTTTTGATTTCACAATCGAAAGAGGATTGTCACTTTTGTTACAGTTTTAAAACAATATGTAGCAAGACACATATTAAAAAGAGAGAAGAGAGATTACATTTTTAACTTGAGATTATAAAAAATTTCAAGACAAGATGAGGGATTGGTTGTATGTATATTTAAGTAGTACGAAGAGTACTAATTAAAAATTCAAAGATTTAAGCGAGTTATTTTTCACCAGAAAATCGCATAAGATTCTTCAAAACTGCATCAGGAAAGAAATAAAGGCCACGAATTTTTTAGGAATTCTATTATCACACACATGAATTCTATTATACTTTCGATTCTTTTATCTTTATAAGTAAATGCGAGGTTGCTTTATTTTGCCAAAGTATGAAAGGATTCGAAAAATATCGAATATTCGAGAAACATTGTTTCCTCCGGTTTTTTCTTTCTTATCTCGATCTGCCACCTTGAAGGTAAAAAGACAATTTCGCCAAACTGTCGTAATCGTCTTCCGAAAAACGAGTTCCGAATAATCGCGTGACCGTCGGTGACTTCCTTCGCCGTGAGGATCCGCGAAGAACATCGTGTGGACGGGAAGCAGAGGAGGGAAAGGGAACCAAAGGGCTTCGTCGCAGAAGTAACAGTACCTACAGCTAGTTCGCGTAAAGCAAACTGCGGCGAGCCGACCAGCGCACTCCGTCGTGCTCGAGCATATATAATGTGCCCCAGAAGTCAGGCACTTTCTCTCGCATAGAAATGGAAGAATTTGGATTCTTCCTCAGCGATTATTTAATTCGACCCCGCATTTTTTTTCCGCATCTTCGCGATTTCGAGCACAAAGCAGAATAATTGAGTCTCGAATTCGAATCTCCCGTGAAGAAAATAAACTAAACGCCGCGACGAGGTTTCTTCGTCAACTCCGCTCTGCGAAGTTTAACTTCACGAAACCCTTTATTCTCTCGTACAGGTTTAGAGTTAAATAGAGCACATCGTCATTAGAGATATCGAAATAGCTCATATTCTTTCTATATTGACTTATGTTAGTATTTTCCTCGTTGAAGTACGTACCAGTGGCTACGGGACACCCCGTATATTTGCGCGCGGCATACGCAACGGCGGAGCGCGCGACCGTGTGCGATCTCGCGGAAACGTGTGCGCGGCCGTGTACACGTGTACGTGTGTACGTGTGGTGGAGAGGTCTGGTGGCTGCTCGCCTGCCTGCCTCGGCTCTCGGGTGCGCTGCCCGACAGGACATTGAACCCAGCGCGACTCAACCTGGGGATCATCCGCGGGTACAAGCCGCGCTCTGCTCCTCTCTCGCCCGTACACCTCGCGAACTCCAGCCCGTCCTGGTCCCTCACCTCATCCCGCGATATTTCGTTCGCCGTTCTCAACGGGGCACGAGGAGAGAGGGCCCCACCCGTCCCGCGCCCGCAGACATTCTACGAGGGCCGTCGTACCCACCTGCGACCCACGGACTCATCTCCTCGAGTTCGGGCTTGATACCGAACTGCTCCTTCGCACGCACCCGCGCGAACATTTTCGCAGGTGAACAACACGCGAGACACGCCGCCGTACAGATGTTAGCGGGCCCTTTTTGCACGCGTCGCGCAACACGCGGCCGAATGATCGGGAGGCCGGAAAATCTCGAGCTTGCCTTTGATCGTCGAAGAGAAAGAAAGAGAGAGAGAGAGAGAAAGGGAGAATTTCTCGTTACATGCTCAATAAATAAACGGGAAAGCTTGCATATTGAACTGATATCTATTTTTGATGCCGGAACTCATTTTTCATGTAAAATTTTCAAACTTTCAACATCGAACATATCTTCGTAATTGAACTTCTATGAAACACTTTTTGAAATAGAACAAACATAGAAGTTATCCATTTTCCTAAAATTCAATTTCCGCTTCTTTTCTAAAATATATCATTCATATTTATATTGATAAGGAATTTGATGATAAACTGGCGTAGAGTGTTACATCTTGTTGATCAAAGTATTTCCAGTGCTTCGCAAAAGATTTCCACGGAAAAGTTATAATTATAAGGCAAAAACTTATGCTTATGTTTCATTTCGATACTTCGAATTAATATGAAGTTACTTCTTTCATAACAAAAACACTTCTCGAAATATTCTTACTTGTAAGCGATAGAAGATGGAAATCTTTTACGTCAATCTATATTCCTCATCTTACTTTTCAATTAATTTCAAACAGACTCTACTAAAATAAAATCTAATTTTAAAGCATTCAATATGCTTCATCAATATTTTGCATAAATACAATATTTATAATATACGCGAGGAAAGTCAAATAAATTCTTAATCTCGTTTATACCTAGCTGGAGGAAAATTTTCAAAAGTTATTGACAATTTGCCACTTTTCCAATTCCTTTAACTTTCTTTCCTGGTTTTCATAATTCTATAAACTTATAATTATCACTCAAGAGTTGGTATTTCGTTCGAATAAATTCTCAATCTTGCTTGTACCTAGCTCGATGAAAAATTTCAAAAGTTATTGACAACTTGCTAATTTTCCAACTTGAAGGTGAATTGCATATTATAATTGCAAATTACGAAAGGATTACTAAAACATGTATCAAACATGTTTATGCAATTTGTATACTGATAACAAACATGTCTTTCCGAAGTATAACAATGTTAAGCCGTATGCAAACAGGAAGGATCTCGCTTATACGTGTCGCAAATTATTAAAGTTAAATATTAATCACTGATATTTCGCAACGGTTTCATTTCAAGAACGTCCGTCACTTTGTTTATTGTGAAAACGAGCTTTTTGCGCAAGCGACTTTGCGTAAATTATAATAACGATTTTGAAAGCGACGAACCTTCGTCTTTAGAAAATCGCACGTTTGAAGGTCCATTTCTTTCAAAATCGATATTACAAATGCAAAAGTATATATAAAATCTGCGACAAATATTATGCTATTCGGATTTCAATATATCAAAACCTTTAAATGAAGTAATCTAAATATGTAATGTGTACTTTACAGCTGTCCTTCCCCACTTCAAAACAATGTACTTACAAGAATCATATGCTTATGTTTTACGATGATGAAATCGCAATAATATTTGTTCAATTGCATCAAGGTTTACAATCTTGCAATTCCAAAAGTTAGTTGTGTGATACGAGAAAGTCTATTGTTGATGGTAAATCAAATCTTATTTTTCAAGAATTAAGCAAATAATTTAGCAAATTTGGAAATGGGTTAAACACCACAATTAGCACATTGCTAATCCTAAATCTATTTGAAACAAAAAGCAGAGACTGAAGTTTCTATTATCCACATTATATATAAGCTTCGGAGATGCGAATGTTCGCATCTCTGAAGCTTAATTTCTCTGCAAAATTACCTCTATTAGCTTCAAACGCATCTAAATATATTCCTTCTCAATAGATATATTTCTTCTTAAAGAGAATCATTTCCACATTTCCTCGACAATCAGGATACACCGACAATCTGGCGAACGTACCGATTACCGAACACCCTGTATATGAGCTAGCCCGAGTATCATGCCGCCTTAAGGGGTTAACGAACGTGCAAGGCGAGGTACGGAACGACGGACACCTTCATGGCTCACCCTGCCCAGGGAAGGGACGATAAAGTCACCGTTTCGCGTTCCTCCCCTCGCGGCCGCGCGCGCGGTTGCGATCCTAACGGTTCCCTGCAACGCGGTTCACGCAAACGTGAACGTTCTCCGGGCTGCACACTCCGGGCTGCGCTATCTCCTGCACACGCGCGCACGAAGGAAGATCGGGAGGAGAAGCGGCGAAGGAGCTCGCGAGAAAGAAGGAAAAACGGTCGGAAGGTCGGAGGTGGGCGCGGAGTGCGCTTATTCCATCACCTCTTTTTCTCTCTCTCTGTATCCTTCCTCCTCGCTCCTCCCATCCATTTTTTTCTGAGACAAGCTTGATTTAGCCATTAAATGAAATAAAGCGTTTTTCTCATTAGGCCAAGTGTTTGTGTTTCTTCTGTTACCAGAAGATACCCTGAGAAACGTTTTGTAGAACGCAAATTCAGCGAATATGTAGCGATATATCAATATTCTTCGCAGCATTCAGGCTTCATTTCGGAAATATAGAAACATTCGCCTTTATACGTCTACAATTTTAAAAAAGACAACTTCCTATCCATCGTTATCTAACGAAAAACTGTAGCTCATAACACAATCGCTCGCGCCTTAATTACGGGCGAGCACGCGAAACCAGGACGGCCACGCACGGGTCGTCGCCGTCGATCCCTTCTCGTCCTCGATCGTCGACGCCAGGCCGCCTCGGCGCGATAGTGGATCGCGCGATAGTGAAAGTGCACGCGGAAAGGAACAAAGAAAGGTGGAAAAGAAGCAGAGCGAGCGCGGCCGCGCGACGGGCCCCTTTAGACGGATGAAAGTTATCGGAGAAAGCCAATTGGCACCGTCGATCTCGCGAGCGAGCCGTGCGAGCGGCGCGAGTGCCGCGCACCGCGCTCCTGCTGCACCGCTCGCACACGCTCGTGTGCGAGTCACGAGCATTGGGCGCGCGCACACGGTGAAAATAAGTGCACTCGCCGCGCCGCACAGCTCCGAGGCTTTACGTAACTCTACGGCGTTCCTCTTTCCGCGCGCGACGACCGTCCAGGGCCGGGTCTACCGTCCCTGAGTCTCTCCCGATTCGCAAAGCCGAGACAGGCCTTAGACAAGCAAATAATAAGATTCAGGAACAGATCTTTCCAGAGGAATTTAAAATTTACTTTCGCCGATACCACTGTGTCCTCAGAAATGCGATTACGGATGCGTTCTACTGAGAATAAAAGGATTTCTCGATGCAGTGGATTTTGCTCCAGTTTTGTTTAGAACTTATTGATCAAGGAATTTAATATTGAAAAATGTTATAAGCGATAATCTACCTCGATATTTGGTAAAAGCAGGAACCATAAGTCAAGTATTTATAATATTTAACATATGAAAGAGATTACAATTTATCTATATACGTAACTTTTATGCAATAAGAAATTGAAATCAGCGACTTCTCAATTTTATTTAATCGAGCTATTGCTATTACTTTCGGTTTACGACTGCTAAATTACATACTGGACGTCAAACGAAGTTACGTGTTTCTTTCTCTGCGTTACTGCTTCATCGTAGATCCGATTGATTTACTTCAAAGGGAAAGAAAAGTTCGGTATCACTGTGTATAAGGTATGGGAACGACGACGGGGGTTAATGAAGCTCTCCCGGCTGCGTAAAGTCTCGTAGTCACGGCGGGAAAAAAGGAGCAAAAACTGTAGGAACGAACGACGCGCGCGCGATGCTATCGGCTCTCTGTTCCTCGCGCGTAAGGATGAACGATGATTTGTCGAGCGAGTTTGCGAGACACGAGAGAGCCGCATAAATTCTTATTAGCGCGGTGTTACGGCAGCTCATAAAAATCCATCGCCGCAATCTGCTCGTCTCGGGACTACTTCCGATACTCCGATAGTATTCAAGTGTAGTAACTCATAATATAATATAATATAGTTTCTTGTTATAGTTATTTTTCTTAATCTTATTATTACTACTTATTATTCCTAATATAATTAAAAGGTAATATACTTTATTTTATAGTGTATTGAAAATAATTTTGATATTTTACTCTAAATAGTCTGTAGATATTGACCAAAGATATCTTTATAATGTAGGGATTAATTATTTTATAGCTTTCCAATGCAATTAATGAAGAAACTTTTTCTTGATTATTATTAATAGATACATATTTATAGTATTCGATATAGAATGGTTAATAAAATGCGTGCAGCAACACACTTCTTTTCTGTATTTATTTTACACATAAAAAACCATTTGACGTAAATAATGATTAAATTCGATATCACGAAATGATCTTAAAATTCGATATTTCGACAATTTAAAAGAAACTCCCTTCTTAATCATAAATCATTTGCGATGATCAAGTCAAGTTTTATAAATCAAATTTCATTAAATTTTACCATAGATTTTTTAAACATTTTGCCGCATTGTTTTTATTTATATAATTAGCATAATCGATTCCAAACCTAACAAAATTCTTAAGTTTTAAACTTTCACATTTTTATGTAATCAAATATTAAAGTACTTTTTATCAATCTGCATATGCGATTAAATTAGTTTTAAACAATATGGATTTTCTTACGATTTTGAAGTTAATATCTAAAATTTCAATTGATTATTTTACAGAACCTGTGCTCAGAAGAAGACATGGACGGAAGAATGTACTCTCGAAAATGCAAAATACTCTCGGCCCGTTAGGAATGCTTCACGGATGCATGGAAGAAAAAATCCGTGTTAGGGTAGGTCATCGATTAATTTTTTCTAATCATTAATAATTGACATGTATAGTACTTCGTAAAAAAATCCCGATGATTCTTTAAATAAAAACGGCGATTTTTCATGATATATATCAATAATTTTTATAATTTGCAGAGATTTCTAGATTTTAGATTGTACAGATATTAAATAATAATTCTCTCGTTGTTGTAAAAATCCCTCAAAATTATGTATATTACATTCAAAGACTTCAATATTATAAATAGACATCGGACTTCATATGCAGATTGGTGGAAAAGAGCAATTAATAACTAAGATTATGTTATTTATAATGTCCAACATAATTATACTGCAACATATGTTAGGTATAAACATGTTGGATATTATAAATAACATAATCTTAGTTATTAAATGCTCTTTTCCATCAATCTGCATATGAAAAATCCGGTCTAATTATAAAGGTCTCTCTCGTTTCGTCATTCTTCCGCACATTTTGCACTCTTCCAGAAAAATGTATGTTTTTAAATATTGCAACTTTTTCAGAATAGATATTTTCACAATTTACCAGTGAAACACGTCTTCTTCCTAATCCTTCACCTCCTTGCCGACGGCCGAAGAAGTCATCCTAAAAAAGAGCGCTTCGTCCGCAGTTTCTTCCCTTCCATCGTTTCTTTTCCATCCCCTAACACTGTGCGTGCACGCATACACGCGGCTGACACACTTTCGCAGCCGAGTGACACGTACACGAAACCCTTCACGGGTATTCGAAGGGCGACAAGACCAACCCTTCGTCGAGAAACGCGACCGGGGAGGAAAGAAAAGCATTCGGGTCAACACTCGTAACCATGGTGACCCAACAGGGCGCTTTAGCCATCTCTGTTTACGCCCCTGACGTATCGCCGTCGTACGACAAACGATTCAACACGAGACGAGATCGCGCCCGGACAGAGTCGCATTACTGCCCTAAAATTCACCCCTCGAAACACACACGGTCGACCTTCTCGGGAGGATACAATTTAGAGCACCAACATCCCTCGAAAATTATTAGTGATCGTTGCATACGAAATCTTGCATTCCGAAAGACACCATTTCCGTGGGCGTTCTGATATGTTTCAATTACTTGTATCTCGTTTCTCCTAGCTGCGATTGCCAGATTTGTAAATACAATATTTTGTACATGCAAAACAATAATACAACACAATATGACTCTAAAATTAACGTTTTACGATTACAATTTTATAAGGGGACGATACCTTTAGAAAATTATCATTTTGCAGGGAATATTTTTCAGGAATGATAGATCTCTTAGATAGATGACGCATGCATGCAATCTGAGATCTACCCCTGTCGATTCGTTGATATACACAGAAGCAACGTCCTCGAGATTGTACAATCAATCCGGAAGTGAACGCGCGCGCGTCACCGTGGAAAGTTGTAAAATTGCGGCGCGATGTGTACGCTGATAAGTCATCATCATACTTATCTAATCGCATCCGATGATTTCTCGCGGCGCGCTTAATGATCACCGCCTCGCGCTGAGGACGTCTAATAATAGGACAATGAGACGGAATAATGGAAAATAAAAGTCAAATTGATTTAATTGGGCTTCCGCTCAGCGGAAGCGGATATCTTCAACAAGGAGGATAGAGTTTCCGATTAGCCTCCTTCCCCGAGCTTAAATTAAATGCGTTAACTTTCATCGTCGCCGCGTTCCTCAAGACTCGCCTTGTCTTTCAAATCACCGTCCTCGACGGCAGATCCTAATCTCCCGTGACCTTCGAACGCATCCGGAAAGAAGATTTAATCTTAGCGAATCGATCACTCGACCTTCGACCGTTCAAATTGCCGAGGAAAGCGCGTGGGTTTTTTTTTATCATCAAGTCATTCACTCATCTCGTCGCGAACGAATATAAGTGCATGCGTTGAGAAAAAAATCGCGAGGGACGTTCGATTATGTTGATTGAATAATCGAATATAAGCTAACGTCTCCGAGATTTATTATTGTCGATTTATTGCTCGTCAAGAAAAAGTGATTTACACATTAAACAGTTCGTATCTTTACGCGTATAACATAATATAGAATTATTTTTGTTTTAGGAAATAAATAAAAATGACAAAATCGCTAAAGCTAAAAATGGCAAAAACGAACGTGCAAGATTCCGTTTAGGAATTTTGGCAAGAAATCACGTAGAATCTAATCGAGTCGATCGGATCGCAGTCTCGAGCACTTCCGAAATTTTCCGGTCTAATTGAATCCATATCTTGCCACCGAATCGCCCTCGATATCTCATTGCCGCAATCTCTCGATCGCAACAAAATCCTTGAATCCACGGTCAAGAAAATCCTGACACATCAAGCGCGCAAAATATAGTCGCTATACTCCGAAACAACGATTAATTCTAATAACACCATATTTTCATCATATTCCGCAATTGATGATCATCCCGAGATAGAGTCGCTTAATCAAAGTGAAAATAGAAAAATAAGCCGTCTCAAATTAATTAATTGACGACAGCGAGTGAATGGGCAAAATGACTCCATCAGATCATCATTCATGTAAAAACGAAAACACGCGGAAGGGTTAAGACGCGCGCGAGTTCTGTCACCTTGGAACGGCGAAGACCGTACTCCTCGTTGGCGGTCTTGAGGACTCCTAGAATCGATTCCGACTAATTCGCGGACATCGTCGGCACTCAATGACTCACGATGACATACACCACACACGTATACGAGTTCGAAACTCACAATTAGTTCTCATTGCGGCAAAGCCGGCTGGCACGTATGTTTACGCTGCACGAAAGACATTGAAGGGGGCCTTGTTGCCTCGTCGGCCTGCACTTCCGCGTATCAGGCCGCTATCTTGTCTCTTGCGGCCGTATCTATGCGACAAATAACGCTTTTTCTCGCCGACACGAACCTTCCTCAACCAGACGTAATGTGTCTTTAATGCATTTTATCGTCTTAAAGTATTACGTTGAATACTATTACGCGCTCCATGTATTACTTATCTCCGGAACGAATATGACACGGAGTGAAAGACGAGATTGAGTTCTGTGAGCTCCAATTTAGGCCGAAAAAAGATCGAAACTCAAAATTTTAGACATAACATCGTGGAAGAAAATAGAAATAATAACGGACTATGATTCAAAATAAGTAACGCTACAGTTCTACTAATGTACTGATAACCATATATAATGATAGAAATAATTAAAAACGACACTAATTATATTCGTAATTATGTTCATAATTAATGTCACTTTTAGTTGTTTCTAGACTATGCAATTAGTTAGTCGTACAAAAATTTAATGAATGCGTAGCCTTTGTGATATGGAGAAAAAAATTGGCTGTGTTACATCATCAAGTAGCGCAAGTCGATCGAATTTTCACAAAAAATTGCAACGATAAAAAAATCAGCTTAGCTCTTTTATAGATTTATTTCATATGACACACTATTCTAGTCTAAATAATATATGGATGACGGTAGACAGGTAGAGAATTTATCACACCATAAAAGTCGAGCAAACGCTTTTGCAGCGTTAACAACACTCGCTTGATTTCTACCTCACATTTCGGACGACTCGGGATAATCATCGAAAGTGAAGAGGGAATGCTGATTGCCGTCTCTTTTCTCGGCGAACACGGTTTTACCTGGAATACGAGGACTCGTCGCGATCTAAAAGGAATAATCGACCGTTCTTTGTGCCGAAGGTCTACACCAGGAACGCGCACGGCATAAGAGGACACGTGGAGGCATACGTGGCCGCCTTCGACAAGTACTGGAACCTCGCGCTCGAGGACTGCTTCGAGGTCTGGTCCCGCAAAGTCAAGAGGAAAGCGCCCGCTCTCGGTACGATCATCTTATTAATTTATTAAAGTTTATACTGTGATTGTTTTTATTTTATTTAAAGATTTTTATATTAATATTAGAATCATTAATTAGAGATAGTTCAATTTTTCTTAGAGAATTTGTTGTTGAAATTATTTTCTTCATAATGATATTGTTGTCCCAACAATGGAACGCTGGCCGTTGAATTGGCGAATGCTGTTATTTGTGATATCAGTCATTACATGGATGATCTACGATTCCCGCGCTTCAGCTGATCAATTGAGAATCAATTTTTCTTTACCAAGGTTTTGCGAATTAAATAAATTACAAGTAGATAATAATATCTGCGACTATTATTCGATTCAAAGATTTTATTTTAACAACATTTTAAAATCAGGATTAATAATATATTTGATATCCATCAATTATATTTGATATTCATGATATCCACAAGCGCATAATGCAGTTTCTCTAGTTCTGCTATTCGATTTTATATTTTATTGAGAATTGCAATGGAACTGTTGTAGGAGAAAGGATTAGCTATGATAATCTTGTTATGTCTTATGCTAATCACACGTGGAATACTTTGTATTTCAAATCATGAACATTGATGATAGAAAAAAAGTTACAAAGTCTTGACTGAGAATATTGAAATTGCGTAGAATTACAACCTGTTCTAGTTATTACATAAATCATTTAATCGCGCGTATAAGAATCAAGGATAAATTATAATTTTCAATGTAGATTTTCAAACGGGAATGACAGAGAATAATCTTCTCGTATTTTAATCATGCTTGATGCAGAACACCTATTAATATAATTTTCAAGAATAATACAAAAACTGTAAAATTTTCAAAATTTACATATAACATCGTACAATCTGAAAGGGATTTACAGGTATAAATTTACGCCCTATTGAAATTCATAAGCGACCTCGTTTCTCGGCAATTATAGATTCTTGACGCTGTAATAATCGTTTTCGGTATATAAATATGCAGATGTATATGGTATTGTGCAACGAGCAAAAAAAAATCACGAGTGCCAGACTCGAGATAGATGCGATGGAAAGGAGTCGGCCGATCGATTATTCTCGCCTCCTCGTGAGTTTTTGCGTCTCACGAAGATACAATGCGACACGATGGTACGAGAGAGAAAGAGAGAGAAAGAGAAGAGATGCTAACCGAGACGGATAATAAAAAACGAGCTCTATAACCTCCGACATTTCGAAGCACAAATGATACGGCCCTAAAGAAAAATAGATACGCACAGCGATACGCAATTCCTCTGGAAGGTACTTTACAAAAGTATTCGGTTTGGAAATTTCAAGACTGAATTATTGGAAAATTATTCAATGTCTTAGTTTCTCCTTTTACAGCTTTCATATAAAATTAAAAATGCAATATACAAAGTCTTACGATATTTATAAATTTCTTTCGAAAATAGATATTCGCAGGTATCACTGAATATTTCTATCGCGTAAATATTTCACTTTTTTTTTAAAGATATCTGATACGCTGCAAAGTTGTAGGTTAAAATAGAATTTTCGAGCTTTTTGAGCTAAAATATGAACTAAAAAATTTCAAATAAAGAAAAGTTAGTAATTATTTTAATTAATAAAAATTGCTTTCGGAAATTATCATTTTTATCAGTTCGACAAATATACATGATAAATCTTTAGCATAATATAATATAAAAATGTTTACATGTAATATGTGTGATATCTACGTGATAATTTCTGTTCGTGAGTTATGAGCTATAAGCATTGTACGTATCAATGGCATATTTTTAGAATATCGGAATTCAGTGTAGGTATATATAGTCTGCATGACGTTTCAAGGAACTTAAAACTCGTGAATTTGTCTCTTATTGTTTGCTTCGTCTCCGTCTGCCACCTGATATCGATACGGAATGACGGAGACAATTTGTCATCGGCTCAGGGCTGTAATAATCAGGGACCCGGACCGAAAGGATATTTCGGTTCGGTTTCGGTTACGGTTTAATGAAACGTCAAATAACTGTTCCGGTTTCAGTTTTTTGACCAGAGAAGAAAACCGAAACCGTAAAAATTACGGTTTTTTCGGTTCTTTTTCCGGTTCTTAATCTCTACAGGGTGTTTCCGGACATTTGAGACAAACTTAAAGGGGTGCTAGATCTTGGTAAATTGAACAATTTTTGTTAAGTAACCCGTACCCGACGACGCCTCTTTAAGGACGTTCACCGGTTATAATCGTAGTCAAAATTTTATACTCTAAATCGACGTGAAAACATCCGACTATTTACGGTTACAGGCTGAAAACTTTTGGATAGTTCTGTCCCTCACACACAGAACAAAATACTATTCTGTCATTTTTCTCCTCCAGTCGCTTTTTTACGTCGAATAATCGTGAAAATCGAGGTCTATTTATTATTGTATTTCTAAATCTAGATGGTTAATATTTTCGGGTTTTTTTACTAGTATTCCTAAAGTGTCCTTCTACTATATAGGTATCCGTTTTTCATAACTTTCTTAAAATTTGTTATAATTATTAAAATTTAAAATACGAGATTTCCGTATTCTTTGTGTATCCAATACATGGAAAAAATGCAATTTTTGATAGCGATTATCGCGTTCGGGATGGTTAATTACTTTAAGTTGTACAGACGACACAGACGTGTAGATACCGCACTATTAATAGCATAATGGTCTAAATTTCAAGCAAATACATAGAAAATCGATTAGCCGGTGAACGTCCTTCAGATACTAAACGTCGTTTTTCGGCTTGTTGAATGCTGTTTGATTTCTGTATGGTTTTAAAAAATCATACGTATTTTAATTTTATTTTGTTTATTTTATTACAACAAATGTTCAAAATGGCGGCCTGCAACCTCAATACAAGCATTGCATCTACGGTGCATTGTAGATTGAGGTATTTGTATTGAGGTTGCAGGTTGCCATTTTGAACATTTGTTGTAATAAAATAAACAAAATAAATATTAAATAGTTATTCGACCGTGCATATGAAACAAATTAAATTAGAATAATTGCCATAACACCCCAAAAGCTTGGATCTAAATAGCCTAATATTATTTCTTGTGTGAATACACATATTATTTATTTCCAACTCTTGAAAACTGTGCGCCGACTAGATTTGTCAGACTTAAAAACACAGCTCCTGTTAATAGTGAAAATCCCGTCTCTCCCTTTAGTTAAATCGATTCGATTGCACTTTTGATGTTAAAGAAATTATTGCGAAAAATATCACCCCAGCCAGGGTTCGAACCTAGGTTTGCGGGAGGTTCCAGGTTCGAACCCTGGCTGGGGTGATATTTTTCATAATAATTTCTTTAACATCAAAAGTTGAATCCAATCGATTTAATTAAAAAGAGGGAGAGAATTTTCACTATTCCAACAGGAGCTGTGTTTTTAAGTCTGACAAATATAGTCGGCGCACAGTTTTCAAGAGTTAAAAATAAATAATATGTGTATTCACACAAGAAATAATATTAGGCTATTAAGATCCAAGCTTTTGGGCCGTTATGGCGATTATTCTAATTTAATAAACAAAATAAAATTAAAAAACGTAATTTTTTAAATTCTAATCTAACCATAACAATCGACGATAATCATTCCAGCTTAAAATCGCAACTTAAAACTTACTAACGTTTTTTTTGTTTGTATTATTTGCTTGGCCTTGGATAACAGTCATTCTTATTAATACACACTTGACCAACGAATCCTGCATGCAGTTTCCGAAAATTCAGGATTCGAGTGATAAAAACTAAAAGCATCAAATATAAAACTTCTGCTCTTTTTTTTCGAAAAATCGGCAAAATTATATGTGAAATGCAAAGATTCTATGTTTTTCTCTTCCAATCTTTTTCGCGATCGCGTCTCTTAGTCGTCGTTAGAAAGAGAGCATCTTCACCACCGACGCAAAAGTACGATCCACTTTTAATCCGCGGGATTCCCATTCTTCATTCGTCGCACGAATCGATAGGGTTTAACGAACTCGCCTCTGGGGAGTACGCGCGCGCGCGCGCACGGATCGTTCGTCTTTATTTACATCGCGCGGCAAAAGGGCGGCAGCCGTGGAAGAGCAGAGAGGAAGGGTCGTCGTATCGCGCGCGCGAAAGGGGATAATACATCCCACTAAGGTCGCCGCTTTGCGGCAGGAGCAAGGACCGACCTTGACTACGTATAGTGGTCGCCGGCGCGCGCGTTCGATACGCGTTCGAGGAGGAGAGGAGGTCCGCGCGCGGCAGCGGACCCCTCTTCGCGTGCGCGCTTTCTCGCTCATTTCTTCTCTGCCTCTTTCCGCCGATTCTTCTTCTCCTCCTCCTCCTCCGCCTCCTCCGCGCGTCTACTTTCCGCCGTTTCTCTTCCGTCGATCCTCACCTCCTCCGCCTGTCGTTCCGCGTGAGACGCTTCCCCAATGCTCCGTATCTCCCCTCCCCGCTCAGGCAACAATTTTCCTCTCACGCGTTACCCTCATCCCTCCTTTTCTCCTTCGCCACGTGCCCTCCAACCTAACCTTCGCCTCTTGTTTTCATTCATCCGCACCGGTCATGTCAAACATGCGAGTTGACAAACATACGTTCCAACTTGGAAATCTTATGTTTCGTTCATATGCAAGTTATTTTTAAACGATAAATAGTGTAAGACTGTAAGAGAAATCGAAAAAAATATAACGATTGATATATCGTGGAATGGATAATATTTTAGCTGCAGTTCTTTGATCAATTTACAGTCGATTTTTCTTCGAATTATCGAAAAAATTTTCAACTTTGAATATCTCGTCAACCAAGATTCTATTCGAATAAAATCTATAGAAAAAAATATAGTTTTATCTGTTAAAAATTTGCAAGTTATTTACTAAGAAAGTAAACACTTCCGCCAAGGAACAATCGATTACCTACATATTTAGAATTCGAAGAAATCCCAATTAAAATAACATCCGCTGTATATTGAATTTCTTTCCCGATTTTTCTCAGAAGTACAATCTATTTCCCAGAAGGGTTAGATAAAAGGCCCTTCTATAGTCGATAATCCTCTGGATTACATATCGCACACGTTTTATCGCGAGTTTTTCGGCGAACTTACCGACATTTTATCGTATAACTTCAATTTCCGTTCTGTAATCTCGTGATTTTTACCAGACAAACCAGCGCCTACCTACGCGTGTATAGGTGCATTCTTTGACGCGCCAATTTTGCTTTGCATCCCAAAGTTCGCGAACTCAAAAGGTTTGCTCTCCACGATTTGATCGGTCGATCGTACGTTGGTCACATCAAGAAAAGAACCTACGTCTGGAGTTGCAATTTGATGAAAGCGTCTCGGACAGATTTGACTTGAATGCATGTGATTATTTTTTATCTTGCTTAACATACATGAACAACTTGCAATATGTGCAACTAATCAACGAGATAGTCTGTAATTGTTAATTTTTACGGCACAAGATTAATAAATAGACTTAATGTATTCATGGAACAACGTTGCATGTGTAAATATTATTATATTTTGGAGAATATACAGGGTGTCCGCGTATAAGTGACCACCACTTTTTATCTTGCAAACTAAAAGAGACAGATCAAACAAATATGATAACAAATTAAATGGTTTTAATTGAACTTTATTGTGAGCATAGTGATTACTTATAAAAATTATCTATGTTAGAGAACGGAGTAGTATGCATAACTTTTCACGGTAATGTGAATATTTTGATATAATAAAAGTTGTAGTGTTCTTTCTAAGGAATACCACGAGGTATGACATAACACATTTATCTTATAAATTATACGAGTTTTGTTAAGTCAAAGTTTCGCGGGTGACTACTACCTTTTCAGTTTCGGCCCTGCGGTGTGGCTAACAATAAAGCCCCAGACACAATGCCAGGCAACAGGCAATAGGAAATAGGAATAACATAGCCTATTGCCTGTTGCCTGGCATTGTGTCTGGGGCTTAAGTTCCGACTCTCGCATTAGCGATTGACGTGTGATACGTTGTGATCAGAGATGATGATTTAGCCGGAACTTAGCCACACCGCAGGGCCGGAAACAGAAAAGGTAGTAGTCTCACCCGTGAAACTTTGACTTAACAAAACTCGTATAATAATTTATAAGATAAGTGTATTATATCATACATCGTTGTATTCCTTAGAAAGAACACTACAACTTTTATTATATCGAAATATTCACATTACCGTGAAAAGTTATGCATACTACTCCGTTCTCTAACATAGATAATTTTTATAAGCAATCACTATGCTCACAATAGAATTCTATTAAAACTATTTGATATCATATTTGTTGGGTCTGTCTCCTTTAGTTTGCGAGATAAAAAGGAGTGGGGCCACTTATATACGCGGACACCCTGTATATTTGATTTTTTAATAAAAAATGAGCGTTGACTGAACTATCAACTCACATGCAGAGGCTATAAATTTAATTAAGTTTCTATAGCAACGTGGAATTTATATGATCCTATTAAAATTAAAATATTTATGAAAACATTATTTTACTCATGTCATGCTTTAAGGGGGGAACCTGCTATAGAACGCTTGAAAAAGAATAATTTTTTGCGATTTTTTTCTCGGCTAAAAAAACAAATTTTTACTAAACTTCTGGGGTGTTTTAGTACACATTTTGACATTAACAAAAAAATTTTTTATACAAAAATATTGATCTTTAATATGAAATGTTTAGCGATATTCACAACGCCTTTTTTTCATTCTCGTACACTCTAGCGTGCGTAATTTGTGTCTGTAACAAAAAAACAAAAACTTAATTTTCATGTAATTACCTTCTATGTGAACCTAATAAACTTTTTAAATATCGAAAATTAAACAAATTGTAAGACTTTGAAGAAAAACTGAAGTGAAACTTTTTCTTCAAAGTCTCACAATTTGTTTAATTTTCGATATTTAAAAAGTTTTTTAGGTTCACATAGAAGGTAATTACATGAAAATTAAGAAATGTTTTTGTTTTTTTGTTACAGACACAAATTACGCACGTTAGAGTGTACGAGGATGAAAAAAGGCGTTGTAAATATCGCTAAACATTTCATATTAAAGATCAATATTTTTGTATAAAAAAATTTTTTTGTTAATGTCAAAATGTGTACTAAAACACCCCAGAAGTTTAGAAAAGATTTGTTTTATTAGAGCCGAGAAAAAAAATCGCAAAAATTATGCTTTTTGAAGCGTTCTATAGCAGGTTCCCCCCTATAATGTTACGGCAACATGATTAAAATTACTTTTCCTTATACAATGTAAAGTTTTATACTTTACTAATTAGGTCTAGAAGGAAACTCCGTGGGGTACCTGTTGAGGGTTAATTTATTTCCTTCCTTACAATTTAAGCAAACTATTCTTAAAAGGTTAATGGAACCTCATAACGGCGTTGCGAGGCAACGCCAGGAAACGTGTGTTAGGACTAAATTCTTCCGTCGTTGTTTATAGCATCGTCTAAAAGCGACGCCATAGGCGGCTCTTCCTCTCTCTTTCGGCGCGCCGAGTTCAGGGTTAGTTG
Organism: Leptothorax acervorum; assembly: GCA_035220615.1. NCBI lineage: Eukaryota > Metazoa > Arthropoda > Insecta > Hymenoptera > Formicidae > Leptothorax > Leptothorax acervorum. The sequence continues at coordinate 120,244 of JASTWQ010000043.1, read as the reverse complement.
GCCTACTGACGTACTTCGGAACGTATCGCGAGGGGTCGCGAGGTCGTTGATACGAGGCTAAGAAGGGAGGGTGGAGTAACCGGCGACCTTGGAGAACAGCCCAGCAGGATCGATGCCTTCCCCGTGTACACGTGTCCTGTTAGCTCCTCGTGCCTGCCTTCCTGCCTGCCAACCCCCTTCCGACCCTCTCGTGGCCCTTCCGTTCCCTCCGACCCCAACCCGCTTATCATGGTCCCCGCGCGCTTCTACGGACACGTGCTGGCACATAAACAACCTTCCCAGACTTTCCTCGTGACCTCAGTGAGGATTTTCTTTCCGAGGTTTATTCACGGCACCATACGCACTTCCCGATAACTTCCACTTAATATCAGCGTTCAAAAATTTAGCATTTTTAGTCTAATTTCGTCACATTACATCTATACTCTATAGGCTCGTTATACTAGCTCATCACAATGGAAATGTTCTAACTATAATTCGGTATTTAAGTTATCTCAAGATTTTAATATATTAGATATTTATACCTACATATATCAAAAAAGATGTCGTCTGAATAAATTTAATATTATAACACTAATTTTACTAAACTGTTTTTTAAAAAATAATTGCTGATTTTTTAGACACCTAAGATAAAATACTTTTGCGAAACGCTTGTAGGAACTAACAAGATTTTAAACGCTAAACATTTGATAATAAAAACGCAGCTGATTTATCTGCCGCATAAACTTACATAATTAGAATTTTGTGATGCACGTCTACATAAATCACACAGTAATATTATTATTTTAAATTAAAATCTCGCAAGAATGAATTCACTTTCTTTCTTCAAAATATTTGTATTTTTTTTATGTAATATTTTTCATCTTGTCATTGTATTTTCACAGATACGTTTCCTATTTCAACTGAACAAAGGTTCTATTGCAATTATGGCAAACGAGCGGAGTCATTCACGCGTTTACATATTCACACTATATTAAAATCCTAATCGCTGTGTTACTCGAGCGAAAGAAATATATGGCAAAGATAAGATATGGCAAAAACTCGACATTGCATTTTCGATTCAGGTGCTGATGCAGTCAAGGTAGAGCCGACAGAAAACGATGTCCCTAGGGCGGTAGTGAAGAAGATCGAGGGAAAGACGGAGACCTTGGAGAGACACGTGCCGCAGATGCTACTGAGGGGAGAACAAGTCGCTATAATCGTCAAAATCAATTGACTATACGCTTTATCGCCTCAAGGTTCGTCCACAAGCACAGTGCCACGTACAATCAATTACGCAGCAAATACAATGTTTTTCTGTTACTCATTATTTATTCCTTCTATATGAAGTTTTATACTCAATATGTTGTACGATAAATATTTTGATATCTATAAATGTTTTAGAATGTTTATGTTCGCGCGAAGTTCTCTGGATTGTATAACGGAATTTGATTTTCTCGAAGTATCTCGGAATATATTAATCGGATAGGTAATGAAATTCAGCGTCATCTACTTATGCGACTACAATATAACGTTGCGTCGTGATTTACATAACCGGAATAAATATACATTCATTTTTTACTCCCCCTCAATGCAATTTGTATAATAAATATTTTTTGAACAAAAAAATATTATTTAAAAAATTCTTCGCAAATGCATAATGAAATTTCACCATCCTGGCCAAATGGCCTTTTTCTCTTTCCTCACCTATCCTGTTTCTTCTCGCTATAATTAATTTTCAACAAGACAAACGTATACGTTATTAAGTAGTTACGTCAAAGCGACGCGCGGACGCGCCCCTGAAATTATACGGGGAATCGAAACCTGGAGGTCACCGAGACTGGACTTTCTCGCGACAGATGCAAGGACTTCGATGAGAAAACGAAGGGAAAAAAAAAGGAAGGAACGTGATTCGAGATGAAAAAAATGAGAGGTCAGTCTATATCGTCGGCGTGGCCTTCGGGCGCACGTACGAACGATGAAGATGACGGAGGTAAAAGCTGATAGAGCTCTAATCCGCGGCGTGCGTCGTGCGAGCATCGACAAACGAGGAAGTCGAAGGCGGCGAAGAAAGTTAATTCGCGCGATTGTCCGGCGCGGCGTCGCGCCGTTCCACCGTGACTAAACTCACGGTCCGCGACTGGTTTTTCCCTTCTAGCGCTCGTCGCCCTCGTAAATGTCTCTTTCACTCCCTCCCACCCTCGAGGCAACACGAGGCGGAATGCGCGCGTTGCCGGGAAGAATAAGAAAGTTTCGATGTCGATTACCGTACCGGGTCGGTGCCCGCCAGAAAACCGCGGCACGACGTACATGATTAACCCCGTCATGTCAGCGACGTTTATACTTATCAGCGGGAGAAGATCGATATTTCTCGCGAGTCGATCTCACGATTGCGATTGCGATTGCAAATATAAACATTCTATTTTGGAAGCTTTTAATTGGAATAGTTTCATACCTGGAAATGTATCGCTCATCGCGAAATTGTCGGAATGGCTTTTAACGATCGATGAGGGTGATATATGGATTTATAGTTTTTACAATATATATATATATATATATATATATAATATATTATAGAATTAAGTGTAAGTATAATATATATAATATTTGTTATACTTTTCTGATATCTTTGATTGTTGTTATGATTATTTTTTTACTTAATTGGAAAAAATTACGTGAAACGCAGTGAAATTCGAGATATAATAGCATATAGCGTTCTATGTGTATATTGATATATATAGATTGTATGTTAAATGCGCAGCTTGTCCTAGGCATGGAGCACTTTCTCTTTAGCGCAAATACTAAAGGCCAATCTGATTGTGAGAAGGATGCTGGTTGTTTCATGGTCGTAGCATCGGTTATTAACATATACTAGATAACAGCTTTTGCGTACTTCCTTTCGTCTACCTAGCATGACGTTGATAAAAATGTCGAGGTCGCGATGATTTTTAAATTATAAATAGTTACAACTCAGAAGTTTTCACAAATTAAGCATCGAGAGCATGCAAATACACAAAATCGCGTCCTTCGTTTAATTTCAAGTTGAATTTACTTTAGCAGAATTTTAACTATAGAGAGCTAATTAAAACGATGTCTTCATAAAAAGATCGACTTCATTAAACTTTAATACCAACAACTCCGGAAAAGATACGCCGTGTATAATTCAAGGCTCATCCACTACGCGTATTTACCCACGGGCATTGCGCATTATCACCGGGAGTCGCGTCGAAATGACACGTAGTGCGCCACGTTACACCGCTACTCTTCCGTAATTAGTAACTACAACTCGCAGCACCATTATTTTTCGTATCGTTTCCCCCTTACCGGCGAGAAAGAGGAACAGAGTCAAGCGTGGCGTTATCCCCAGACTCAACACGGAGTATCTCGCGTACGAAGCCGCGTTTCCTCGTCGCTCGCGGCCGTTGTTCCAGCTAATCGTTCTAAAATCATAATTTTTTCCGCTCGCGAAATCGCGCGCCTTCGCCAGCCTTCTCGCTTCTGCGTCGCGGAAAAGTGCATCTCGTCGGGGCACGGTGAAAGCACGAACCACCTCCCACCCCCTTGCCCTCTGGATCACGAGCGGCCAGGGGAACGAACGCGCCGCACTCCCGGGGGGCCCTCTCACTTTCGCTCTCCGGAGAAAGTCCGGCCGCCCCGTCGACGTCGTCGTGGGCCCCCCGTTTTCCCCTTTCCTCTTTCATCCTCCCCATACTTTGTGGAACCCCGCCTCGCGTCTCCAGCTCCGTAAAAAGAGTCTACTTGCGATCGCACTCGCCTTGACGACCAGAACTACGGTGCACGCTGTTGCAAATCCCCCCCCCCCCCCCCTCGTCCTCCTCGCCCGCTCCTCCCAATCTGCCGCCGCCCCCCTCCACCCCCCCGTCCCGTACCCGCGACTGTTGTGCACTTCTTCTGCGGTGTGCTCTCGCGATCCGACGAGGGGTTAATGAACTCCTAGAGCAAACCATAACCTTAGACGGAGCCCTCAGAGAAGCGCGGGAATCTCGCTACCGACGACAGACTGACGGGTACCGCGGCGTGTATAATTTATAATCGAATTAGTGCTTTTGTTTATAAACGCGTTAGGTCACATTTGATTTAATTCGCCTTTTCACATGACGATGATTTCTTGAAGGAAAATCTGTTGTGGTGTAGCAATCTCATCTTTTATTTTAAATAAAAAAATCAGAGATATATTCCAACAACTAATAAAGAGAAATGTAATTATTTAGTTACAAAGGCTGACATTTCTCGATTCTTAAATCGCAAAGTCTTCAACTTTGAACTGTGACTTGAGATCTTTACATGTTCATATTTTGCAGTCATTGCATCCAAAAATCTTCACATTCTCAATGTCCGAATTTTACAATCTCCAGAATCGCGTCGATGTCTTGGCTCTTGAGGATACGTGCGGCACATTTCGTACTTACGGCGGAAAGTAAACGGTGCCGGGTTACAACGCGAGAACGATCGCGCATATCAAGGGAAAGTATCTCAGAAACACGTGCGATTATCATACGATGTTCGCGGACTCCAAATGGGTGCCTTTCGGCGGAAAACACACGCGGCGACGCTTTTATAAAACGGCGTCGTTAAGAGAGATGCGAGTGAGATACACGATTAAGATTTGTGGACGGGGGACCTTGGCGCGCATTGTTCGTGTGCGATAATTGGCTACGGTTTTGTATGCGTGCTCCTTCGACTGACAGAATAGTTTATCTCTCGTATGTCTCTTTCTCTATCGAACTTACTCGCGTTATCTCTCTCTCTCTTTCTCCCTCTTTTTCTCTCTCCTCTCTTGCACTGGAAGATAGACTCTATAGTGGTAGAACGTCGGTCCAGGGCCGACGAGCGAGCGCCTTGGAGGCGTAATGACGATCATAGAAACTCTCGAGGCCGACCCACGAGACCCAGAGTTTCGCGAAAGCAAGACAGAAGATTCGCAGAGAGACAGATACGTATGAGATGTTTCAAAATCACAACAGATATCTACCTACTGAATGAATTAAAAAATACTTATATATACCGATTACGATAATTAGAGAAATATTTGTTCTCGAATGGAAAGACATCGAGATAATGCTTTAACAACAAAGTCGAATCTCTCGATTTTGACTGCATTTTTTGATAGAAGTATCAAAATGTTTAATGACGAAGATTACTAACATAAGTCACTTGCGATAAAAAGGAGAAAGTCTTTGCTAAGATAAGATCAATTCTGAATTGCAAATCCGTATGGAAAAAAGAGAAACATATTCTGTATATATATATATGGCATTGGTATCACATTGAGTGATCATAGATGTATATGTATAATTTGGATGACTTATACTCAAGAATTAAACTTTATACCGAAATTACGATTTCTCGGCATTGTGTGTTCCATGAAACCATACTCAAAAATAAAAAAAATTACATTAATATATGTATATGTATAAAAATAAATACCTGTTTTACCTATGTTGCACATTATTCAATTCTTGACATTAATTAATTAATCCATATAATTTCTAATACTGCCAATATACATCATACAATATAAATGCGTGTTATCATAACAATATATTGTATTTAAAAAAAATCAAATATTTTGCATAAAATTGACAAAATCCTCGGCAAAAGATAGATATTAAAAATTAGCAAATCATAAAAGAGATTTTTTTAAATTTAATTAAAAGATATTGCTTTTACCTAAGTTCAGGAATCCTGTTTTTTTTGCGATCATAAACTACAGTTTAAATAAGAGAAGAATCCGATACCTATATCATTAATTCAAAGAAGTGAATCTGTCGACTTGGAGTAGCACTCGCGCGAATCGTGACACGTCGTTTTCGCGACTGTGGAAAAGCGTGTCGCGATAACTATGGGGAGGTCACAACGGCGAGATTAATCGGGCCGATAGGCAGCGGCGCGGAAAATTTTAAATCATGACCTCGGAATTCGCGCGATAATGGGCATTATCGCGTGTGCTGTGGACCAACGGAATGCATCGCTCGTGAGCGATGTCGCGGACTGCATCCTTCGACGTCTTTTACGTCGAGGAAATCCCCCCGCGAATGATAGGCTCGTCGCGCAATGCATGTAACGACGTTACGCGAGATAAAATCGCGAATTACTGTGTATATTCGCGATAACGAGTACATCGCGTGCACGACGCACGCGTTTTAACGATGCAATCATGGCCCACCGAGTAGTATCACCGAGTTTTCGTTTTGCCGAAGAAAACGAAACAAATACACACGTCTCTTTCGTCAAGTATAAAAATCTTTTAACCCAGAAATTAACTTACACAGCCTACGTTATAACGGATAATATATGAACAGAGCGTGCGAATATGGCACAGTTCAAAACCTTTGTTTTTTAACGTAATAGTAATACTGTAATAGTAATAACAAATCGGCAGGAGTGTGCAAATACAATTCGCTTACAAAAGATTTCAAATTGCGTCAAACACTGCATAGATTAGAAATTTTTTTATAGATTTAATGGATCTATGACGCGAATTATTGAGTAAGGCCTTGGTGGAAAACGGCTTTTCTTGTTTCTCCCACCCGAAGTACCGCGGCACGAGAGAACACAACTACATTACGATTACGAATTAGGATCCGTCTAACGGAACTCATCCCCGTCAGCTTCAATTTCCAACGTGCAATCGCCATGCAATCTCAATCTCTCCCCGACGCACAGTCTCTGACACGACTTACACTCCGCGAAGTGTTGAAAATAACCACTCCAACGTCCCTGACGAGATGAGAATGTTGAGTTCACCGCGAATAGTGCGTTAGCTGTTGCGACTTCGCACTTCCTACTCGAGCCTCGTATACGCATACTTCGCGCGAGCGCACGCATGTGGTGATTCGTGCGCGTACGTGTGTGCGAACTAACAACAATAATAAGGTTGAGTCATGCGCGTCAGAGACCTTCGCAAACAGAAGAAGGGCCTTGGTCCGTGCCCCGGGCAAGGCGAGGATCTCTGTCGTGATTACTCGAACGTGTGCGGCCTCCTTCTCGAATTCAACGTCCTTTTTCGGAATTATGAGACGTCTGAAAATTTGTGGACCACCATCGACGATACCATGTAGTCCCTTCCGTCTTTAAGTAACAAAAGAGATATATACGTGAAAACTTGCTTCGGAAGAATTATTAAGACATTAAAAATCGAAAGTGAACGCAGTAATAAAATTATACTAAGACATTCGAAATATCAATTAAGTTTAAAGAAATAAAAGAGAGAATATTTCAAATTAAAAATTAATTAAATGTTGCAAATTAAAAGTCAAAGGTTCAGCAATGATTATCCGACTTATTTTTCGCATATATATTTTAATTATAATTTTTCCATAAGGTGTCGACTTCATATTAAATTGTTAAAGCTAGTTTTTCCCAAGAAGAGCCTCTTGATGAAAAAAGGAACGCGCAGGAGGCACGCGTAAAGAAATCAGCAATCACGCCCGGTTGGAAGCCAAGGGTCGCCATCTGTTAAAATCCGTGGCCTGGAATTCGCCTGGTTTTTGTCTCTCGTGGAACATTACTCAGTGCGAGTGGCCATCGTCGCCTTGCCCTTGTAAATAATTTGTGACAAATTGCGAGAACGCATTCGTTCTGTTTGCAGTTCGCAAACGCGTACGGAATGCATCGAAAGCCGCGATATAGAAAAGCTCCAAGAATCTCCTAAGAATCTTTAATCGAAAATAAGTACATGATTTCTTAAAAGCCTTGTAGCCATTATAAGCGAAATAAACATATTATATGCAATATAACAGATTATTTCAACTATTAAATACTAATCCTCCTTGTGTTTTAAAAAATCAACGTTAAAGCTCAGATTATTTTGATCGTCGAAAAATATTGCACGGCGAGTAACCCGTGGATTTAACGATCGCGCGAGAGGAATTGCTTTTCATCGTTATATTATTTTGAATACCTATGCGCACAATCGGATCGTACGCTTAATCACTATGACAAAGCAAGCGACTTCCTTGAAGGCGACGGTCGCTTTTCAATGCGTTCGATGGGGTAGGGGGGGCTTCAATAACGGCGATGCCGTAAGGACGCATTTTACAATCCGCGTCTCCTCGACGGAGGCTGACAACGCCGTGCGTTGAAATCCGCGGCCAGTCATGTTCCCGACTGGTCAACAGTCTGGAATGGACGAGACTAACGTCGACTAGAGCGTTACATATACAACATATACATACAGCAGATCGACTCGCCACATTGCATCCCCAACCATTCGAGGCGAAACTTGGAGGTGAATTACTCGAGTACGCAATTTCGAATTTCGGGGATGCATAATCGATAATGGCATCTTAAAATTAATTGTACTTTATTGTCAAAGAACGGATTTACAATGGGATAAAATGTGGCGATTCGTTTCGCACAGTGGAACACAGTGCTCTAAAGTCAAGGAGATGTTTTTCGTAAGAAGATCGTACGAGATTTCAGTATAGCTCGAGGAGAGATAGAATCATCGAAGGTCGTTGACGTCAGCCATTGCGCTCTGAGTAATGCAATAATGAAAACGCGCGGCGCGAGAAATTAGGCGAAGCAATGCGCCTTGGAAAATTCCTGCTCACCAAGCACGTGACAAGCATGTGGAAATATCTTAATGCACGTTCCGACTACGGAGTTTTAGGAAGATGCACTTCCTGACACTAGTCTTAAAAACACAATGGGATCCAGCTGACTCCAATTAGTGCCTAGTTTCCGCATTTATTTTTACTTTTGATGACAGAAGTGAAAAATTTGTTAAAGAACAATTTATATATTTCAAAATAGAATAAAACTATTAGTACCTATAATAAAGCAAAGAGAAATATTTGGGTTTATTGTCCGTTTTAGAATTACGTAAAGCCGAACTCAATTAATCTCATCCGTGATTCAAAATTATAATCATGTGTCTCGAAAAAAAACACGCGAAAACTTGAAGCGCGCTCTAATAAACTTCAACATATTTTGAAATAAATGCTTATTGTTAGGTCACACACGACAACCGAAATTAATGATCACGGTAGAAATATACATTTACATATATTGATATACTGCGCGAAAAATTCTGACGAAGGCTAATGAGAATGTAACGGCGTCGACGACGCAAATACGCAATCGCAATTACTCAGGAATGCGATTAGATACTGTTAATTCTTCGATATGATGAATGAACTGTGCGAAATTATAATTGTCCAAACTTTTTTTTGTTGTCGTCCACAATTGTAGAACACGCGCCGACGATGCCTGCGTTTAGAAATGCGGCGAGAAAGAGAGCAGATACCGACAGATTCAATTATCACCAACCGCAGGGAGTCCGTAAGCGGGAGCATCGATTAATATCGCGATGCACGTCAGCGGCTCCGAAATCCTATGATTGATCAATCCTAGGATCTTGCCCAAGCGCCGTCCGCGCATCGTGAAATCGCATCGATTAGATGAGACGACTCTGATTCATCGATCCACGAGAGCTAATCAATAACAGCCTTGCGGCTGTCGAATCGATTGATCGTTTATCGTACGCCGCATTTGTCTCGTGAGAATATCGGTGATGTAAAAAGTACATTAGAAACCTAAATATATCATGCTTCTCTCTTTGCGCAAATACAACTCGACGTCTTATCTGAAGATAAAATCCAATAGAGTTGTTCCAATGTCACTTACTGATAAAATTTATCCAATTTATCCAAATACTGATCGATATTTCGTTTCAAAAAGTTGACTATATTCTTATAGTTCTTATTGTACTTGTGTCGTGAATGTAACTATAATATTATATTTAATAATTCCTAACAAATTTAAAAATTATATCTCGATTGTACATATTAAAGTCTTATTTAAACGCTTTTAGCTTAAGATGATCAAAGTATACTCAAGATGTAGATACATGCATGTTTTTACGTTTTTAATTTATGGCGAAACTCTACTCCGAGTAATAAACGCGAATGTCGAACATATTTTTTTTCACCGCGTCTCTTTTGCATATCCCTAATACGATGACGGTGTTGCAACCGGTTTCGGATCAAGGATCAATGGTCCTCGCGAGCGTTGGTGTTTCGAAGTAAGCACAAGACCGATTAACGACCCTAACCTAATTAGTCAACGGCAGTTCGGCAGTGAGAGAAGAGGAACGAGGAAGAGAGACAAATGAAAGGATGAATGTACTTATAAACACGAGGCAGTCGGTTGAACTGAAATATTCGCAATTCTCCTTCCGAAACAGCTTGGAATAAGAGACGCTAGTGATTATTGTTTGGTGAATATTTCACAGACATTCTATAAATAAACACCAATGGCAAATATTATCATTCATATAACAGTTAAATAAGTCAATAAAAGTGAAATAAAAAGTCCGTATAATAATAATGTTTATATTTTGCTGCGATATTCGCAGAATAATCATTCGTGAAATAATCAAGCGGAATCTCTTTCCTCTTGTTTCATAATAAGAAATATAAACAAAGAAGAAAAACGCGTCTGGTTGAAAATGAGTACTAATTATGACCCAAAGCATGTATATTATAATATACAAAGGTTAAATACGTCTTAATCGGGGTCTCATTACTAGCGAAATTAAGGTCCAATTAAGAACTTCTCAAAAGCCACATGGGGAGTATTTATTTTCGCTTATCTTCCGCGACCAGTAAAGATCGGGGATAAAGGGATAAACCACTTATATATAATTTCCTCCTTGCGACCAATTAAGTCATTAAAAAGATAATGATAACATATAGAATTTTAGTTACAATTATTTTTATTGTCTGAAAGACATCGAATACATGGATTTTCTCTCTGGTAGAGTTCGATATTAATTCTAATATCATTGGAAATTAGATTTTGAAAAACGCAAAGAAGGTTTATTATTAAAATTATTTTATTTATAGTAAAATGTTCTAAACATGATCGTGTTAATAATGGCTGAAGCCTTTTTAACATTCAACATTCTTTTAAACACGAGCGAGCGCATTTCTGGCAAATGAGGAGAGTTAAGCCGAAGATGGCATAGCTAATATTGGTGTAGCGTCCTTCTGAGTTCGCGGCAGCCTTCTGCCTTCATTGCACTGCGACTTCTCGAACTGACAGTGACATTACATATTCATACCGTACAACGTTCCACGATATATCGCTATATGACATAACAACCCGCGGCAGAGATTTTCGCGCGTATTATATTCTTTTACAGTCAAGCCCAAAGCTTGACTAACGCTTGACTGCCATTAAATTCGTGTCAATGTTATCCGTTACTAACGATCTGCCGTTACCTTCGTTTCTCTTGGCGACTACTATGTATCGATCCCGCCTATATCTTACTTTATGTCCATGGAAACGCCAATTTGAATGATGATTGATTATTATAAATAAGGCCGTGATGTGTGCATTTTATAAACTGCGCGAACAAGAACGCGTCAATTACGACTTTACTCTTATGTCTTAATCTCTCAATCGATCACACGTTCATTAATTACTTCGTACTCAAGTGAATATAAAGCGGAGTCTACAATAAAAATTTAAGGCGTAAAATTGAAGTTTTAAGCATTAAGCCCAAGATTAAGCCGTAAGAAATTGACAAATTACAGTCGAATGTGAGAAGAATATTTGACTGTGATTTATCAATTTCTTACGGCTTAAGGCATAAAGCTTAAATTTTACGCCTTAAATTCTGATTGCAGACTCCGCTTTACTGAAAATGTCGAGTCTCTTTAGCGGAGTCTACAATAAAAATTTAAGGCGTAAAATTTAAGTTGTAAGCATTAAGCCGTAAGAAATTGACAAATCACAGTCAAACGTGAGAACATTTTACTGTGATTGGTCAATTTCTTACGATTTATGACTTAAGGGGATCCTGCAGTGACAGGCGAACTCCAACGGTGTCGATAATTTCGATCGTCTAAGACGTCTAAGTTACCGACCGATATAGATTTGTCCTTGTCTAACGAGTATCTATACGATACATCTATCCTCTTCAGATCAAGGATAGACAAGGTTATAGGTTATATAATCTCTTAAGCGGCATATCTTTTTTGTTACGTGTCTGAGCCTAATTCTAACTACGGTATGTTATTTCTTCATGTTATCCGTTGTCAAAGCTGGTCTCATTTTGTAACAACAAATTGTAGAATGTTTATATGAAGCAAATGTTGTCATGACTTGAGGTGAGAGTAGGTAACAAAAATCTGCATTTCTGAAATTATTTTTATTCTCGGCATAAAATCGACCAGCGTTGACATCATTAGTGCATATACTTTAACTTCTGAAAAGGATTTTTCATTCTGTAAAGCCAATAAAAAGATATGTTGCTTCAAAAGAAGACTCGCGAAGACTCGCGTTTTATCGGTAATACAGACGGGTGCAGGATCCTCTTAAGGGGATCCTGGATACCGATATTTACAGGTGGGTGATTTTCTCCGAATTGGCTTTATAGAATTGAAAATTCTTTCACGCGTTGAAAGTACGTACAAAAATAATGCGTCTAATGGTAAATTGCAGACTAAAAACTTAAAAAAATTGAAAAAATTATATTTGATACTACTTGGAGCTGTCACTTCATGGAACAAATCAAAAGTGTCTCACAGAGCGGCCTAGATGAAAAACAGTGTTCAATCATTGAAACTAAGAATGAAGGCCTAATAAGAAAGATTTTAACCAAACTGCGTTTTATGCATGTACACACACGCAGTGTGATGGCGATGCAATCTGACAAGGACAGTAGAAAACATAGAAAACGGTCGAAATTATCGACATTTTTAGTTCCGCGCTAGATGATGGCGCTTTCACGTTGGAGGTTGGAGTTCGCTTGTCACTCCAGGATGCGGAAGTTTCCATGAAGTGACAGCTCCAAGTATAGTATCAAATATAATTTTTTAAAATTTTTAGTCTGCAATTTACCATTAGACGCATTATTTTTGTACGTACTTTCAACACGTAAAAGGATTTTCAATTCTGTAAAGCCAATTCAAAGAAAATCACCCACCTGTAAATATCGGTATCCGTGGATCCCCCTAAAGTTTAAATTTTACGTCTTAAATTCTCATTGTAGATTCCGCTTTTCTTGCCTTGTTTTTATAATTTAAAAGCTTTTAAATGTAAGCACTTTCGTGGGCCTATTCTGTAACTCTTAACGACAGTTTTGTTAGCGTTATATTTGCGTTGCGCAGATATTATACAATGGTAAAAAAGCTGCGCAACGCAAATATAACGCTAACGAAACTGTCGTTAAGAGTTACAGAATAGGCCCACAGGTTGAGAAACATCGCTGTAAATGAATGGGACTTTAATAAACGCGCGAAAAACGACACGCTCATTCGAAAAATGAAAGACCGCATTTATCATCCAAACGCGTGATGCGTTTCATTCATTAGCCTCGAACTTGCTTTTGCAAATATTTCCACTGTGACGATGACGGGTGGTGTTTACTCGGAGTGTTTCAAAATTCACCGGCATCCTTAGCGCGAAACTCGCATGATCGCGTATGTTGCGCCGTTTCGAAGGTAAACCGCTCCAAGGTAAACTAAAGTCAGCCGTGGCTGCAATTGTTTAATCGGTCGCAATAATAACACTCGATTCAGCAATTTTACGCGTCTTGCGTGATATTCAACAAACGTGCAAACACGAGTCATCACGAGGAACGTGTCCCCGTAATTTCGAGCTTTGAACAAAACATGATCGTCAAATGCTCGCTAATAAAAATACAAATCTAAAGGATTTATTATATAATTGAGCAATTTATATGAGAAAGTATAGACATGTAAAAATATACATAACAAGAATATAAATCGTACTTGGGCGACGGAAACGATATTATACATCCTTGGAAAAAGATACCTCGAAACTTTCTCATTCTTTTCCAGTTTAATGAATATTTTTAACAAATTGTCCAATACTAATATTTTGTGAGCAAAATTAAATTAATATAACGTGAAACTTACACTGAAAGAAAAATGTTTAGTATTTGCAACTATAATTGCATAGTAAAATAATTATGGTAGGGGTTCTTATTTTTATAGTTATTATTGCTATAATATTAGTAAATATAACCTTACACTGAGAAAAAAAAATAGTTACAGTTACCACATATTTACTAACATTATAACAATAATAACTATAAAAATAGGAACCTTTACCATAATTATTTCACTATGCAATTATAGTAGCAAATACGAAATACTTTTCTCTCAGTGTGGGCATATCTTTAAATTAATTTACCGTGTCATGATGGAATTATAGCAATAAGAAAAAAAAAATTGTGTTCGCATAAACTTTTACCGAATCACTATCTGCATACGTGCATACATTTCCATATATTTTACATTTAGATGTTATGTAAAAATTTCGTCAGTGCACATCAGAGACCTTTCTGAGGAGCCTATGGGCTATAATAAATTATCATTCTATTGCATATCATCAATGTGAATTCTATTTTATCTTCGACAAAGCCGAACATCTTTTTAGGCAAGGCTAACGAAACTTATCGCGCGAAAATCGTTCACAAGTTTGTCTTTTCGACACAACAACCCTTTCTTTCACAACTTGCGTTAGCACGAACAACGTTAATAGCAAAAGTTAAATCCCCTCTTCTTGCGATATACAAGACCGCCGCGCCGGCCGAAATGAGATCAGGCCGATGCAAAAACTTTCTCCGGTCGGTCCGTGCACCGGTCCTTGACCATGACCGCATTTCCCATAGTCCCCGGGGCCGGGCGGCCCGCGCAGGGCGGCCGCTTCGCTCCGCGCCGCACAACGCCGACGACGCGACGCGACGGTTGCGTCACGCGCGCGCAGGGCACGCGGCGCCCTGTGGCCTGTGCACGCGCGCGTGCGATTACGTCTAGCCGGCCGACCGGGCCGACCGCCCCCCTCTGCACGAGGAAGATAGGTTCACGCCACGCGGTCGGTAGGGAGCGGATATTCAGCGAAGATGGAGAACGATAGAAGGAGGGAGAGGGGGAGCATTGGGAGAGGAGGGACTCCGAACCCGCGATATACTCAAATCAAGAGTCAAGGCCCCGGCCCAATTCGGGTTCGTAGACCCATGGAGGATAGGTCACACGGCACGCACGCACGCACGTATACGCACACGTAGGCATCAAGCATGCACGTATACGAACACCATCGCTCGCGCCCTGCCTCCTTTCGCACTTCGCCTTCGTAAGGTCATTTACTTTTACCAGCAGCCTTCCTCAAGGTTCGCTCGCGCCTCTCCGACCACGCGTCCTTACGTCTTCGAGGATCGGGCAGGTGCGTTGAACGAATGGCCCATATACCGCAGGCCGTTTTTCAAAAGTCCCTCGCGTACAATCGTGTCGGTTAATCTTCGATTCACAATTTCGTAAATTTCGTTGAAGTATTGCCCATTGAAATTTTCGTAAATCTCTCATATGTGCCTATATTTGCGCTCGTTCCTCGCGAAAGCGCAATTGTAACGACAGCTTGATCCTCTACATTGCGTATTTCATCGATAAAGCAAGATGTTAAATAAAAATACTGACTGTGACGTATTGTCAACCACATGCAACGTTTCAAGGTTAAGCAAGCGTAATATCGACGAAAATCATGGCTCACGGTCGAAAAATAATCGTTCGACGATTGATGACAAACACAAAAATAATTTTCACGTATACTATGACGATCATGCAGAACGTAAACATAGACGTATAGCCAGATGCGCGATCGATGAGGTTTATCAATAGGAATAATATAGAAATGACGAAGACTGAGCTTATATCATTATATAACTTGTATGAAAGAGAAAGGGACATTTTCTAACCATTCGTTAGTATATAACATTTCAATATCAGTTTAGCAGAAAAATAATGACATCAGTGATCAGAATAATAATATAAAAATAACGAAGCAAATTAATATTATGTATAAAATTGTTTCTTTGACAGAAATTATTCCGTGTGTTCTCCATTTTGTAAATGTTTACACCTGTAACAAATATTTATATAACTAAAATAATGTTTATTCCACATAATATTGCAATATTCAGTTATTGCAATCCTGTTCCAAAAATTATACATACAAATAAAATAATCTTAGCATTCATGCCACATATTTTGCCGTAAATTTATCATCGACGAAACGCAAGATGCACGAGATAAACTCCTCGCGCATGCAAGAGAATATACAGTGAATATAGATATGGCGCGTAGTTCCAATTCGACTTCGCGAAGGTAAACACACGATGATACACGTGGTGCCGTCGTTCAGGGACATGGCATGACGATTTGCTTCCAACGTATAAGAGGAAATATACCTTACGATCGGCGAGCACTGTCATTAACTATCAATGCTTTCCGCGCCCGAGCAAGCGCATGAACGCGGAATAGAATTTGTGAGCGATCGGACTCGATGATAGTTAAACATTCACGCGGCGTCGGGTCTTTCAGGGTCGTCCGTGCGTACGATGCGTGCACCTTGCTGCCAAGATATATATAAAGACGAAAATACGCGGCGACAAAACAATGTCTGTTTCGATTGCGATCGCTAATTTTCCGGAAGAGAAAAAGAAACGTCGGACATTGTAAAAGAAAAAAAGGAGAGATTATGGAAAGATTGTTGTTCAAACTGGTGAAGAAATTCTTACTCGAAAAAAAAATTTCGAAGTAAGCTTTAACAAAATTTTCAAAATTCAGATTCTTAAACGAGAAACAACAAAGGCAAATTTCTAAATCTTTTTTCAAACCTTTTATTAACAAAAATATTTTCAGACTTTTAATCATTTTATTCCTATCAAATGCAAAAGTATTTCTTACGAGTCAAAATTTTTTGCTTTTGCTGCATTTTGCTGCTTTGCAATTTTCTCTCATATTCAGAACACATCGGGAATGATTTTACACAAGCCAATATTTAATTTTCCAGAGTCGACCGTGACGGTGCGTCCACGTGGTCGCAAGGCCTCTTGCATGTATACGGGGCCCTTATGGTGCGCGCCGTCGTAATATTTATCGAACGTATACATCGGTTTTGGCCCTCGGCCCTGGGCGCCACGAAGGTCGCCACGTAATCGCTCGAGGAGGAACAAGAGAGTGTGAGGGACTGAGAGAGTAGAACAGACAATTTATTACATTGCCGTACTAACGCACAACTAACGCAATAATTTATGTAACGGATTAAAATTCCTTTAAAACAATCTTTTCCAATAACAGATGGAAGTTATCGTGCCTCTAAGTTGTAATAACGCGTTACATCATCATTGCAACATGAAAAGGTGTTTCACGAAATAACGATAATCAAAACATATTATCTTTCTCCAAACTGATATGAGTCTTCACCAAGTTTGATGCTCTGATTATCTGGTAAAAAAGAAATTCTTTCAATTTACCAAACTTGGCAATATAACAAATTTAGCTAAAAAATTTAAAGTAATTCCATAAATTTTCTAAATTAATTGTTGAAATTAAAAAAAGATGAGTGTACACCAATTTATTATGAACCTCTTAACTATATCAAGGAGCATACGAGTCTTCTGCGTTTAAGCCAACCGCAAACGCCGCAAGCAAACCGAGAAGGGGGGATCGCTTGAGGGCCGAAAGTTGGCCTAGGCTGAAAATACTTGTATAAAATATAGTTCGCGTCTCTCGAGCACGAAAATCGCGCGAGCGGGTGCGTGAGAGTTCCGTGAGTTCTCATCGTTCGTGCGGGGATTCATAGCACATGTGTTTTCAGTCCAAATATATTTACTAATATTATTTACTTATAATATCGATGCCCGATTAAATTTAATTCGTATCCCTCAGGACAAAATATCGCGCCGACGAAGTGAACGTACAACCAAGCAATTCCGGTGATTTCTACGTAAATCAGTTTTTTACTTTGCGGCGTGTCGATACGTAACGCTCGCAATCACTTCCTCGATTGTATGCGATTATCGGCGGGTACACGGAGTCGTTCATTTTCGCGAGCAAGCCTCGTCGCGGCCGTTTGCTTTTCACTCGGCCTTAGTAAAAGCCTATTAAGTAACGCATGGTCCGAACGTTCGATCGCCCCGTCGCGGTCGTCTCTAAATCGCCGCGACCGGCCTTCTTTTGCTATTCCGCTGCGTGCCTACAAGCGCAACGCGCGCGTGTCCCACGCACGCGAGCGGCGTCAAGCGGCGTCTCGCGTGGGCGAAGAACCGTCGCTTTTAACTGTCACGGCCGCTCGCAGCTTAAACTTTTGCCCGAGGACACGAATCCTGAGGGCCGTTGGCCGACAGCTACGATTCCTCAATGTACGAATTATTCGAAAAGTGCCTTGATTCTTTAGTGATTAATTACTCTACTTTGTATTTTGGATAGAGCCATTACGATGGGCTGTATTTTTATATTTATACTGATAACAAATGGCCTTACATTTTATGTTAATATGAGATAAGCGTAGATTCGTATGCATCATGTCTTTTAAATACTCGCAATCTGATTTAAAAAGTATTTAATTTATATTTTTTATTATAAAAAAGAGAAGGAAAGAGCCGCGTGTAAGTTCTACTTTATTAAGTATTGCCCGAGACTGGATAATCGATTGTTAGAAATTGCACGATGATTAATTTTAGTGACAAAGTTCCCTAATTTGAAGTCAATTTGCCCCTTCAAACATTATCGAAAAATACCAAGTTCCAAAATATCAAAATGTTCAAGATATAATAATATCTGAAGCACTGTCAATAAAAGATAAATAACAATTGTCACATTTGCTGAAGATGCTAAAATTTAAAGTTTATTCCTTGCTATACTTATCGACAATATCGACATTCAACGCGAACTTTTTACGAAATGTCACTAAAACTCTCTGTTTTCAGCTTTTCCTATACAACGTTATAAAAAATTCAGCTCCAAATTAAAATCTCATCAAAGTAAAGTTCACCTAAAATTAGCGCGAATTTACAATTTACCTCAACAAAGCTTGGTTCACGAAAAAAATCTCTTAATTGCACGTAACTCGAAAATTATTGGTGTCTGGACAGTTTTCATAATCGACAGGTACTCGTCGAAAAATATATCATCAAAATTATAGCTACAACAATATTGACTTTGTGTCAAAATTACTTTGCATAAAATCGCTAAAGAAGTCCCTTACCTGCTTACCGGAATCCGTCTTGCTACGCGCGGAACTCAGGAAGAAGGAAGTGAAGCACCAACGTGTCTCCGGGCCTGTTTCCCGGCACCTGATTCCTTCCGTACTCACTGCACCCACCGAGGTAACGTTCCCTTCCTCGCTTCGCGAGTCTTCCCACCCTCGCGACAATTTTTTTCTTCCGACGCGCGCGAGCGGACGCCGCGCCGTGCCGATCCGCCGCGATTATTTACCCAGCGCGAATTGCGACAATCCACGCGACTTGCATCACGCGCGTGCACGACGCACGCACGCGGCCACGCGGCCACACGACCACCTATACGCACGCACGCACGTTCTGTGTGTGTTCGTGTCTCCCTTTATATCTCTCTCGAGATCTTCACGAAAAAGGAGCAACGACACTATATCGTTTACAGATCTCGATTCTTGAAAAGAGCACGCAAATCGGAGAAATCCCGTGTCTTTTAAATCACTCCGACGAACGGTATCATGTGCTTCTGAAAACAACACGGAGCGCGAAAGGTCCGATACAACAGCCGTCGACGGAGATCGATCTCTTAAAATGTTTTAGTTTTAAATCACCGACAATGGAAAAGAAAAACTGAATTAGTTCACTTCGATCGATTGATCGAGATTCGAGCGATCTGGTTAAAGTTAAACACTCTTACGCGTACCTCCTAAAAGTTTGACAGTTCAAGGAAACTTCTCACTCTCTTCTGTCACCTTTCTTCGCCTCGATACGTCTAATACTAAACGTGCTTACGCGGCGGTCACGTATCTCTGAATTCTATCACTATAACGCTACTTTTTATTCCGTACCATTATCCGCACAAATGCTATTTGATCTTACACGTGTCCCCCGGTCAAACTTAGAGATAACACACATTCACCGACAGTTTCTTTCCTCTCTTCCTCCCTCGTTCTCCTTACGCCGCTCTCGCGGAGCGCGTAAATAGGCGAAATCGCTCTTTTGCTCTCTTATCTCTTTCGCGCTTATTTTCTGTTTCCTTTTTTTTTCTTCGACGGTGGAGAAGAGCGCGATCCTAGGCACCGCTGACCGCGTGTTACGAGGCGGTGCACCAGAGAGAGAGGACAGGACAGGAGCCTCGGTCGGGGAGCGCGCGCGCGGAACACTGACTGAGCGCGAGTCGCGACGCGCGAACGGCGAGTCTCGGTTTGCCTAGCTTAGCCTAGCCGCCACTAAACGCCGCTATCCTAGGTTAGACACGCTCGCGACACTCTCCCTCTCTCTTTCTCTCGCCCGCGTCCGCTCGTCCTCCGTCGCTCCGCTTCCCGCTCCCGCACAGTCGCCTCCGCGGCCGTCTCCGTCGCCACCACCGCGAACCGCTCCGGCTCTCTCGCTCCCACCACTCGCGCGTTTCCGATACGGTAGAGGGGCGGGAGGGAACGGAGGGACGAGGAGGAAGGAGAGAATCGTAAGGCCATAGCCACGGCCATCGAGTCCCGCGCACACTATACTAGTATACTATCTACACACGTGCGACAGACACAACATGCGTGCGTGTGTGGGTGTGTGGGTGCGCGACGCGGGCACGACCGTTCGATTCCGCGCATCGAAAATCACATATATCCATCCTTCGTTTCTCTTACTACTAATTACTTAATGCCTTCGTTAGTCCAACGAAATGCCTGCTCAAGGCTGCCTCGCTCTCTCTATCAAGGCTACGGCCAAATCTCAATGTTCCTGGTCACTATATCAATACGCTCACGCATATTCCGATGCAGAAAATCGGAAAACCGTGAGAAACATCAGACAGCACAATATAAAAAATCGGGACATAAGACGTCTTAAAGGTGTCTTAAAGATGTCTTTAAGACGTCTTAAAAATGTCTTAAAGATGTCTTTAAGACGTTTTATGTCTCGATTATGGACGTGCTGTCTCGGTTATGTTCAGTAAAGATAAAAATCGCCCTGAAAATCGAATTGATCGAGGAAATTACGGTTATAATAGTACACGGAAGTTTCGGGATATAATCGTTCAGCCTTATCGCGACAGTTTTGTAATTAAGTTATAATAATCTTGCAATTAGTCGCGTTTTTACGTGACACTGGTATTATTTTCGTCGCACGAGAGAGGCTAACAGGCAGGCGCGGCATTCGATGACGCATTCCCATCCGAAAAAGCGTGCCAGAAACACGCGAAACACGTGCGCTGGGTTTTCGCGTGTCCCGCGCGAAAGGGTATTCCGCGTATGTAAAAAATACGTTCTATATTTCGGCTAGATAACGTGTGCAAAACGCACGCATGCACGACCACGTAGCTTCGTGAGCCTGTATGCGAGAATGCACCCGGCCGCGGCGTAACGCAAGAAGACGTGCCTGATGTGTTTTCGCCATCTAAACCGTCGTCTTTTTTTATGACGACAACTTTCGATTCACGATTCACGTTTGTTCGAGCTCTTCGGTTCGAAAGTACCTACTGTAAAACAGATTCTGATACACGGACCAGGAGCTCGATTCTTGAATTCATTCGCGAGAAAAACATATGCGCAAACTCTGCTCTTACAGAAAAGTTGCAAGTTGATTGGCTATTGCATGGCTTTTAGCTAATCAACTTGTAGATTTTTCGTAAGAATGATATTTGCGTACACGTTTGTCTTACGAATGAATTCAAGAATCGGGCCTCAGATCCAGGTCAAGAAATATCTTTGAAAATGGACTCTGGAGTAATGTTTGTCACTGTGATGGAATTTACATAGCGATTTAAAATGCATTCAAAAGTTTCGTACATTTTATCCTTGCATTCTTTATGATGAGTTAAATAATGGACAGCTACATCCGCCTTTTAAAGAAAGAGAGAAAGAGATTTATATATATCTATAAGTATTTTTGTCGACAAATTTTTCTACTTTGCAAATTTACGTTGAAATATTCAATTTCCTGTACGTTTTTCAAGTTGCACGACACGTTTTCCAATTCTTTTTTTGCGAAAACCGCAACAGCAAGAAACTCAACGATTGTTTTGGAATTAGGAAATTCTCATGGCTACGCAGCGCGACATTATCAACTCGTTATCACGTATCGCTAATAATACGATGCGTCTGTGAACGTTAGATTAAAGAGTAATTAATGATCGTTTGTAGTCACGCCGACGTGCATGACGTATGACGCGATTCGCTGATTTTTACCGGACTCGATGTCTAATGCGCATTGCCGCTTAAAAGAATGGTTTTCGTTTAAAAAAGACGTTTAAAAGAGAAAAATGTCAGTTTGAATTATTTCGAGATGAAAAAATAATCCTAACATGATGTTCATGTTATAAAAAAAGTCATTTATCTTTTAGAGCAACATCAAGAATTGAAAGCAAAATAGATAGCCTATTATTTTCACTTATCTATTTTCGTATAAATATATTTTAAGATTCAAAGATTTATATTATCATTAATAATAAAACTTGAACGGCTGCTTAGTTGAATTAAAGTATATTATTACGTCAATTATTTTCGTGACACAGGTTACAACAATTTCCGTAGAGAACAAAATTTGCGCACTTTAAAAGTTTCAATCCCAATGGACTCGCTTGATAGTTTTTGTGTAAAAGCCACACTCAAATATAATTTAGAAAATTATTTCCGCTCCGTCCTATTGGTTGTCATTGCACTCATCGTCGTCTAATGCTTGATCCGCTGCAGACTGAACTCTTATCTGTATATTGCCACATCATCGCACCAAGGCGGAATATCTTTGTTATAAGAAGTCAAATAAATGCCGATCTGGTGAATGACGTTTATTTCCAATACACGTCATTCACGAATATCAGCAAAATCATTCGCCACACGCGCCCATAATACAATATTTTAATGAAAATTGATATTTAACTTATTCATATATCGTACCAAATTTTTTAAATCGCAATTTACTGACTACGAAAGTTTATCGCGTGCAGTCTCGCGCGCAGAGCCGAGTGGCTTCGCAACGTAGGACTTAGGGCTAAGGGTAAAACAAGTGGTGACACTCAGTGTTTGGCCGGACAGACCGCCTCGGCTGCGGCGCTATTAATGCAACGTTCACTGCGCAGGTGGCCGACGTGATTGCCACGGATGGCGGAGCGGATTCGCGAGACTTTCTAACGAAAGTGCAAGTGTTTTCTTTCAACCGGCTGCCGCGATTGCTGCGTAACCGTTCTCGTCTCGCGACTTTCGCGTGTTTTCCGCGGTTTCCCGCCGAGGTCGTCGAACGCTTCCGGCTTGTTTGTCGGCGCTGCGCTTCGATTTTCGCGATTGCGCGCGTTTTTGCGTTGTGCGTGTCGATAGTTAAGTTCCTCGTATCTCAACATTACAAAGCTGTCACAAGACAGAAGAAGCTTAATATATAATTGATTTGTCTTAATCAAAATATCTTCAGAAATTTGCAAGCCTTTAAATACTAAAATCCCATTAAAATAAAGCTCGTTTTAAACATTCTAAAGTAACTACAAAATAAATAAGATTTTTGTTATGTATTTTCTGAACCTTTTGGTTCTGTGAAAATTTTCCCCTTTTTAAGCATTAATTGCTTGGAAATTCTAACGTCTTGGATTTTCGTGAAGAATTACGAAGGACAAAGAATCAAGAAATAGATTGAGTTACATGCTCTGGCAAAAAAAGCCAAACTTTCTCTGTTCTCAAGATCCTTGCAGTTTACACATTCGGAGGACAAATGTGTTCCATGAGGGGCGTTACATCCACTCGTTTTAGGAAGTCCCTGATCGGCCTTCGCGGTGATTTGAGGAGCGAAGATTTCTAAGATCCGAGTCGAAAAGAACACGAGACGCCCGCGGCGTTCGACCAAGGCCCAAGAGCCGGCTTCGCCGTGACATAAATATTCGGGGGCCCCCTTTGGGGGGCCCGCTCTCGGCGGTCGAAAGAGCTGAACTTGAGAACGCGTGAAAAAGGGGAGAGTAGGGAGACGTAAGGAATACTCATAATCGTACGGTGGCAATGCGCGACCCTGAAAGAGCAAATTCGCCGTCATCCTCGAGAGACGAGACACTTCCTTTCGTCTATTTTTAAGAGCACATCGTCAGCGTCGCGCTTGTCCGAACGCGGAGTATAATCCGTCACTCTCGTCGGTGATGTAATCAATCTAAAGAGATGAGTACTACTAAGCGAAAATTTCAGGCGACTAAATTTATTGCTTGATATATTATATATAATAATTATAAAGACAATTTTCAAGTTTAAAATAAGAGATAATTAAGTTAAAAATGTCTATTAGTCCATCTATGCTCCTTTATCTGGTGATGTATTTTAAAATCCAGTCTCGCAATTTACTGTTTTAATTTTTGTGTATTATTAAAATATACTAAAATAATTAAGATTTACTTAATTAAATTATGTTTACTTAACTTAATTAAATTCTGATATTATTTTTAGTTTAGAAATTATAATTATCTTTTGTTTCGTTAATTTTCATCTACTTATTGTTAGTATTTGATAAAAACTTGCTAATAAAAAAAATACAAAATCGATAAAAATATACATAATATACGAATATCGAAAAGATTGAGAGAAAATTTTATACGATCACGAATAGATGTGTAAATACCAAAAATACCGGCATATAAATGCCAAAATTTGAGAATTAGCGCAAAAATATAAAACTTAGTTGACGATTCGAAACGATAACTTTATGCTCAATCGCATACGCATATTCAACATATCAATAATGGAAACTTGGCGAACTGCAATGAATTCGCTCGTTACTCTCGCACGAGATTCACTGTCCAACGCGAAAAAGTGACGATCATTTTTTCCGGCACGAAGGTACGCGCAATTTAACTCTGTCGTTAAACTCACGAGTTGTAAATTTGTAATTCACATTTGACTTCAACGTGAAATAGCTTAATGTCCTTCATAGACAATGTTTTATACGTATCCAATGAAACATCTCCTTCAAAGCAGTTATAAAGTGCAATAAAATTTATCATAAACTCAACTTCAGTACAAATTCTTTACGACAGCGCATAAAGACAAAACTTTAAAAATTGCTAAACATATGTTTTGAGTAACAGTTTGCGTCATTTTTAACATGAACGACGAACAACGATGCACAATTAAAATTAACTTTACTAAAAAAAATACCTATTTTGAAATATAAATACTGTAAGATACAAACTTAAATCTAATTGTAAATATTGGCAGAGAAGCTTATCTATAACTTATTTACTTATAAAACTAATTATCTACCTACGCAAAAAAATGTAAAATAACACTTAGGTTTCCGCAAGAAAATTTTTAAATTTTTTATCTACCTGTCACTTTCGAACTCTGCCCTGATATATTAGGATTTGCGATGACCGAACGAATGGCGAGCGTTTCTTTATTGCTCTCTCGTCGTTCCGCGCGACGTGACACACGGAGCTGACGCATAGAGAATCGTGCGACCTGATAATGCAGTTTACGCTTGTATTAAACCCACGGCACGCCCGAACCACATGTACTTAAGTGCACACGACTGTATTCGCGAAGCGTTTCATCGCACATCACCCACGAGCGAGCTACGAACTTTCACTGCGGGCGCACATTCGTCTCTCCTCTCTCCGTTAACTCTGCCATAAATTTGGTAAATTCTACGCCCCCCGTGCCTCTGTACCTTCAACCGGATTAATTATTTATACGCAATATGTATCGCGTGACGCTACAGAAAAGTAAGCAAAAGCTTATGATTTGTGTACACACAGAAAAAAAAAATGAACAAAATTTGAACGGAAAAAATAACGGAAGTCAGATCTCTTTGACCTCAAAAATAACATTTTAAAGAAATGTGTAATTTACTTAAAAAAATCTGTAAAACGTGAATTTTTTCATAAATAGAAGCTATGTATCAAAAGTAAAAAGAGATGCACGAGGCACTTTGCAACGACGCACTATTCGTGAGGTGCGCGCTTTTGCGTGCAAAACTCGATCGTACTCTCCCTTTTCACCTGGCCGGGTGACAAGACTCTGATGTTATCGGGGAGAAACGTCGTAGATCCGGCAATATGTTAGCATCGGTGATTAAAAACCAATGAAAAGTCGTTATCGCGTCACGGATAAACGAAGTCGTAAACGCGATACGAGCCTAGCTAGATTCTAATGGTTCGTACATGCCTCACCCATAAATGCTTTCATAATAAATGTATTGTACATGCACTAACGACTGTTAAATGCGTCAGTCGTGCGAAGAGCTATTTATTTTGACTATTATTGTAAATAAAACTTTAATAATGTTACAACTATTATTACGTTATATCATCTGTATTTATGCCTCAAAATCTTCCATAAGAGCATAAGTATCTATCTGTGATTAGACATTCTATGTGAAAATTACTCTTGTCAGAAATCGCTTACGTAAATATATTTCAAAAAATGTAATAATTTATTCCAAGATTTCTGATGAAGCATATATGTATAAGAAAAATGGGTTGTTAATAAGCGACGAAAACTTTCCGCGCTTCGCGTGACTTTAATCAATTCTTTAGCAGCGAGCAGGGGTTAAGTCATAACGGTTCGACGCTCCATGCGAGGATATCTAAATATAACAGGCAAGTAATAAAAATAACACCGACTCTAGCACGATGTAAAGCGATATTAAGTATTATTACCGTAGGCGGGTACAACTACTATATCATTTTTATTTTCTGTATTCCAATGGAACAACTTTTGAATCATTGCCACCGTTTCATGTAAAAAAAAACGGTTTGTTATCCTCTTATATTAATACGAGTAACTAAACATGGGTTCGTAAAGTTTCTTTCAGAAGGCAAAACAACATTTCACCATGATGTTTTAAATCTAGAATTTTCTGGGGAAATGCCAATGCCAAATCTTCATCGATTACATCGAAATTTTAAAACCGCTACTTCAACCTTTAACGATTTTTTATTAATATGACTCGTGACAATCTGCGTCAAGGCAAAAACATCCGATCATGATCGAGCGATCACAATATATTTGCAAAATTTGCTCTCATTCTTTTCAGTGTCCATATGCGTATTTATATCCATATGTCACATATATATTTTTAATAAAATTTAATTAAATAAAATTTAGCTGAAGGCTGAATGAATTACAATTATAGCAAAACTAGAGATATGAAGATATCTACGACAATAAATAGAACGTAAATATAAACTATACCACCTACTAATCTTGATTATTTACACATATTTCTTGTTTTTTAACCTTTTTACTTTAATTTATACTTTAACTTTACCCACTATAAAGAAACTCGCGCTTTCATGGTTGTAATTTCCACATCAATAGTCAAACACATGAGAGATATAATTCAAAGAACTGCACGATGTTACTTTGATTATAAAACAAATGCTAAAGAGGAATGTAATTTATGTTAAATTTAAATAACTTATTTTCGAAAGAGTTTCTGGATAACAAAGTCGTACAACTTAACGACGAAGTTTACAGCTAACTGCGCAATAAACCATTTCGTATGCGTGCGCGTGCAAAGTGTATACTGCAAATTTGTCGTTATTTACTGAACGTAAATGTATTCGTTCGTAATTTAAACTCGTCCACTTTACGCTTACATCGGCAATGTACGCCTCATTTTCCGAGTATCGCGAAAATATACATACAATTTTGTCATTTGCTGATTACAACATAACCGGAAATTATTTGATAATTCTTAAAACAGAACAATATCGCTGATATTTCTGCATTTACGAACGTCAAAAAATTTTCCATATAGATTATAAATTATACTTCGTCTAAATGAAAACATATTAGTAAAAACCAATTTACGTTTTTTCACTTTTTTCAAATAAAAATAAATTGTGCTATTTATTCTATGGTTAAACACATAATAGAAATATATATATAAATAAACGATAGCACAATAAAAATTTACTTTCAAATTAGGAGAAATACAAATTAGAATACAAAATATTTGTATTTACTTCGTTTCTCTTTTTTCGAATAAATAAATCGAATTATATATTTTAATTTGAAGAGAAAACCGATTCTATTTCCATAATAAAAATATCAGATCCTCGTTTATAACACGGTATAAAAAACAGCATTGAAATACCTCTGTTAGGTCTTATCAATGAAGTTTTTAGCGAATTCATCTACGAACCATTATCGGGAAAGTTCGAACGCAGCACTGCCGTAGGACATAAATTACATTTCACTGAAGTCGAACGCTCTTCGGGCGTGCACCGCAGTGCACAGCCGATTAGCGACAGGATCGATTACATGATCTTGAGCAAACGTTGGCGGTGACTCGTACGAGAAAAAAGAAGCGAGGGACGAAGACTGAGAGAGTCTGCGCACTCTCACTTTTCGCCTTCCGAAAACCGAAAGCCGAAAGCGTTGAGTTCTCTCACTTTTCGAGAGACATCGGGCCCGCGACCTACCTGGTCTGGTGTTAACGTACGTATAGTGGGCCAGTGTCAGGCAACGGCATTATTTTGGTTATTAACGCCGCGGGATTTCGGTGAGTCAGAAAAGTGTGACATTCGCGCGCGGGGCCACTGGCCAGTAATCGGGCCAATGTTAAAAGTCCAGGACTTCTAGTGTCGATTGCCTAACCCTGCTGGTACACGGCAATACACGGGGAAGGAAGGCAGACAGACAGAATAAGTGTGTGTGTGTGTGTGTGTGTGTGTGTGTGTGTGTGTGTGTGTGTGTGTGTGCTTGAGGGAGAAGGCAAAACCTTTCGGTTCGCGTTATCCTTGCCTTGTATATATGTATAACGACTTGCCTCGCATATACATAACGATGCGCGCGACCTTAGAAGAAAGATGAATTGTGAACACCTCTCTCAGGGATTCGATCAATACTTATACATTCCTCATGTACGTGATTAATAGTTGGAAGTCTGTTCGAGTCACCTGTATAAATAAGGCGAAGGGAAATACAAGCATTTTTCATAGCTTACAACATTTCATACAATTGCTAAATACTTTCTTCGAGTAAAAAAAGTATGCAGACGTAATTTATCACGTTCACTTCCAATACCCATTATCTTAAATTTCTTTTCAGTCGCGTGTGCGTTCTTCAAGTTATTCAATTTTTATTTTATAACTTTAATTCTTATTCATATATCGTTAATAATAAAAAAGCAGAACACGCATACATATAATACCTAGAATTGTTTAATAGTTAAATGTTAAAATATAATATTATAAAATTATACACAAATTATGACTATTAATCTAAATAATATATTTTTATTATTAAAATAATATCTTCAATATCGCAATAATATAATTTCAGCTTTCCGCGTCACGTCTTTTTTTACTAAGGAACTTTATTCACTCCCATACTTTCCATTTCTTTAATGATGCCTTTCATAAAATTTCTATAGATTGCTTGTGTTTACACTTACAGAATAATTTTCACGAGACACGTATCTCGTTAGGCGCGGAAGGGTTAAGATCTTCGTAGGAGGACGGGAAGAATAGGAAGTCTCGAGAAGAGGGTACTTTGAATTTCCCCCGCGGTGCAACGCTCAACGGTACGCTGGTCAGAACCTGCGCTACTCTCTCATGCTTGCATCGCGATGTAAGCGAACGTTCGTTCGCTCTTAATGTCCGTGCCTGGTGACCCGTGGTGCAAACTAAACCCACCGGAGAAAGTTGCCGGATACTTTCTCGTAGCTCGTAGCCCGCTCTTTGCGCGCCGGCCGATGCAATCGTTTATAAACGAAGCCCCGCGCTCGACCCGACCGTTCACGAGCGAACGTCTGCACCTCTATCAAGTTAGGCCCCCCCCCTCCCACCATCGCAAAAAAAATCCGCACCTATCAAAAAATTTAGTGCTAATTATGTGCTAATTTGTTGCTCTAGTCCGGATTTTGTTGCTCAAACCGTTTAGCAGGAAACGGCGATAGAAATGGGGGGGCCAGCTTGTCGTCAAGCTAGCCCCCCCCCCCCCATAATGATAAACATACATAGAGTGCTCAAATCCAAAAAACCAATACACCAGAATTTGTTGCTTTTTTGTTGCTCTATGATAGCGTGAAAACATTTTGGAAATATAATGTTTTTTAGAAAATACGTATATCCCAACACTGAACAGATAGCACTATATCTTAAACAACGTTATATTTCCAAAATGTTTTCACGCTATCATAGAGCAACAAAATAGCAACAAATTCTGGTGGATTGGTGTTTTGGATTTGAGCACTCTATATATGTTTTTCATTATGGGGGGGGGGGGCTAGCTTGACGACAAGCTGGCCCCCCTATTTCTATCGCCGTTTCCTGCTAAACGGTTTGAGCAACAAAATCCGGACTAGAGCAACAAATTAGCACATAATTAGCACTAAATTTTTTGATAGGTGCGGATTTTTTTTGCGTTGGTGGGGGGGCTAACTTGATAGAGGTAACGTCTGCTGGCGTTTCCGACAAACAGCCGAACGACATGATGCGAAGAGGCAGTAATTATCTGCCGATTCGAAGATTACAGACTATAAAAGTCGGCCGTTATTCCCTGGACGATTCGATAAACGAAAATGCAACGTTCGTTTTTCGCAGCGCTAAACGACAAGCGCGTTGATCGAACGAGCGCAAGAATGGAACGGGCATTTTGCAAAAAGATCGATCCATTCTTGGCGCGTCCGGTCCGGTCCCTCTCGAGCGCGAGGCATTCAGCTCCTCGCGGACCGGCGCGGCGCGGCCGCGGCGACTTGATTTACTCGTCCGAGG
This sequence comes from Leptothorax acervorum, assembly GCA_035220615.1. NCBI lineage: Eukaryota > Metazoa > Arthropoda > Insecta > Hymenoptera > Formicidae > Leptothorax > Leptothorax acervorum. The sequence continues at coordinate 89,576 of JASTWQ010000043.1, read as the reverse complement.
GAACGAACTCCTCATGCCCGTTCTCGCGAAGGTAGGCAGTTAGATACAGCCGGGCACCACTGAGCTCTATGTATAACCGTGCTATTATGCTCTCGCACAGGTTAGCGCATCGCGCGGCTGACCTCGTCGTAGGGAAATTTCACGGAGTCCTCCTACGCTCATTCGTTAACTATTCATGCTCCGCGGATAGCCCGCGGTCGACCATGATAAATCGGAGGTAACGTAGCAAGAGAAAAATGAGAATTCAAAGACGCATTTTTAGCGACTTTAAGTTTTCGTTCGGTTGCCCTAGTCATTTTCACGTGGCATGATATTACTTCGAAACTCGACAATGAGCATCCCGTACCTAAAGTTAGATCCCAGGGAGCGCGAACAAACACGAATGAACGAATTTATGTCAATGAATATAGACGGCATCGCAAGTACGAATAAATTTACATCGGCGAATACATTTCGTCTCTTTTTTTTTTTGTCAAAGTAGAGGAGCTATTTCGACCAATGTGAATTATTATTGTTATTATCATACATTTTACGTCGTTTTGTATAGATAAAATCAATACCGATTGAAAATTTTTATTTAAGAAACGAATATTGCGTAATTTGGATGTGACAGTTCAAGTTTCGTGATTTAGCTGGTCAATATTAGCTTTATAATGTACGTAATATTCGCACATGAGAAAATAAAATCAACTGAGCGATAAAGATCAACATCATCTAAAATGTGCAAATTGGTAATAAATAACAAATTAGTAGCAAATTAGCAGTTACGGGCTTGACCGTGTAAATTCTACGTAATAGTTGATGGCCGACTTTGATTGCTTGCGTGATTCGAAATTAAGCTACTGTAATCTCAACGATGAAGATTTTCGATCTTAATTAATCCCTATAGAATATACGCTAGTAAAGTATCGTATGGTGATTATGGGATATCCTATTTATATAACGCGAAATAATTTACAAAAACGCCTCAAGGAAGTGCATGAAATTCATGTACCGAAAAAGATGTAGCAAAAACACGACACAGTAGACTGTTAGGATAATAAGCCTCGTGCAGAGCGCATAAGGCAATGTGCAATGAAAAAAAAGGCGCTTCGAGAATTGAGATTTTCGAAAAGTATAACGCGTCTTCGCGGATGCATCCGACCGTGACGTCGCTTTCGTGCAGAGAAGCCCGCGTGACGTCATTCATTCGATGACGTGTGGTCAACCGCGGTCAATGCACCAAGCCGGCGTTTCTTGCAGGGCACTATAATGCTCGGTTCACTGGCTCCGACGTCGTGTGCGTTCGTTCACGTACACGGGGGCCGCGCGCCGCGGTGCACGTGCGCGCGTACACCGCAAAATACCGGGTGTTCGTAAGGTACGCTTTTTGCTCGCAATGAGAAAACCCGCGCGACTCCGAGATTTCGCGCGATTGTTTCATCCTCGAGTAGCTGTCGTTACATTATCAACTATCGCGACTCCAGCTAATTCTCAGAATATGTTATTAAGGTACTGCGGTGGGATATCCCCTCAAGGGAGTACACCAAGTTTTGCAAATATATAAACATATCAAATAAATATATAATAATAAATTGCGAATCGCTAGATTTGTTCCTATCGAAAAGATTTCTTTCAATTTGAAAATCGTAATCCATAAATATCTTTCCTGCATATAATATGTATAATGTATATATTTATTCTATTTCATGAAATAATTATTTTTTTGTAACTTTGTTTCTACTTTCTTATATTATGTAGATGATACAAAAAATAATAAATTATATTAAAAATAATATAATAAATAAAAGCTTGTCCATAACAATCTTGATATCTCGGGTTTACAAAATAAGAAGACCACATTCAAAAATTTTACCCAGTATGTATTAAATCAATGACGAGATTGTTAAGCCTCTCAAGTTTTGTCGGTCAGGACGTTCTTATATCGGGAAAGTCTACCCACGCCCGTCGTCCGCACCTACACAACAGTATAGGTGCAGGTCGACTAGTAGTAAGTGGCGCGAATTATCGGACAAGTAGAAAAGCCCGCTACGTGGTCGGCTGTAGGTCCTGGTAATCAATGATGACACGTACACGCAACTGACCGATTGTTTATGCAAAAAAGAAGCATGCAAACAGATTATGTACTGATGCCGAGGAATATAACGCGCTTGCACTACTAATCGGTAATTTTCTGAAATTACGGGGTGTGTGAAAGATTGTGCTTTCCAACACGCGGAATTAGTTTCGCTACTCTTGCTAACGGTTTTGCTTTGTAAGAATAGAAGCAACTGGTGTACTTCGTAAATCAATGAAATGTTCTGCTATTAACCCCCCCCCCCCCCCCCGCCGCAATCTTGTGTTATTATTTGATTAAAAGAAAGATGATCACAATCGGTAAAAAAAATGATACGCTATACACTCGCACATACAAGATTTGAAAACTATTTGTGCAAAAAGGGCAATATTTAAGAAATGCTTCAAAAGTATAAATAAAAATTTATATGTAGATATATATAGTGATAGACATGAAGTGATATTTAATAATTATATATTATTATATATTTATATTAAATATATATTAATTATATATTATTATATATTTATTTAAAAATTTGGAGTTGAAATATCTCGCTTTTTTTATACAAGTACTATTTTTTGTAATAATCTTGATATAATTACTTAATTTTGCTTTACATTTCCATTCAATCGTTGCAAAGATATGATTAGTTGAGCATGAGATTTCTTGTGTGATATAATATGTGATGAACTATCGGATGCATTTCATCTCTATACATATATGTCTTTCTATGCATTGAGATTAGATCCCAGATTAGATTCTATTAATGTGTCTGTATGTCAAATATACAAAAAATATTATCTGACATATTAAATATCGCGATAACGAGTAGGAGAATTTCCGAGAGAAAGTTACGATAAAAAAGTGGTTCACTGCATTTAAAAATTTCATTTCATGCTCGACTCGTGTAATGCTTGGTGATGGTCTTTCCTCGGAACTTCCAAGATTTCATCACGGTAGAAACGTATGTATTTTCTATCCCTGCCGTTAAACAAAAAAAAATAAATAAACGTACACGTATCTAGAAAGTAGGTGCAACTCCGTTCATCGAAGCAGATGCAACTTCGTTGCATAAGACCGGCGCAAAAGAAAGCATTACGGGGCATTCGCCGCAATCTGCAATAATGCCTTCACGGGATTTTTTATCGTAATACTGAATACGGATAATCCGATCAACGATAATCTCGCGCTGTCCAATGGCCATCAATCGTAGTGTTCGAGACAAATTTCGCCCCATACGTCGTCAGCGGGGGGATATTGTTTTAGGCTTATAAAGCTGAAGGTCTCCCTTGACGCGATGAGCTATCGTCGCATTATTCTTTTCTCCGCGCCCGTCAATTTTTTTTTTTTTTCATTTTCTTTAAACGACCGCACATACGGGCTCGGTGTGGAAAGTCGAAAACGAGAGAGGAAAGGAGAGAAGGACCCGACTTGAGCCACGTACGAGCCATAGGTAGGCCGCGGCAGCGTGGACAACAAGCGAGTCGAGTTGAGAGGCGCGGACGGGCGGTCAGAGACCCCGCAGGGCCGGCGCAAACAGCGAGTACGGCATTACCCGCTCGCTCGCTCTCTATCGCGAACCCTGGACCCAACAATGGCGCGACAGTCCTCCCTGCAATCGCGGCGCCTTTTATCCGCAGCAAAGTGGAAAAGTCTCGCCCTCGCCCCACGTGTTCCTTTTTTTTTTTTTTTCGAAGTGGAACCTTTTTCTCCTCTTCTTCTCTTCTCCCTCACTCTCTCTTTCTCTCCTCCCCTTTCTCTACTACCTCTCTCACTCATTAGGTTATTTGCGAAATGCGACATAACGTCCCGTTACGTTACATTTTTGCAATGTTTGGAGAAAAGGAATGGAATACGAACGAAAAAGGAACTACAGCCGCGGAATGTCAGTCGAGCGATAAGGTGTTGACACGCCGTTTCGTTCCTATCGCTGAATTTTTACGATGTCTTAAGTCGTATTATGTTACAAGTTTCTATTTGTATATATAATATTTTTATATAGATAGATAGACTTTTCGATATCAGCGTGATGTATGAAAAAGCGTGCGCTCGACATTTCCAGAAAACCTCAGGGACAGCTCCTACAATGTATTCGACTACCTACTCTTCTCTAACAAATATTTCCTCGACAATCATCTTTTCTCACAATAGCGATTTCGTCGTAACTAATTTATATGATAATTATTAATTTTAATGTTAATCATATAGCGCATCTATATCTCAACCACCGTGGAAAAAAAAGTCGCGTTCAGATTTGAGATTACGTCCGATGTTTTTTCGCGTGAACTTGACGAGAGCAAAACAAGGGAGCGCTCGTAATTTTTTCGCGAGAAGCGTAGCTAGTACGATCCGCCTAGAGGGACTTTCTCCGCGATACACCGCGCGCGCCGCACGCGGTGCACACGCGTGGTGTTCTCCAAGTTATGATTTCCGCGGTGCTCCGTAAATACGCGGCCGCGACGCGACGGTGTGCATTTAGAGTACTCAGCCATGCGAGCTCGCGGCGATGTACTGGACGCGGAATCGACTTTAATTTCGGCTCCTCTGACTTTCTCCCGCTCCGCGATAACTCGCGGCCGCACGCTCGGATGATTAAAGCTAACACCGTTACAAAGCGAGGCGCTGCTAATCACGCGAGTTGTTAAACGACAGCTGTCCCACGCGCGTCGTAAATGGGGAAAAAAGGATAGTAAATCGCGGAAAACAAGAAGTCGCTCGAACGCGCGTTAAATGGATTTCCGAGACCGTGAACGGTAAATTAATGGCAAAAAAAAAACTGAGGGGATATAAAAAATATTACGATAAGAGAGAAGCGGACAGATTTAACCTTTGCGGTTTTCAAAAATTATTTCTTAAATATAAATTTAAATATAACTTCTATAAATAAGCGAAAATAAAATCTCTCGTCTTCGATTTAATCTATTCAGCAGTTTTAATATAAATCAAGGAATTTTAATTAATTAAGAAATTTATGGTGATCCCAAAAAAAAAAGTTTACTAATCATTGGCTCGAATGCTTAGAGAACTCAGTGAAAGGTTACCGCAAAGCATTATGTCACGCAGCTCGATAGGACTGCGAAGGATTAATATTATAGTGAGGCAACTTACGAAGCCAAAATACACCAGATTGCTTGAAATTTGAATTGTAGGATATTGTCTTATCCAAAAATGTTATATTCATATCGATAGAATCTATAGCGCTTTGATATTTTGCTCTGCCAAAATTAAGATATCATACATACATATATATGAATTTTTAATGATATTGATCGCGGCAGGCACGCGCGGGCAAACAATTGCGAGATAAAATATCGCGGAGGGATTAAAATCGAAATTATCACGGCAAAGCGGCATCGCGAGCGATCGATTCTCGCTCGCGTTCGCGAGGAGCGGCGCCGAAAAAATCGGGTCGACGCTTGCTTTTTCTGCAACTTTCGGCCAAAACTTTCGACGCCACGCCGACGTCCTAGTCGGTCTGGATCCGCAAGGGTCAACGATCCCTCTTCGCCCCGATTTCACCGGTTTCGCCTAAAAGCGCGGAACCGGCGCACCGGCGCACCTTTTCGGCCCGTTCTCGCTTAACGACGGTGATTTTTGAGTTAACCGCGAAAACCATAAGTAAGAGACGAAACCCAACACCGCCTTCCTCCCTCTCCTCCGCCGTCGCTCACCACGCTCGGGTGGGGAGACGCGAGCGCGATCCACACCTCCCGGTAACACTATATCCACTATTCTCGCTCGCGCGCACGCGAGGGGGGAAAAAAAAGGGAGACCGCGAATCGGCTCGACTAACTCGACGGAATCGCGAAAAGTCCCTTTTCCGCGCGTCCTAATTCTCTCGATACCAAAGATAAGAAACACACTTGAACGTTTCACTCACCGTTCGACGACGCGCCCGTGACATCTGGACGTTGCGTTGCTCCGCTTCGGAAACTCCGGGTCCTCCTCTCGGCTCTCAACGACGAAACGAATGAAACGATGCACGCACGCAATGCTGCGGGGATCGATGGAAGGCGAGGCCCTCACCCGAATCGCAACTCACTTCAAGTCACCACGAGAAACCGTGACAAATGCAATGCACCCACACACTTCTTTACTCCGGCCGGTGTACGACCTGCCGGCCGTGCGTCCACTGCCGAGGGCGAACTGGCGTAGGGCACTAGGGCCACGCGCGACACACGCCGGGCTGTTGTCTCGCGCGGGGGGGAATGGGGGCGGGCGGGGGGGCAGCGGAGAGGCCGGGTCACGGAAAGATCGACCTCGCCGAGGATGACGGGCGACACGGCGCCGCGCCGGTCCGTCGGTGTCTTCGATGTTTTGCGTTCGCGCTCCGCGTCTCTCTCTCTCCGCGGCCGGGCCGTGGCACGTGGTCACCGTGTTAACGAAACGTACTCCCGAACGTTTGACGGAGTGGAACGAGTGGAGCGAGTGTCCGTGCGCACGTCTCGCGTGCCTGTAATCGCGCGTCCGACTGAACGTGAACGGTCGAACAGCCCCGGCTCCGGCCTCGGCCCGGAGTCTCCTCGCCGGTCTTCAGTCTTCTCGCCTCTTCCTGCTCGCGCCTTCCGTCGCGCGCACGCCGACCAATCGGCGCTCTCCGTCGCGCTCCCGCGACAGGGCATGCCGCTCTCGTTTCTCGTGCGCCGCCGCTGCCGCGCACGAGACGGCGAATCCGTCTCTCTTTCTCTTCTCTCCTCTCTCCTCTCTTCCTCTTCCTCTTCCTCTCTCTTCCTCTTTGAGATACATTTCGATTTAAGAGTATCAAAAACGCCACCCCATACGCAGTATCGACGCGTCTGTCGTCGACGGTCATGCCGGTCAAAACAAAGACAAAAGATTCCTGCAACCTGCAACAGAAAATTTGAAAAACGCGATGAAAGTATATCTCGCTAGGATACTATCGTTTAAAAACTACGGTCAAAAAACATTAACGGCTTAACATGTCAAGGCTAACAATAAGCTTAGCTGCGTAAGCGTGTAGCATATTTCACCGATTGTCAAAAATATATGTATAATTTTTTATTTTTTTTAAATTATATATAGAATTATGATATCCAAATGCATAAAATGTTGAGCGAAAAAGAAATGCCTGAAAACCCCGTACGAATTCGTCACTGCATGCTGCCCGCTCCGATCTCTCCATTTCGCTGTTCCCTTTCTCTCTCGCGCTGTTCGCTCGCGTTTTTCTCTTTTCACTCGCGCCCGTCTACTTTTTCCTACTTTCTTCACCGCGAGCTTACGTAATCGCCGCGCCGGCCGCTTCATTGAAACACTGTTACGCGCTTTCAAGTTCCTCATCTGACTCGAAATCACCCGCAGTTATCCAATTCGATGTACTCACTTTTCGATCGTCCCACATGACTTTCTTCCTTTCTCCCCCCCCCCCTCTCTCTTTCTTTTCTTTACTACTACGATGCAGAATCGATGTTCTCTCGCATTCATCATCTTTCTCTCTCTCGCTCCTCCGCTCGTGCGCAGCATCCTCCTTCATTTCTCAAGAGATCGATTCTCCCCATTCTTTTCTCCACCGTCGTTGCACACGCCTCCTCCTTCCCTTCCCTCTCTCTTTCTCTCTCGGGACTCCTCCTCCTCTTCTCTCATCCTGGGTCATCCGCCCTTCTCTCCGTCGAGTCGTACCGTTTCTTCCTCTCCGCCCTTCCAACTTTCTTCCATCTTCCGCGACGTTTTCTCGCCGCAGCGACGGCGCATCGCGAGAGGAAATTATCTTACGATATCGTGTGTTATGCGAAATGATTGTATTTTTCTAGATCATTATAATTTGCCCGACGCCCTTTTTCGAACTGATATTTCCATTGTTTTCAGTTTTCGACGGAGAATGTTTGTCGTACATGCACGCGTCTATTTACGGAACACCTACCATGTCTATACGCTTCTTTTGTAAGATATCACTCAAAGCTTAATAAACGCAGTTTATATCCTCGGCCCCTCGTCCCCTTGCTCTCTCGCGCCTTCGGCGAGCAGCCATCCTCGTCGCTGCCGCCGTCGCCGTCGCGAGAATTCCGACCAGGATTTATTATCTCTTACGTCGCGCAGCATCTTTTGAGGTAGGTTAGGGCGCTTAACTCGGCATTAGCGGTCGAGAGGTTTGCCCCCCCCCCCCCCCCGTCCCCGCCCCCGAGGCCGGTGTAACTGCCGTTCTACAAGAGAGAAATCAGTCCGGCCGCGGCGTGGCGATTGATTTTCACGTGGCGCGATAAATCAACGATCGAACTTCAACGTGTAAATGGTTACCTCGGTTCACGAGTTTTTTCCTCTTGCACAAAGAACGTTCGAAAGACCAAATTTGTACAGGATATTTATGCCAATAACGCAATAAATATCGCAATGCAACTTTTAAAAATACAAATGTTTTTATTTGCAACGTTATAACTTTAAGCAATAAAAAGTTTCGCAGCAAGAAAAAATGTTGAAAACTACGTATGTAATTACGACAGAATTAAAAAACACCTTTATAAAAGGTTTACAGAACAACTTTTAATAAGATATAAGAGTTGGTGCGAAATCACGGCAGAGATCAGTGTACTTTATTTTTTATAAATGGATAAATAACTATTAAGGACTCTCGATAATGAAATTAACAAGTAAAAAAGTTTGAGAATATAAGAGCGCGGTTAACGATGCGCTAATATTATAGCAACCTTTAATTATATTAATAAGATACATAATTATACATAGGACGTTTCGGCTCTGCCATTTTCAGCGATGCAGTATAAACAATTAAAATCAAAATAACGTGACTTTATTTTCTATATTATATTAATTGTCAGCGATCTCTTTTTCTCCATGTGCCGCTTCGCTCGCTCTTCTGTCAGAGAAACTCGAGAGCAGCGAATGCAAAGAAGGGTATCGCCCGAAGACCTTGGATAAAGAACTCGGATCGACCTGCATGTAGGCCAGTAGGTCAAGTTGACATTAGCGCAGTGAATCACGTAGCAACCATCGAGAAACCCTCTCTTCCCACGTGCACTTCAAATAGCGAGGCACGTCCCTAAATTTCAGACTTGTTTCGCCCGGAGGCGGGATAATCGATCGATCTTAGCCGATAAACAAATACGGGTAGATTAACGGCTCTCATTAATTATTAATATTATTACCAACTGTTAGTAGATCAGCTTAAAATTTGTAGAACCATCCCTGAGTGCACTTTATCATTACCTTCATGAAGATAGTTCCTTCAGAAAGTCTCGCCGCTCACAAAATATTTTATCCCGAAGTATTAGACGTTTTCGTATTTGTAATTCAAAGAAATCTGTTAACTATATCGATCAATTAATGCATACACGCAAAATCTGTTAGTTCTGATTGATAAATATACTTCCTTGTACCTCAATCCAACGAAATCTTACATTAAACAAAAGGTGCGAAGGTATTGAGAGGGTAGAAGAAAAAGCGCTTAAAAAATCCGTTCGAAAAACAGCACGCCATAATCTACCGACGAATTGCCCATGCAGGAATCGTGAAGCAATCGGATAATTCCACGCAGACGATTCCGTCTGCCTAAACGCCAAGATTTATGCGTCTAATATGACCGGTATTAATTCATAAATCCAGACGGTATTACCATCCGCGAAACTCGTGATTCATAAATCCCGGGATTTATGCGTGCGTTCTGAACGCTTAGACACTTTGTGCGTGCGTAACTGTCTTTGGAAACGTAATATCGTCCGAGGCAAATTACAGAATTCTAATCCTGAGTGTAGCTAGAAAGAATTTAGTGATTCTCTATTTTCTCGTCGAGAACATAAATTTACTTTAGAACAGCGAGAGATATTTCAATACGCGTAAATATTGTAGCAACATTTCTCTGACACTATAGAAGCAGCGATGATAGATTTTCAGCAATTAAATTCTCGAATTACGAATAATAAAATAAATTAAATATTATAATTATTTACCAAAAGCAACTTAAAAATTCTTGCCTTTTTGCGAAAAAAGTACGTTGTTTTTCCAATGGGATCAAACGTAAATCTATTTCAAAAACATATATAAAAAAGATTTAGAGTATTTAGACTTATCTACATAATATAACTGTTTTACTAAATAATGATAGATTGTAACATATACTATTTCTACAATACTACAAATCCCGATTTTAATCACATAAGCTAGAACGAAACAGAAAAAAAATTGTCTTGTTATCACCCAACTTACAAACATTCATGAATTTCTATATTTCAATGAAAACTCTATTCATATCATAAATATTTAAAAAATAAATATTTGAAATAATTATTCCGTTGTCACAAATATTCAAATAGTTCTCGAATAATAATCGAAAATTTTTCGAAAAACCGTAAATTCTGATTAATAAAAAGTTATTCCAATCGATGAGAACGAGACTGTATAATGATCTCGCATCACGTTTAAAAAATGCCTTTACGATTTTTCTCGTTTTCAAACTACAAGGAATTCACAAAAAGACAATTATGCGCTATTATTATCAGAGATACGATAGAAATCAAAACCGCGTAGTATAATATATCCACGGAACTATTTAAACCGCACTAAAAATCAATTACAAGATTGCGCTGGAAACAGAGTAGTATTAGATAGCAAAGAAATTTTGACATATTTATAAGAATTTAGGACATGGTATTTTAGGATAGAGTATAGGTTATTATAAGTGTGCGAATGTTGAAGAATGTTACACATCCAATCGTCAATCGATCAATAAGCTCTTTCTAATATCATAAGTAATTTAATTTTATTGACATTAATCACTTATTCTCACTATATCGAAGATTTTCTTCATTATCTAAGACAATGCGAGCATAAGAATAAGTAATAATAAACAGGTCTATTAAGCGAAGCAATCAATTTTGATTGCACTGTGTTTATTAGGATACATAGAAATGCGTATCGGAGCGATGCGATCACGCTGAATTATCTGAATTACCGGCGCGAAACTTTATCGCGCGCTGGCACGAGTACGCCGAACATATTGTATATAGTAGATCGATATCGCGCAGCTCGAACGATTTAATATGTAAAACGAATGATGCGCGTTTGATTGCGCCGCCGCGGATCGCGACTCCACGCGATATTCCTATTCGGCGAGCAGCCGATTTTTGCATTTTTCGCCTCGCAAGAATCCACAGTGACGATCTGACGATCTTCGTCCGATCTCCGGGGAGGAGAAGGAGGAGGAGAACGTTGTTGCTAGAGGAGGAGGTGGTGGTGATGGCGGTGGAGGAGGAGGCACACGGGTTCGCTTTTGCCTGAGCGTACCCGTTCGTTCACCCTAGCGGGGGCACCAACCTGGCTTTACTTCAGTTACACGCCGGGAGAGCTGGCGCGTTGTGTATACGTATACACATGCATATACATATACATATAAAAAAACTATGCACGCACACATATAAAACTAGTTGTATATAAAAGCATATACGTAAGACATGTACATGGATGTCCGGATGTTCCCGCCGGTTGCCTAAAAATACGGGAAAGATCGTGAAAAATTGAGTAACGAAAGCGTCCGTGTAATTTCTTATTCCGAATAGTAATCGTTGTACCGTAATTTAAAGTTTGGCCAAACGTAAGATATAAGTACTCGGACAATTCACTAACTCGGCGGACGATTCACTAACGCCATGACTGTGCCTTTTTCTCTAGCGTGAAGGAAGGGTAATTAACATCACCGTACGACTGTTTAACTATTGCTTATGATTAGGCGTAGCTAAAACCTCTGTGTGTTGGAAAGAAGACCGCCACCGGGATCGAAAAGTCACGGGTGCGATATCGTTACTCAATTTCCTTCACTCTATCGTTGCAGCGCCTTTAAGCGCATATTTCGGGACACCTTGTATAAAGGCATATAATACATTCTCGCGTGTACTTACACCTTGTATAGGTGGGTACACGGGGAAGCGTACTGAGAGTGTCCCGGTCGAGCACGACGCGATTCCACGGCCCTTCGCGAAAGGGAGAGAAAGAGAGCGAGCGAGGCAGTACCAACTTCGCCGGCCCGTTCCATGGAAAGAGAGGAAGAGAGAGAGAGAGAGAGTGAGAGAGTGAAACGGGACCGTGAAGGCAAGGGAAAAGGACGGGCGCTTTTGTTCGACCGCTCCGGGACGAAGCGCGAGTCGCTCTTCTCCTCGGAAGAGGCTCTCGACGCTAGGAATGAAGACATTACTGTCCGCGAGTTATACACTGTCGACTGTTTCCAGTCTGGTAGAGCGGAGGCTTCGGTCCGCGAGAAGGACCGCCTGCGACGCCTCGCGCCGTCGAATTCGCTGATCGTGCAATTTCCACCGTCACGATGGAATTTGCACCGCTTAGAGTCGACGTCGGCTTACGGCCGTCGTCAGTCGGGTTCTTGACCTAAGCGTAAGCGCGAGCGAGAGAGCGGCGAAATTTCGATCTCGGAATGCTGACTGCTCGCCGTCGCCGAACGATGGAATCGACGGGCCTGACGGGTTCCGTCGCAATAAAGAAATCGGTTTTGGAAAAAGCGACGCTTTGCTGTCGTCAAAAATGAGAAAGAAGGAGAGAAAGTTAGGGATAGACCTTTAATCATTCACACATATAGATAACGGATAGACTTTGAATCATTCACATGTTGATACCATATCGCGATCTAAAACTCCAATAGACTTATAACTAATTTATTATCAGCATATTAGAATTATATTAATTATTACTTCACTAAATAGTTATACGAGACTCGCGATCACAGATATGCACATTCGAATCGAATACGTGGAGATTAGGAATAACGAGTTAAATTCGATGCGTTGACCATCCGGATGGATACGGGAGCGGTCACCGTGTCCGTCGGACTAGACCTCTGTGGATGATGAGAATAACTGACTTCCATGTCGATCTCGTCGAGCTCCTCCTCCTCCTCCTCGTGGGTATCCGACTCGTCCTCCTCTTCGCCCTCGCCCTCCTCCTCCTCCTCTTCCTCTTCCTCCCCCTCCGATCCTCTAAACTAGATTTTTCGTGTGCCCGAGAGAAAGTTGTAATTAATATTGTATATTAAGTATCATTAATCCGTTCCAGTTCCGCTTTAGGCATTTCCGGATGTCGAACGTATCAAATTCAGATATTCGTGAATCGCGACGATAGAGCAGTACCTAACAGTTTAATATACTAGTATTTGATATATTGAACATGAGACTAAAAAATAAATAACAACTTATGTACAATATTAATTGATAAAAATATACCTATAAAACGTTACGTATAATATTGATATATAGAAATATGAACTATATTGTTAAACATAGCCATTCGTGCACGAATATCTAAATGCGATGCGTTCGATCTAAAAATGTATGGATAATTAGGAGGGGTATTAATTGACACCGGATGTGTCTCTCGGCAATCTTCACAATTTCGTTAAGCCCGTATCAGACTACGGATTGGGATTGAGATTGGATTGAAATGTAATCAATCAAAATAAAGAAAACTAATCTCAAGTTTAGTAAACTTTACTCTGATTGGTCAAATTTAAATCTAATCGCAATTCCAATCCATAGTCTGATACGGGCTTTACGATAAGTCGAGATTTACTCTTAATTAGTAAACTATGTGTGCAGCATTTAGTAACAATACCGATAACAGTGTCCGATTTCCGACCGATGGTAAGGAAACCGAGCCCGAAGCATAGCAACCACGTTAAACGAATGATGGCGCAATTTGTCAGGATATGATTTTTTTTCTGACGCTATTTGAACCATTTTAATATATGCTTCATCTTTTTATCTACTAAATCTTTACTTATTCAAAACTTGCGTTTCGAAATCACTTCTATACAAAACATTTTTTATTTATTAAAAATCTGAAAGGGCTATTTCTATAAAATTACAAATTTTTAGTTTTCAAGATAATTTAAGATTTTGATTATTATTCACGAACGAGATTTAGGAATCAATTCGTACTTTATGTATTTATTTAATATTTTGACATTTCTTCTGCTGCTTATTTAGCAGACGAATGACATTACGCGTTGTATCATATAATCGTATAAAAATAAAAGGAAAAGAAAGGACTTAGCACTATCTCTCTCGCTACACATATATCAATTTATCTTCAATTCATCATTCCGCTTAAAAATTACGAGACACCCGCGTTAAATCGACAATTGATTATTGACTCCAATTTGACAATCGACTCCGACTTGACAATCAAGATGCAAGTGACGCAACATACCAAATGGTCAAAATGCACTTGTATGTCGAGAGGCGAGAAATAAGCACGCGTGTCCTTGATAGTAAAAATATCGGGAGAAATTAAGCGCGACGATAACTGAAACGGCTGTGATAGGATGCGCGATGGATACTAGTCGATGAGGTTAGGTTAGGTTAACTTACGTCGCTCACCGTCTTCCCGATCGGAATGTGCTCGTAGCCTTGCACCCGCACGTGATCCCGCTGGAATAAACGTAGAGGAAAAAATGTAGGACGCGCGTTACGGGGGCGAGAGCCGCGCTTGTTCGTTCGCATGCTTACCCAGGCCTGGTGCTCCGTTTCGAGAGCGGCGACCTCGCTCTCGTCGTCGCACGGTCTATCGGCGTTGAACCACAGCGGGTCGGTCGCCCGCGGCCGCAGGTCGGGCCACAGCGGTCTGATCGACATCGCGAGCGAAATCCGTGGACGAAAGAATCGCGGCGAAAAACCCTTCGACGATCCGCTCCCGCACCCGTGTCTTGACCTTTTAACTACGCTCTGCGCTGCCGGCTGCGGATTTCGAACACACGACTGATCGAATGCGCATGCACGGGCACGCCGCGCGCTCGCGGCAAACGCGTCTTGCACTTTCTGTACTTTCTGCGATTCCGGACACGCGAAAATGAATAAATGAGAGCGGTCATGGGCGAACTTTAACTGTTACTTTATTTCAAAGAATAAAGAAGTGCACGCGTGGTCCATGTTGAACTACGTAGTCATATATTTATGAATTCCGTAAATAATGTTTTTATGGTTCTCCACGATTTTATGGTTCTCTTCCGTGCTAGGTCTACGACGTCCACGACTTTGTGATAATGTTCAGGATTTTTTTATTCTCTTCCGTGTTATGTATATATAATTTCAAATTCAAACACGAATGTTTAACGCGCTACAACGAATGCCCGGTACTTGTTGAGAATGTTGAGATACATTTATGATAATTTTTCATACGCGAGATTTATCTTTGGACATTAAATCACGGAGCGATACGGACGACCTCTGTGCGTTTTGAAATTATCTGCGATTTGAAATCTGTCGTGGAACATTATTGCAATTCTCGAAAATAATCGAAACCAACTACTTGCGCAGCATTAATTAAATAAATATATATATTGATATAATATATATATACATATATATATACATATATATATACATATATTATATATACATACGAGATATATAGATATAATATATATTATTCGAAATATACTCAAACGAAAAATCTTTACCGTCCGATATTCGTCGCCGCAAGCGGACTGCCATCGCGCGGCCAGCGCGCGTCTCATGTGTATCACGTGCTCGTTCGGCAGTTACCTAATTCACGAATCGAAAGCAGCTCTCGGTACGCGCGACGCGCGTAGCTCCGCGCTTCGCCCCAAGCTCCAACTGCGGCGGATGGTGGCAAGCTTCACGGCGTGAACGTGAAAGTCGCACAGCACAGTTCGCTAATGGACTCGAGAGTGATTGTTTGATTGTGTTCGGACGGCGTACGAGGAGAAAGAGCGGTGAGAAATCGCGCTCACAAGTCACAAGTCTATCTCTATACTTCATTCCGCCATCGTCGCTCGACCTGATTCGGCTGGTGATCATCGTACGCCGTGACATAACCTCCGCAAAGGTAAGCGATTTTTCAGTTTCCTCCGTTAAAAATAAAGAAAGATTAGCGATTCGTTTTCTCCTCGCACCATGTGCGATTTTCTTTTCGCGATTAAATAACCGAGTAAGCGCGATTTCTCCCGTTCCTTGCTGAAACCGTATCGCGTATCCTCGGACCTCGCGTGCCGTTTATTTCGTCGAGTGACAGCTTTGCCGCTGATCAATTTGCAGGGGAAGTAATGAATCACCGGAGGTCGTCTCCGCTCGGTCGCGTCCTTATCTCCCCTATCTCCCCTGACCGACGCGCTTCAGGGAGAGCGCCTTTGCCTCTCCTGACTCCTCTCACCGCGGGGGTGCTATCGCGTAAGGCGATTTCGGATAACCTTCCACTCCGGCAAACAGAGCTTTCGAACAGCTCTTTACATCCTGAAGATATCCACGATGGACGTCGAAGAAATTAAAAGAAAAATTCCTCCGGTGAAAATCCTCTGTATCCTTAAATTACGATCTTAAGGATTCTCATGTACACCTAGAGCGTGGGCTATTAGTCTACCTACGACTTTAACCGAACACTTTCTATCCGCAATGCTGCTATAGAGGCGCAATTTATAAAGAAGCGAGTAATCCTCACGAATTACTCAATCACAGCGGTCGGCCATGAAACAGGTTTTCTCGATACGGACGTATCATTATATTATGATCATCATCGTCGAGTCTCTCTCCTCTCGACGTCTCGACATCTTTCCCCCGTCACCGCATTTCCTCGTATCGCAGTAAAGTCGCTTCGCGCGGCGCAACATATGTTACGATCCTGCCAGAGAGACAGTTCCGGCTGACAAAGAAGTGAATGTACCCTGTAACTGGGCGTTCGCTCTAATTTTTCGTCGTTACAGCGCATTTCGTCTAAATCGTGCGCGAGCGAGAAAGAGAATACGAAGCGTTTCCCTTTCGCTCGACGGTGAAAGCGGATACCCTGTCGCCGAGCCGGTCGCGGATAATCGCGCGTGCAACGCGAATCCGCAACGGATATTTTATCCGCCGCCTCTGCTCCACACCCCACGGCGACAAGCTAATTGATCGTGATTCCCCCGTCATTGATCCAATTGTGACCAATATCGCCAACCCTCGGCCGAGAATTTACATTATCTGACGATACGCGGGTATGGCGAGGCAGCGCGAGGATCGATTTGAACGAACACGTGTTGCGTTTTTTATTCAAATACGCGCGCACGTGTTACATAACGATATTACGTAATTCTGTCGTAACTCGTAATTAATCGCACCAATATTCGACTCCTTTGCTTCGGGATCAATGGGGGTTCTCCCGTTCTCCTCTAGGTCGCCTTCGAATGATATTAAGAATATATGAACTTTTCTCAAAATTGAATTAAGTCTGCTTTGGCTTTTCCTGGAAACGAGAACTTACGATCAGATCTCAAGTTTCTGTCGTACTTAAAGGAAAATGTCCTTCTAGCAATGAGGTATCTGGAAACGCAAGTTTTCGGAGGCATTGTGCTCCCAGTCAGAAGTTTGGAGACGCGTCGCCTTTTATAGATTCCAATTTCTGTATCATTTAAAAGGATGTATGTGTCACATCTCAAAGCATTACCAAAAATCTGAAAATTTCACAGATTGTTCTATTATTACGTCTGAGTATTTATGTAAAATTTTAGCACAATTCTCTTATTGGTGTAAAAGTTATTTGATTTTTTGGTTTGCATTGATTCTTATCATATCTCGGGATTGGCTGCACCAATCTTATTCGGACTGGTCGCAATCGAAAGCTTGTATCGACATTATATTTAAAAAATGTAGTTAGATTTTTTATTACGGCTTTAGTTTCTGAGATATTTTAATCAAAAGTTTGTTGACGCATGAATTTTCTTCTTATTCTTATAATTTGATAAGGAAGTAGCATTACGAATTAAATCAAATTTTTTACATATGCTAATAAAACTCTAATAAATATTCGTGCAAAAGTTTACTTGGATCCACTTACTCGTTCAAAAGTTATTTACCTAAAACTGTAGCAAAATATGAGTCAGTACGCTGCATTCATTTACTATTGAAAATAACGGTTATGGACGTCGGCACTTCCTGATTTTTGGCAATGCAAACAATTTTCGCTTAGTCTCACTCGCTTCTTGTACATAATTTCTGATACCCATTTCCTTTTCCAACAATATTTATCATTTTTCGGCATTTTAAAAGATTTACGAAGATTCAAAGAACTTATATTTATACTTTTTGCGCTCGAAATTTGACAGACAGTAATGCCAACGTAGAAAATAATGCGGTGTTGTTATTTAAAGCTGGCATTAAATGGTTTATATTTTGTTTTAAAATTATTAATTTAATATATATAACTTATTACTTTTATAATAAATGTATATTTAAATTATTCGATACTTATAGTAACGGAAAATCGTTTTATAAATTATTCGTTTTTTCGTTTTTTGCAGTTGGTTTCAGAGCATTTTCAAGATCAAAATTTTGTGTCGTTGATTACGAAAAATATTAATTATAAATATTCCCTTTCTTGAAGACGTTAAGAATCATGTTATTTTACGATAGTTGAACTTCTTATGTAATATAAATTTATTTATTTTATATTTCAGACGATATAAATATAAGAAATCTGCAATTTTTAAATTTTAATCACTTTTTGCTGGTATTGTACAGCCCAAACATCCTTAATTATATGTGCCATGTAAGTACATTATGATGTATTATTTGAAAATTGGGATTGCAAAACGCTAGGTTTTAAATATTATTTAGATGGAGATAAGCCGCGTGTATTATAAAAGTACTCGGCAGTTGCAAAACTGCATATGTTGAGAATTGAGTTCTTAGTAGAATTGATGCCATTAAAGGAACACGCGCAGAAATGTTCGCTGTAATGAGACCTGATATAGCTTCACATGCATGCCTGCACGATACTATGTGCGATTTAATGTAACGAAACTTCTCAGCAACAGAATTCTTATACAGTAAGTATATGTCGGGTTCTCCGCACTTCCTTTCACCTGCAAGGTCTTTGACTGATTGATATTTCCCGTTAAGGTACTCAATGATTTTTACGTAATAATTGTAATAAACGTTTAAAGATGAGGTGTTTTTCATTAATTAAGTTTCAGAGACGTAAACAACTAATACATTATAGAAATATTCTTTATCTAATTTCTAGTACCTATACTTTATTAATTTTGAATTAACTTTAATTCTGAATTTTTTTAAAAAGATGTTTAATGTCGATAAGTAGACGGAAATTAATCCATTTTTTAAATTTGAGTTTATTGCAATGAGATTTTTCGCACATTCTTATCGCATCGCAGCAACTTCTGGTACTTTTATATTACTTTCACGGTTGAATCTCTCACGAGAATTTATCCGTCCATTATCTCGAACGTCACGATCTCACCGTGCGAACAATTTACGCTAACTGATCAATAATCAGAATTCTTGCCTTGCTTCCGGCGATATTATAATGCCCATTTTCCTTCAGGATTTTCTGGTATTTCGATATAAGAAATTCCTGTAGCACGACAGATTGTCGGTCGCGTATTGACGTCATTTTTGTCATAAAATTACCACAAATGATATTCTCGTACAAGATTTTATCTCGAGTATCTCCATATTCTATAACATAAAACAACGGATAAAGCCCAAAGATTCGGTTTTCGAGATTCTAACTCTCAAATTTTTCTCTTAATTATATAGGTTTTAGCCAGAGTTCGAAAGTTAGTTTGACTAGTTTGTCAATGGAAATTTTTCTCTTTTATTCGTCTTTGAGCAATTTGAAATCGATTTTAACGAAACTTCGGAGGAAATCATCATCTACCACAAGTTTCCAATTTTTAATATTAAATATCCTTGTAATTAACTCTGAAATTATAAATCCATTAAAATAGTATAGTTTGAAATTAAATGAAAAATAGGATTTTATTGCTTGTTTTTACTCCTAAAGTTACATTCTCGAAAATCTTTTTACCTTCTATCATTTATAACTTAAAAATACCAATGTTTCCTCAACATTTTTAAAGTTAATTGATTCTAAATTGATAAAATATTGAAAGGTACCTATGAAATATAATATTTTGTACACAGCTGAATATCGTAGCTGATTGTCGCCTTACTTATGACTATGTCGATTTAAATTCTTGCAATAAGAAAGTCGAGTTTAAATTCAGAGAATTCCAGAAAATGTATACTCTTGAAATTACATATACAAACCTAAAACACTACGTATCTATTCTAATTGCTCGTGCTTCGTTTGTAAACCTATTTTTACCGAAACGCGAAGACTTTATCATTGTTACTTTTTTTCCTGCTATTTCTTCCTTATCGGCAGAACATCCTGTTTTTTTTTTTTTTTTTTTTTTCAGGCGTATTTCGTAATCATGGG
The DNA here is from genome assembly GCA_035220615.1 of Leptothorax acervorum. Lineage (NCBI taxonomy): Eukaryota > Metazoa > Arthropoda > Insecta > Hymenoptera > Formicidae > Leptothorax > Leptothorax acervorum. The sequence goes on along the minus strand of JASTWQ010000043.1, from coordinate 69,322 downwards.
TTTTAATCGCGGTTTCTGCGGCTGAACCACTGCTGGATAAAATGATGAGTCGTTTTCATCAACCGGAACGTTCTGTTTTTAACCTCGTAAACGTCGACTACTTCGCTTACGGCTTCGCTTTTTAATCAAGTCCTCGAGTTTCATTACGAGACGTTTAGCGAGGTGTCCCACGAGAGTTGAGCAATCCTAACTACTCGAAATCTATTGGTACATGATCCTACATATAGGTACTACATACTACATACGATGTGTTACGCAATCTTGGACCGAGATAGCCGCGGCGCTACCTGGACGCGAGATAGCCGGCGGAAAAATTAATGATACGAGAGCACTCGTAACGATAGCAAGTCTATATTCAAGCCCTCGTACGTTTCATCGCCGTGTCTCATTCCGTTGAAAAATTTGAACAATAGTGCTTGTGCGAGCCGGGTACGGGGTAACACGCATTAGCGAATGTGCATTTAAACACGTTCCCCGAGGTATCGTTATCTGTTGCTTGCGTATTTTTTCACGACACAAAACGTGCAAATGCGAAACAAACGTCGGCTTGGCTGGTGGTTGTTCTTTAGACGAAGTCCCGATCTTGTCGCTACACGCAAAATTGCATATCCTCATAAATGTGTTCACGACAGCGGAAACGCAGGTGATGTTACACGAATTATTATAGATTATTATTAATTATAGATTATTATTATTATTAGATTACTTGCCAAATTTTTTTAGCGATTTATAGTAGTCTTTCTCGACTACTTATCATTTATTTTTAATTCTTTATCGTCGCACTTTATCGTTGTAATTCGAGCTCACAGTGGCGGGTTTGTTTATAAATACACAGCAGTGATTCTTTTAAAGATTAAACGGACACGTATCGCGCGGCATCGATCGATAAGATCCCGAAGCATCGAGATATGCAGTGTTTTATATACGCTTGTTATTGATGTCGCTGTAAGTCTAGAGTGATATTTATTAAACAGAATAATAAATTTCTTTTGCCAGTATAGAATAACAATTAAAGTAATTTAAATCGACCGTGACTGGCAATATATAACGTCTTTCCGATATGAACATTGAAAAACTGTGAGCCAACTTGGTTTGTCGGATTCACACAGCACATTTTCGGATCAATCGTCAAGACATTATTAATTTTGACCATGGGTTTTGGTCAGTTGATGTAATTTCTAAATTAAATAGTTTAAATTTTTATTGCGAAAAAATATCACCCCAGCCAGGGTTTGAACCTGGAACCTCCCGTATACCGTGCGGGTGTCGTGCCAATTCGACCACTGGGGCTGTGGTGATATTTATCGCAATAACAACTATAAGATCATTTAATTTAGAAATTACATCAACTGACCAAAACCCATGGTCGAAATTAATAATGTCTTGACGATTGATCCGAAAATGTGCTGTGTGAATCCGACAAACCAAGTTGGCTCACAGTTTTTCAATGTTCATATCGGAAAGACGTTATATATTGCCAGTCACGGTTGATTTAAATTACTTTAATTGTTATTCTATACTGGCAAAAGAAATTTATTATTCTGTTTATTATACACCGTCGACCGAAGAATCGGTGTGATCCATCTTATAGTTGTTATTGCGATAAATATCACCACAGCCCCAGTGGTCGAATTGGCACGACACCCGCACGGTATACGGGAGGTTCCAGGTTCAAACCCTGGCTGGGGTGATATTTTTTCGCAATAAAAATTTAAACTATTTAATTTAGAAATTACATCAACTGACCAAAACCCATGGTCGAAATTAATAATGTCTTGACGATTGATCCGAAAATGTGCTGTGTGAATCCGACAAACCAAGTTGGCTCACAGTTTTTCAATGTTCATATCGGAAAGACGTTATATATTGCCAGTCACGGTCGATTTAAATTACTTTAATTGATATTTATTAATATATCTTTATTTATATATTTACCATCATAATTCGCCGTATTGCGCTATCGATTTTCCTCGTTTTACCTCCATCGACATTTCCTGTTTTGACATTTATCTTCGCTCGGTTTTTCTGATAAATTTTAGATTTTTATTCTGTTTTTAATATGCCTCCCTAGAACTCGCAAATATTAATTTTAATTTATAATAGGAGATTATATGATTTACGGTGCGTTTCTCTTAAAAAATATCCGATGTACATTAATTCAAGTAATGTCTATTTGAATATGGAATATGATTTTGTTATCTACGATTTTGTTTCTCTTATGTTAGATCGCGAAAAGCTTTTTTTTAATTGTTCGCAACTTCGGAAATTTTATCTCACATTAGGACAAGATTTAGACTAATTGTAAGAATTAAGATTGCGAACTCTATATATTAATCAATAAATAAAGGAACGCCATAGTCCTTTAATTATTAATTATTATCTTATACGGTCGTATTTTAAATTTGCTTATTGTTCTATATATTAATTTTCTTTTAGTATAAACGACAGTAAAGTGGAAAAATGTCTTATCTTAACGGTATATAAATACACGTTGCGCAATATGCGATGGGCACATTTTTGCAAAACATATTCTTGAATTTAATCACTTAAGTTATGCGCGTTCGATCAAAAAAATAACACCAACAATCTTTATTTATTATATTGTTAAATTTCTCGTATCATTCAGTGTGCAAATTTATAATTTCTTTTGGAGCAAAGATAATAAAAAAAATTCTTGTTTTTACTTTAAAGTTTTAATCAAAGAACAGCAGTTTTATTATCCGGATAATAATAGATAATCCAGGATGTTGCAGGCGTATAAAAATAGAAAGCAAACTTGTAAAGATATTTAATTTCAAACGCTAAGGAAAAGAAGCTTATTTTATAAAAGATAATTATAATTAAATCAATTCGAGTATATAATCATTAGTCTTCGAAAAAATATTATTTTGTTCAGCGTTTTTTCTCCTTATTACTTTATTATGTAGAATTTTGTCGTTGAAGGAATAATAATAGTAATACCTACTACCCTTGAAATATAATTTTAGCTGTTATACAATTTCAACTAATTGCAGCTTTTTACAAGATATGATAATTGCTTGAGCTGTTTTATGGTTGTCCATCTTCGATTTCAACGCATATTTAAGATATTTATAGCATCGACCAGAGAATTCAACTTCAACGCCTGCACTTCAAACGTGATGTATTTCAATATTAAATCACGCGTAATCGCACGTCTCAAAGTGCTACGCGGATTAAATTCTGTCATTATATCGCAATTTCGGGCGTTTCGTCACGCATAAGTCGCGTATCGCACATCCATTTTTTTATCGTAATTCAACAGAAATTTATGCGTTTCAATGTAATATTATTTAAATCATTGAAATAATCAATTCTTTTAGTGTCAACTTTTTAAAGAAAAGTCTGTATTTTTTAAAATTATCTCTCTTATTAGAACTATAATATAACAACGTGTGTAAATCTCGGAAAATTTTTATAATTGTACCTATATCTTTTTCTCTTACATGAATCAATTACATGAATAAATACTGATATCTGCATATGGGAATAAAATAATTAAATAGTAAAAAAAAATACTTAAATCGTTCTATATGCAGAATGAGACTCGTATAAAACAAACATGTATTTATTTAAAAAACATGAGATTGATTTTGAAATCTTTGAAATCTCCGTCGTGCCTCCATCTACTATGAAGATGATATAGAAACTATTATACTATTTTAATATACAATGTCTCTCGAATGTGTACAACAAGTCATGGAACGCAAACCGAATTAAGAATCCTTAATTCCTTATTCCAGATGTCTCATGACCATCATAATATGATGACGAACAGTACGGAAAACGTATCCCACGGTATGCACATGGCTCATCACGGTATGGATCATGGAAGTATGGACCATGGGAGTATGGACCACGGAAGCATGGGCCACGGCAGCATGCATCACAGTGTCGAGACCTCGACGGACGACGCATGCAGCGGGATGAGCATGCACGGTATGTCGGTACGTATGATCCGGTCGTTCAAAACTCGCTGCCGTTAACGCACAATCTGCTCTCCGTGATCTTCAGATGACGTTCCACGCCGGTTACTGTGAGTTAGTACTATTCGAGACTTGGAAGATCTCGTCGATAGGCGGTCTCATCGGCTCGATGATCGGTATCGCTATCATGGCTGCGCTCTACGAGGGCTTAAAATATTACCGAGAGTATCTGTTCTGGAAGACGTACAATGCCCTGCAATACAGGAGCGTCACGGTGCCTAGTGAGAAGAATGTAGTGGCCGAGGACAACCGGGTCGTTCAGTAAGCTCTATAATTCTTTCGATGGGTGATCCTGCGAGACCCATTGCTTCTCGTTGTTCTTGCTCGTATAAAAATATTCACATTGATATCATTTTACTATGTGAATAATCTGTAAAGAATTCTGAATAGAGAATGGTATTTTTTAAGAGATATCATACGAGTGCGTTATAATGAATATGTTCCAAAATCAAGAAGCAATATTTTTGCAGAATCATCAAATATATAAATGACACGCGTAGATTATATTGTAGATCTAATCGTTAAATCTGCTTTTTTAGTATGGTTGGCGAAGTAATCCACAAACAACCGTAAGTAAATCTTACGAGACACTGAGATTTTCTTCCAAATTATGTTTTGTTTATTAATGGTTGTATTATTAATTAACACGATTCAGTTTGTAAATAGCAGCAATTGCTTATCAGTGTTTCGTTAAATAATTCTGATATTATTGAAATGCATGCGTGAGATATCCTCTTATGCTCCTTTGGGCGTAAAAAATACTATTTGTCGAATAAATTTTCAACATAATTGCCTTATTATTATTATTTTTATATGCTTGGTGTTATGTATTTGTTTATTTTAACAACTAGGGTTTTCTGAGTGGGTTTTCTATGTGTGTGTGCGTATTCATATATTAAATTTAATCACAAATAATTTCTAGTGCATGAAATAAATATTTATTAAACAACTCAATTCCTAATTGACTCTAAATGACGCCATTCCATAATTAAATAATAATTATTGATAAAATTAAGTTATTTAGAAAAAAGTATTTGTTATCCATTATATATTATTGGAAATTATGATTCACCAAATACATATATGTCAATATATGAATAGGTACATGATCTATATATATATATATATATTAATTATAATAATTTTAATATAATTTTGATATTACAATAATTTGATATTACAATATTACAATAAATAAACTGCATGAAAATTATCCGTTTTTCGCTTTATATTTGATACTAATGTGGTATTTCTGTCTACGAATGAATATCTGTAAATCAACTTTCAAATTTCGCATATTTTTGCGATTTTAAGTGAATTTGGATATAACGAGTCGTATTACTCTGTGCAGGCCAACTATGATGTCCTGGATGCATTTGTTTCAAACGTTTCTACACATCATACAGATCGTCCTGTCTTACTTTTTGATGCTAATCTTCATGACTTACAATGTCTGGCTGTGCTGCGCCGTGGTATTGGGCGCCGCCGTCGGTTACTTCCTATTCGGTTGGAAAAAATCAGTGATTGTAGATGTTACGGAACATTGTCATTAACATTTAGTAAATTGCTCTAATTTACTCTTCCTAAATCGTACTTGTGCGAAAGTGCGCGCGCGACTGCACTCGAGCGAAAATCCGAAAAATGAGAGGAGGACGCAAATTAAAAACGCGATATTACCTTCTGCGTATCAAGAAAGGAGATATAGGGAACTAATGTTCTCTAAATTCATGACACACAGTGAATATATAAATGCAGCAGGACGCAACAAAAAGGAGAAAATTATTTATTCTAGTTTTATAATTTAGCTGTTAATCTCTTACATATAATTCCTGATTTTTATCTTAAAAAGATAATAAGCCAATTACCCTTAAGTTACTTTTGATCATACATTCTAAATAATTTTATTACATAAACTCTACACATAGATAAAGGAGATTTTGTTAAAACTATTATAGTATGACTCGCTTCTGTGTCATGAAATAATACAACTCCATAAGGAACCATTGGGAGCTTGAATCTTAGGCGTATACATATAAATGTAAATTGTAAATATTATTAAGATATTCGTATAAGAATATATTGTCCAATGTACACACCTTTTCCCATTTCTATATTTTTACTATCCGTTTCTATTGTTATTCTTTTATAAAAATATTCGTTATATATCAGCAATGTAATATTTGGGAAAGAGTGTGCTACACTATTTTAAATAATTGTAAAAACACCATTACAATACGTTAACGTATTATTACACGTAAACGTATTATCACACATTAACATGTAAATTACATGAAATATAGTCTCAAATGCGAAAAAAAGGAAGTTTAAAAAGATAAGAAGAATTATAATTCCTTTTCTCTTTTTAATTCCCATATTATAAACTTATTTCATTCTTATTACTCATTATACTCATTTCTTGATTTTTATTTAAATTTTTTTATAAAACACAGACGCAAGTAGTAATAGGGAAAATTTTTTCATGAAGAAGGGGATATAAACCGATTTACAAGAATATGACGATTCTTAAACAAGCACAGTGTAAGTTTATTTTTTTTCTTGCAAAATCGACTCCCAGAATTATAAAATATTAAGGCATACACATATGTATATATATATATTTTTTACATAGGTCATGTATACATACAAGAAATGGCCTTGTTTATTAAATATGTAAAAATAATAAATAACAATTGGTACGCGCGCTTTTCACAAATAAGACTTTTACATATGTGCAGCAGTGTATTCCTTTAAAAATAATTCATAGATTTCGTATAAAGATTTAGTGTACGAATGCCTGAATTTTCACGATAATTATGAGGTGGTCATCACCTTGATATGATCAGTTTTATGCGCTTAACATCTTAACTACTATTATATTCTATGCTTTATTATTTTATATATTCCACATATAGCCATATATAAAAAGCACCAGCATACACATTTCATACGCAATTAATCCGAATCATGTCATTAGGAAATCATTACATACTTTTTCCTTGTACTCTGTATGAGGCATTTCTAAAGAATCAAGTACCATCTGAATGAGATACGCGGGGCTGTACGAACGCATCGTATGCATCAACGATCGTACAAAAGCTTCGCTTTCATATTATTAATTTTATAGTAAAATCGTGAGACACTGAATGCAGAATGTTCCAAGAGCAAACAAGCATATGCTGCATTTTGTACAAACATCAAATTCGCATATAAATACTGGGTATTTATAGCAAGATCTCGCTTAAATAAAAATCGTACCGCTTTACTGCTCTCATTGTCAGATGTATGTCGCGAGAATAAGGCAAATTTAGATTACAAAGCTAAAATTACAATTTACACCTATCTCTTATGTAATAAGTGAATTTATATTATCATAATTATCTCATTCTTATTTATTATTATTATTATCATCATTATTATTTTATCACAAGCCAATGGTGTATGAAACACTTAAAATACTGTCGGTAGCTTAAGAGCTGCACAAAGCGTTGATAGAATAAGGACGTTTAACCTGATCTTATATATCTTAAAGTTGTATTCTGGAAAGATCAATCACAATATATTATTTGTCTTATATACGATCTCTGTGGCTCGAGTATTTCGTTAAAATTCATAATAAAGAGAATATAAGTCAATCAGTAAAGGAATCGCTCGTTTACTGCTAATAATATCCTACGCGGTCCATACGTTCTTTGGAAATCTTAACTGGTCTTAAGTAAGAAATTTGAAATATAATATATTCCATTTACATACAATTGATGCAATTCCAATGTCAATAAAGAAAGTTCACCATATAATGAAGAGAGTATTGTAGACAGGCAAGAGATTCTCTTCAAATTACTTTGTTAGACCTAGAAACAAAGTATGCCAAGAGTAAAGTAACCGATATCTTAAGTATAATTCGTAAAAATGTCTATATTCTGAAACTGAAGTCAAAAAGAGATTGTGAAAAGATATTGCAGTTATTGAAAACTTTTTATTTTAGCGAGCAGCCATTCAGATTCTCTACGGACTATAAAAGAATTGTGCATCCTACTGTAAATATGTAAAAAAAAATAAGACACAGGCCAAGCAAAGAAAAATAATCTCTTACAGTTGTATTGTGTAACGTGTATACTTATAGATCCTAAATAGAGTAAGCACCGTTTCTATGAACTCAATAGTGCGACGTTGTGTATCCCTTCCAAACGTAAAGAAAACTTTAATCGATTGTTCCAGAAATATCGGTTTGCATCACATAAAGACCGTATATGTCATGTCTATCTTCTTACCACCCATTTCAATTATCTGGTCACGTATGTGGATCTTGAGAAAAATGTATCATGCATTATTACATCGGAACACAAAAGGAAAATTGTGAAAATCACAAGCTGTGACCTACTCGGTGCCGGAAACAGGCATGCAGCAGCTCGTACGATGCTGGGACTGCTGTTTAGAGAGATCGACAGTGTCTTCCACTAAAGGCCGCTCTAATCTAGCTTCCAGTCGCGCCCATGCGTCAACCGCTGCCCCAAAAGCTACCTCGACATTAGTGGCGTCTTTCGCCGACGTTTCAACTAGCGGAGGATTACCATTCTCTGAACACCAAGCTTGAGCTTCTTCGGTATAAACTTGTCTCTCGGATTCAGGAACGTCTACCTGCGAGAAAAGGGATGTCTTACAACACGATATAAGATCACTCGACAGTAATCTTGCATATCTTGCTTATTTTAAATCCCGATAGCATACCTTATTGCCAACGACAATAAATGGAAAAGTAGAGCCCTCCTGAACATCCGCATACTTGAGAAATTCAGATCTCCATAACGCCAGATTTTTGAAACTCGTCCTATCGTCTACCGCGTAAGTGAGCAGGCAAATGTCCGAGCCTCTATAAAACGGCGTTCTGAGAGTCTTGAACCTCTCCTGCCCAGCGGTGTCCCATATTTGCAGCGTGTACGCCTCGCCGTTGATCTCGATATCCTTATTCAGAAACTCCACCCCGATGGTGTGAAAACTGTGCTCGTCGAAGTGATTTGACACGAATCTGTTCATAAGGCAGGACTTTCCGACACCACCGTCTCCGAGGATCACCACTTTCAGGAGGGTAGACCTTTGCGAATTTCGATTTTGAAGATTACTGCCACTCCTGCCCGTACTCACCGACGTTGAATTGTTCGCCGACATCGTCCGATTTAGGGGCTTGTCAGTTTTTTTACCTATTCTCTCCGCGATATTTTAATACCTATCTATCTTAACACGCGCAAAATTATCTTGGCACGAACGGCGAGCTTCGTTCGCCAGCTATTCTCAACAAATAAGTAAATTTGTACTCAACAAACATTCATTCAAGCCTAGTCGAACCTTATAGCTTCGCTGATCAGCTGATCTGGAACGGGGACCTCTGCAGTTTCGGGAAGCCTTCAGTTTCTCGGAGCTCGCCGAATCACGTATCGAAACATAATGCCTCCTCGCGCGTTATGCGTTATCCGTGAGATATCTCCCTCCTCTCCTCTCTTCCTGTCTCTCTCTCTTTCTCTCTCTCTCGCTCACATCAAGTAGCTAGCGCATCAGAGTATCTTGACGTCTTTATTCTCTCGCGATTCCGCTGCATAACCTCGCGGTCACGCGGCTCGGTCGGCGCGAATCTCTCATCGATCAGGTCGACCACTCGAATGTTGATGCCTCGGCGAGCGGAGGGTCGCCCGGCGCGGGACGAGCTCGCGCGTCCACCCTCGTCTCGGCGATTTTAATTCAACTCAATTCAACTGTCGCGCTCGCAGCACGACGAGTAAGGTCCTTTCCCTTTGTTGTCGCGACACTTGGCGACACTATCTCGCGGGGCAGCGCAGGGCAGCGCAGGGCAGCGCAGGGCAGCGCAGGGCAGCGCAGGGCAGCGCGACGCGCTTGTCAGCACTGTCAGCAGCAGGGGCAGCGCATTCCCGGATCTCCAACGGCGTCCTCGATCGCGCGCATCGATTTCCGGCGGTTTCAGCAGCACCACTCGGATCACTCGATCGACGAACACCTACGGTTCTCGGTCATTTTCGGCCGGGCGGGCGCTCGCCTCGGGACTCGGGACATTGCAGACAAGAACAGACAAGAAGAAACGCCCGTCTCACGGGCGCGAACGGCGGTGGAGAGGAGCGGGTAGTCCTCGCGAACATGGCTACACGCGACTATAAATAGTACTAGCCGCCGTTACAGATCGTCCGAGAATATATATTCAGAATATTTATGGATGTGGCACGTATCGCCAACTGGGACGGGGATGGACGAGCGTCGGCTGAAAACATCCATAACCGCGCATTTCCGGTCATTGATTCAAATATCACGCATTACGCATAGGGTGCGTTCCACTTAAACGCTCGCAACGCTCGTAGATCATTTCATCCTTGTTGTTTGTCAAATGTTGAACAAGGAAGAATGATGCTCACGAGCTTTGTGAGCGTTAAGTGGAACGCACCCATAGTATCACGCGACATGCCATTTAATTCCTTCGCGTCAGCTGTCGCGGTTTTTTTAGTCGTGGACCGCGTGGACGCATGAGCATCTAGATCCGGAAGCAGCTGACCTCGGGCGCGGGGGCCGGGGGGCAGCCTGCTGTTCGACCCCCCTCGAGAAACCGACGTTCCGTTTCGTTTTTCTTTTTTTTTTCGGGACGTGGTCCAATACATGGTGGAAGAATATAAGGTGAGTTGATTCTCGAGACCAGTTTTCGTTCGTTCTGCGCAGACCTAGACCCAGCCATATTGTTTTCATGAGATACGAGCTATACGAGCATGGATACAAGCGTAGTTATGTTATAAAATTTTCATATATATTTATTTGACTGGATCAATAAGTTATTAACGTATTAAAAAGTAATTTGGTGATAAATAATTGTTTTCGGCAAAAATTTACGGTAAGAAAATTATGAATTGCAAAATTCTTCTTTTTATTTATTTATTTTGGTGAGGTTATGTGACATCGAAATCATGAATCGCTCTCACATGGAGTAAACATGGAATGGTAATGACTATTCATCAAGGCAAAGAATTATAATTTATACCAATACCATTTGGTACAGTTCGTTTTATTATAGAAAAAATAAAAGTTTAGTTGATAGTTTTCGATTCACTCGCTTATAGAAAAAAAAAAAGTATTTCAGTTGAAAAATTTTCTTCAAGTTCGCTTACTTATTGAAAAAAAAAGCCAATCAGTCAAATTAAAACTTCTAAAATAATAGCCAAAAAATGAAGTGATATATGAATAGAGGCTAAGAAGTATTTGAATCTGCCGCTCGTAATGGCCGGTCCGTGGCTACTCTCCTATTGGCTGGGAAATTGGGGTTGCGCATCAACTCACCTTATATTCTTCCACCATGGTCCAATAAATTAATATCACAAAATCCATCTTTCTAAATAATATGAATACTGTATATAAATAAAATATAATAATAATAAATAATTGTATTTATTATTACCTACATTTTTATCGCTTTGTTTTCCGCGCCGATTACTCCGACTTTCCGGAGTTGATTACTTCCGAGTTTCTTGTTGGCGACTCACGTGACTCACGTCCCCTCTTGCGCTGCGTCGTCCCACGTGAGCGTCTGAGCGAAAGCTAGGGTGCATTCGGGGAGCACGCTATTAGCACAATTATCGTCCAAAACCGTTCGAGGAGACGCTTTGTGGCGCTATGATACACGATGATGACGTCACTCTAAAGGCAGCGTGACGTCATCACTCGCGCTATTTTCGCTATTATTTTCGAGGTGAGGCACGAAATGCTATTGGCGCTTATTCTCTCCTCGAACACTTGATTGCGTATAGGGGCTGCTTTCAGAATACTGCAGATAACGAAACATAACCAATGTCAATTCCAACAATGGACCAAGGACCAAATGACGTTGAAATTAATCTGTTTGATGAAAAAAATGGAATAAATTATTCTATGAAATTGTCTCCAGAAGATGCTGCGAGTGCAAAGAATGGTAAATAATTGATGATTAGGTTATGTAGGTAGTATTCTATTTGCTGTGTAATTATGATCAAATAAAAGTTGTAGGTAAAATAATGGCATAAAACTCAATAAATAAAGTTAAAATAAAAAACTCGTTTGTTATTTATACTTGGCACTCGCACAACTCGCATCATCGGCCATATTGCAATTTTATTCTAAAGCTGCGTTCGGGGAGCTTGCTATCGCTATCGCGCTATTGGCTCCCCGAACGTAGTTTATAGCGTTTGCATTTATAGCGTTAATAGCGTCTCCCCGAATGCACCCCTAGAGAGAGACAGAAGATACACGTGTATACAGGGTGTCCCAAAACTCGCGACTCAAAATATTATAGCAAGAGAGTTCTCAAAAAATTAAGTAAAAAAGTTATCTGTAAATTTTTGTTTCAAACAGTAGTTTTTGAGATATAAGAGTTTAAAGCTAGCCAATTACAGATTAGGTTTAGTCGGACATCTGTCCATGAGTCGCGTGTGCGGTAGGATTAGTGAGCGCGCACTTCAGCATGCATACTGACATAACGGGCGCGGTGGACAAAAGATTGTATATGTTCTCCATACGTTACCGCGCGCGATTTCATGATATTGATTTCAAATTAATGATGTAAATAAGCGTTACAAATAAGAAATTTTTAAATTATTAAAATTTTATTGCTAATATTGTAGATTACAAAGAAACATTAGGATTACTACAATTCATATTAGCACAATAACATTAATATTAAGGAAATATTAAGTGAATAAGACTTATAATTAATTATAAGTCGTGATCGCATACGCGCGCGAGTAATAATTTTTTTATAAGTGTTGAGAGAAATAATTTCATGCAAGTTACTTCTTTGCTATAATTGGTCTGATCGAACCTAGTGGTTTGGCGAAAAGCTGGGTACTAATAACACCATGTCAATTTTATCTTCAATCTTGAAAAAAATATTGCGTTTTTCCAGGATTAAAGATAAATTTAACTCTGGGTGTGCTTTGATTAACAGGTAAAAATATTTTTTGCTTTGGGGGGTTGCCTAGACCTCCCCTGAACTGATAAATGTGTGGTAGGTATGTCGAATAAAAAAACATTTTTCATAAACAATTAAATAAAAACCGTTTTTTTTTAATGTGGCCACAAAAAATATTTTTTCTATTTAGCACATCTATACTACAGATTTCTCAGTTCATGAGAAGTCTAGACAACCCTCCAAAGCCAAAAATATTTTTACCTGTTAATCAAAGCACACCCAGAGTCAAATTTATCTCCAATCCTAAAAAAAATATTGAAATTTCAAAAGTACGAAACCCTGGTCACAAAAGCAATCTTTTTACAAAAGTCCGGGGATTTTTCGTCGTCCTTAGGCACAAGAAACACGACTCACATAGTCATTAAGTTCATTGACACAAAAATCGTGTTATACGGTGTTATTAGTACCGAGCTTTCCGCCAAACCGCTAAGTTCGATCAGACTAATTATAGCAAAGAAGTAACTTGCATGAAATTATTTCTCTCAACACTTATAAAAAAATTATTACTTGCGCGCGTATGCGATCACGACTTATAATTAATTATAAATTTTATTCACTTAATATTTCCATAATATTAATGTTATTGTGTTAATATGAATTGTAGTAATCCCAATGTTTCTTTGTAATCTATAATATTAGCAATAAAATTTTAATAATTTAAAGATCTCTTATTTGTAACGCTTATTTACATCATTAATTTGAAATCAATATCATGAAATCGCGCGCGGTAACGTATGGAGAACACACACAATCTTTTGTCCACCGCGCCCATCATGTCAGTATGCATGCTGAAGTGCGCGCTCACTAATCCTACCGCACGCGCGACTCATGGACAGATGTCCGTCTAAACCTAGTCTGTAATTGGCTAGCTTTAAACTTTTATATCTCAAAAACTACTGTTTGAAATAAAAATTTACAAATAACTTTTTTCCTTAATTTTTTGAGAACTTTCTTGCTATAATATTTTGAGTCGCGAATTTTGGGACACCCTGTATATAAATAAACAGTCATGGTGCGATCCCATATGGTACGGAACGTATGCGCAATGCGGAATTGGCGGAACGCTCATGATTGGTTCGACCTCTTTTACGTTCGTTCCGCCGACTTTTATCCGCAAGTTTCTATTTTATCCGCACTATCCGTGCGGAAACTCATGCGGAAGCTTTTTCTCTGTCTTCGGCCAGCATTTCCTTTACAAGATTCTCACTTGCTCCTTGTTTTAATCTTCTCTCCATACTAAATATAGGTCGCACCCAATATCTTCGTTGTTTTTCATTTTCATTTCTTTCAGCGATTATATATGTATAATGAATATAATTTTATAATTTTACTGCGTAGTTGTTGCTTTTTAAATGGACACCAACATTGTTTTAATTTATTTAATAATACGCAAATAATAACAAACAATTTTTTAGAATACATTTTTAGCGACTGAATGTTGTAGCAATTGGTGGCAATTTTGTAGGTTATGAATGGAATTCGTTAATGCAGATGTATTGCATGTATGTACGTGTGATTCCGTTCCGCTTAAATATAATTATCCGTGTCCCATGGAGCGGAAAATGCGGAAGCGTAGTCTGTGCGTGCCAATAATATATACTGTTCCGATCATAGACCTAGGGTGCATTCGGGGAGCACGCTATTAGCACAATTATCGTCCAAAACCGTTCGAGGAGACGCTTTGTGGCGCTATGATATACGATGATGACGTCACTCTAAAGGCAGCGTGACGTCATCACTCGCGCTATTTTCGCTATTATTTTCGAGGTGAGGCACGAAATGCTATTGGCGCTTATTCTCTCCTCGAACACTTGATTGCATATGGGGGCTGCTTTCAGAATACTGCAGATAACGAAACGTAACCAATGTCAATTCCAACAATGGACCAAGGACCAACTAAAGTTGAAATTAATCTGTTTGATGAAGAACAAAGAATAAATTATTCTATCAAATTGTCTCCAGAAGATGCTGCGCGTGCAAAGAATGGTAAATAATTGATGATACAGGTTATATAGGTAGTATTCTCTTTGCTGTGTAATTATGATAAAATAAAATTTGTAGGTAAAAAATGGCATAAAACTCAATAAATAAAGTTAAAATAAATAACTCGTTCGTTATTCACACTTGGCACTCACACAACTCGCATCATCGGCCATATTGCAATTTTATTCTAAAGCTGCGTTCGGGGAGCTTGCTATCGCTATCGCGCTATTGGCTCCCCGAACGTAGTTTATAGCGTTTGCATTTATAGCGTTAATAGCGCCTCCCCGAATGCACCCCTAGGATAAGATAGACGGAGCGTAAGCGTGCGGGGTAGGTGATAACGCGGGAGGGGAAATAGAGGGTACTCTCGGCAAAGTTCGGTTAGACTCGGAAACATTCGGACGCTCGACCGACTCGACAGCACACGGATGTGCCTTCGCGCTTTGGTGTGCGTTGGCAGCATGTGGAGGGGATGCGCTGGCATGCGTTGTTTGTCCCATGGTGTAATAAGAAAGGTGAACCATTCCGATGGATGCGCAGTAGACTAAAAGTAGTGGGGGACAGTCAGCCAATCACGCTTTGAGCGATTATGCGAAATTCAATATGGCTGCTGAGTTTCACTGTCACGTGCTGTACTGTTGTTTGGTTAAGTGTGCACGATGTGCTGAAAATGCCGGTGTGTTGTGTCAAAAATTGCAAGGCCGGACCGGTCGTGGTAATAGTTTCGGCATAAATACCCGGAGTTAGGAGTTCCTACGAAAACCCTTCCCCTGACAGATAACTGGCTGTCTTGCATATCTAGAGGAAACTGTTGTATCCCTCCAAAGATTTGCAGACAGCGGCCAGTATTATGAACGAAGAATTTATAAAATTTCATGGGCGCTCATTTAGTAAAGAAAGTGGTATATTTGATAAGTTAACAAGCATCACGTGTGCAAAAGTTTCTTTTCCCGCTTGTGTAATCGCGTGCCTAGTACAAACCCGTTTGTACATACGCCTGCGTCAGATTAACAAAGAAATACAACAACAAAACTGTACCAGAAAAGAAAAAAGAAAACTCAAACATATATGCAACAAACATTCTGTATAGTTTTATGCCGCTTTTATAATATTGATATTAAATAAAACATATTTTTATCCAAATTGCGTTAAACACAATCTTATTTCATTTTTGATACTTTTAAACAGCGCGCTGCATAATTGCTCAAGCTCTGATTGGTCAAGATCTCAGACCTCCGCCATTATGCGCAATGGTTCACCTTTCTTATTACACCATGTTTCTGTCGTCGCAGACAGAGCATACCTGTTGGAGAGACAAAGAAGACATGAGTAACGGTAAGGTTATTGATGCAAAATATTCATGTGCTACTTTATTTGTGAAATGTTATTACCTTGCGCGATCACCTTTCCCTGCATTTTATACTTTGAGACTTTGAAATACAAGAAAATTAGCGATTTCAATCATTTGTTTTGTAGGTTCAATTTATCCACTTCGCACGATGCGGCTACATTTCTGTCGTCGCAGACAGAGCATACCTGTTGGAGAGACAAAGATGACATGAGTAACGGTAAGGTTATTGATGAAAAATATTCATGTGCTACTTTATTTGTGAAATGTTATTACCTTGCGCGATCACCTTTCCCTGCATTTTATACTTTGAGACTTTGAAATACAAGAAAATTAGCGATTTCAATCATTTGTTTTGTAGGTTCAATTTATCCACTTCGCACGATGCGGCTACATTTCTGTCGTCGCAGACAGAGCATACCTGTTGGAGAGACAAAGATGACATGAGTAACGGTAAGGTTATTGATGAAAAATATTCATGTGCTACTTTATTTGTGAAATGTTATTACCTTGCGCGATCACCTTTCCCTGCATTTTATACTTTGAGACTTTGAAATACAAGAAAATTAGCGATTTCAATCATTTGTTTTGTAGGTTCAATTTATCCACTTCGCACGATGCGGCTACATTTCTGTCGTCGCAGACAGAGCATACCTGTTGGAGAGACAAAGAAGACATGAGTAACGGTAAGGTTATTGATGCAAAATATTCATGTGCTACTTTATTTGTGAAATGTTATTACCTTGCGCTTTCCCATATTCAACTTCAAGACGATAATACTGACAATAACATTACTTCATTTCAAATTTAATTTACAGTCTCGTATCCGGTTTGGTATCACTGATTTTTTTTACGTATTTGGTTGATAATGTTTTTGCCATTTTAAACATGTAGTTGTCAGAATCTACATCAATTTTTCTGCACAGAATGTTATTAATAAATTGGCACCATGCTTTGATGAATTCTGTAGCGGTTGTAATAACTAATGCTTCTTTTAGGTGTGTGCATTGCTGCCGACAAAAGAGAAAACATCGATCTTCCAAAATCTTCATCGTCTTTTCAAGCAGATGAACCTCGTGACATATTTCGTTAAACTGTGACTGTAAAATTTCGATGCCTTGTCTTATAGCAACTTGAGTCTGTGCGGTAAGTAGACCATCAGCACATACGTGACATTGTGCAATAATTTTATTGCGCTTAATAATCTCAACAATTTGTTTCTCATTTATAATCTTGTCACTTGTATTAATTTCAGGTATAGCTGGTTGTGCACATTCCACTTCATCTACTTCATCGGCATCATCCATTCCTTCCCTTCTTTCACTGAGATTCATTAAATGGGAAAAAGCAAATGTCGTGCCCTCTGCACTTTCTTGACAATTAGCTCCGATTGAATGGTTCGAAGTCAGGTTACATATTAATAGCGTTTTGAACGCACCTTCAAAGTGTTCGCAAGTTGGATTTCGATCTGCACGTCCGTGGCTTCGTATCTGACTGAAGAAATTTTCGATGACATCTTGACTTAAAAATTTCAAGTTCAATGATTGGAAATGAGCTTCCTGAAGAATGCTCCATATTTCTTCTGCACCTTTCATAGTCCAAGTCCAATTTTTTAAACATTTAGGTGCATTTCTTGCATTCATCTTTCGAGTCTCTTTTTCAACGTAACACATTCTGTTTAATTTCTTACATGCTTCTTGCCAAAATGAAACATGTCCACTGGTAGCAGTTATAATGCTACTTAAACCTTGCTCACTTTTCCCATTAAATGAATCGAAAAGATCATTGAAAAATCGTACCGTTTCACAAGTTGTGGATGCGCTTTTCGACAATTTCATTTCACCTTGCTGTGTAATCACTACTCCTACAGCAAGAAATACAGTACAAAAAGTTTAAAAAATTAGGTATTATTACGTATTGTTAAATATTATTTTAAAATTGATCTCATATTGCCTTACCTCCATTTAAATTTAATAATACGTCCATAAAATTGGAAACCGTACGACTGAAAACTTGGGACGCATATTTAACTCGCATTTTTGGGATAATCTTGGGAAATACATGTCTATCTGTAATTTTCTCCATTTGTCTGTATTTCATACAAGATTTTCTGTCAATTTCGTATGTCGTTACAATATCGTCCCAAGACGCGTATTTCTTGTTAGGAATACATTTTATACTTGTATCCATATCAAGATCCTTAGTTAAAAGGTTATTTCTAACCCCTTTCAATAAATGTACGTAATCGAAAATAGGTACGATTTCGTGATTCTTTACGACAAAGCTATTTCCTGAAACATGACAACGTTCAAATTCTGTATTGCAAATGTAACAAAAAACGTTTTAACAAAATGTATGAATACTGATAATGGTATATATTATTAAATAATATGTTATCCTTACTTGTACGCAAATTTCTCATTTGACGCAACTTGTTGGTCTCATCTATTAAAGCGTTTATTGCTGCAATGTTTGTGCCACCTTGGTCACATATCACAGCAACGGGGATTAATCCACGCGCACAAATTATCTACAACCATTGTTTAATACATCGAATTAGTTGATGTGTTTTTGTAGCACTTTGACAAAAACCATACCCCAATGGCATCTTATTTCCAGAATGAAGACATCGTAAGTAAAATACAATACTGTGATCAGCTATTTTTCTCGTCCTGTTAGTTCCCCAGTCCTCAAAGCCAATAATTTTGTCTTGTTTTTTATCGTAAGACAAAGCTGGCTGCAAAGACATTTCATCCCACACGAGGGCAACGTACTTTTCTCTATCGTCTTTTATACTTGTCACTACTTCTCGAAGGTATTTCATTATTAAGGGAGTATATCCAGCTTGCAGAGGAATATCTTGTAATTGTAACTTCAATGTCTTGATGGATGGACAATACAGGTATTTGGAAAGGAAAGCATAACATGCAGGAGATCTTTTGTACAAAGTGATGCAAAATACTTTGTCATCAGTTGTGAACCTTCTAGCCTATGTAGAAAACACATTGAACACTACAATTACGAATGTAAAATAACGTAAATAAGGTAAATAAGATAATTAATGTATGTAATGTAATTAATCTAAATAATGTACTTGATGTAAATAATGTAAATAATGTAATTAATGTAATTAATGTAAATAATTTAATTACTGATTATGTCACATTGGACGAAATTATTAGGCACCCGTGTTTCTTCTGCATATCTTCGAACTTAATAAACATAAGTTTTAAAGGTTAGACACCCTGGCGGAAAAAATTTCTATGAATAACTACAAAATTTGACTAGAAATAGAAATTTGTACATTTTTGTTGAAATATTTAATTTTTTGTAGAAATAGTTATTTTTTTGTAGAAATATCTACGAAATAGTACCACAAATTACAATGTTCTCAAATCAAGAAATTATTGCAAGTAGTATTTTATAAAAAACTACAATTTTGTAAAAAATAGTACAGAGATCTACAAATTTTAAAAATTTAAGAAGAAACAAAATTTTAATAAATTAAAACATCTGTTTACTTGTAGAATACCACAATTATTTATAAATGACTATAGAAATCTACCACAATTTACGTATCGTTCAACTGTGCAACTTAGAATCCAATTCAGTTTTTAGTTTCTCATAAAATACTACAACTTCGTACAAATAGTAACAAATACCGATTTGTTTGTGCAGCTCAAAAATTTTCTACAATTATGGCTAATTAAAATTTGTACTTTTTAATTAAATGTTACAAGTTTTTACACAAATCTTCCAAAATTTATGTATTATTAATAACTTCTTTATTCGCAGAAGTCAAAATACTTATGTTTTTATTTTCGTATAGTTTGTTGTAAGACCCAATAGAAAAGTACACAAACGTACAATTTTTTACCTAATTAAATTTCTTACTCGTGAATGATTATAATTTCGCATATAATACTACAAGGTCCTATAGAAAACGACAAAATTCTTAGCCTTTTACGAATCGTGAATCCATGAAAATCTACATGTATTCGCTTTTTTAGATTTTTATAAGATACTACAATTTTCCATGGAAAGGTTGAAAGTTTGGTTGAAGGTCTGTTAATTTCCATGTAAAATTGTAGTATCTCATAAACATCTAAAAAAAGCAAATTTATGAAGATTTTCATGAATTCACGAGTTGTAAAAGGCTTAAGAATTTTGTCGTTTTCTGTAGGATCTTGTAGTATTTTATGCAAAATTACAACCACTCACAAATCGGAAATTTATATAGGTAAAAAATTGTACATTTATGTATTTTTCTATTGGACTTTACAACAGACTACACGAAAATAAAAACATAAGTATTTTGACTTCTGCGAATAAAGAAGTTATTAATAATAGATGAATTTTAGAAGATTTGTGTAAAAACTTGTAACATTTAACTAAAAAGTAAAAATTTTAATTAGCCATAATTGTAATAGATTTTTGAGCTGTACAAGCAAATCGGTATTTGTTACTATTCGTACAAAATTGTAATATTTTATGAGAAACTAAAAACAGGATTAGATTCTAATTTGCATAGTTTTACGATATGTAAATTGTGGTAGATTTCTATAGTCATTTATAAATAATTGTAGTATTCTACAAGTAAGCTGTTTTAATATTTTAAGATTTTGTTGATTCTCAAATTTTTATTATTTGTAGATTTTTGTATTATTTTTTATTAAATTGTAGATTTTCTATTGTAGAAACACTATAAAGATGTGTAATATATGAGTGTAAGCAAGAAGGAAGCATCAGAGTCAGAGGATCACTACTAGTCCATTCATCAAGAAGGTTAAGCGACGTTGTCGTGGTACCACACTCGGATGGGTGACCGCCTGAGAGAGCGGGTTTTTTCAGGCAGACACGCGGCTGTACACATACACAGTGTCATAGTATATTATAATATAATTCCTTATAGAGACAACAAAAATCAAATTAAATTTTTTTTTAACTTTTTTCGACATTGAAAACAATATCAGTATAAGTTGTAGTTTAACGTAGTTTCACCGAAAAATTTATAGATCAGGATCCACTAAAAAAATACAAAAATTTACAAAAGTGTTCCAATTCTAGCATTTTTATGTAGAATTTTGTAGCACTTCTTAAATTCATGTAGATTTTAGTAGATTCTGGCAATTATATTTTGTAGTTTTTTGTAGCACACTTTTATTATTTTTTAAATTTTGTAGAAATATTTCCGCCAGGGCATATATAAATATAAATATACATATATAAATATGTATATATATATATATATGTGTATATAGGACCCCCACACCAAACCACGGGAAAAGGGATTCAGGTCAAATTGGCCGAAAAATAAGTATTATGTAGTTCATGATGTCCTGATGAAAATTGACCACGGGCACAGTCCAAAAATGGACAGTTGTCGAGTTACAGAGCGTTAAACATCGGAAGAATGGGTTTATCGGCTCATGGTAGTCCGTAATGTGTACGGTCATGCTGGTGTGTACCTGTGTGTGTATGTGCGAGTGTGTGTGAGTGTGACTGTGTCGGTGTAAATAATAATAATATCACGCAGACACACACACTCACTCACTCACTCACTCACTCGCTCACTCACTCACTCATTCACACACACACACACACACACACACACACACACACACACACACACACACACACACACACACACACACGCACGCACACACTCACCTACTCACCTACTCACACACCACACCACTCACTCACACACCACACCACTCAGTCACTCACTCAGTCACTTACTCATTCACACACACATATTCACACACACACACACACACACCCACCCACCCACCCACACACACACACGCGCATACACACACTCACGCTCACACACACTTACCTACTCACACACCACACCACTCACTCACTCACTCACTCACTCACTCCCTCACTCACTCACTCACTCACACTCAGTCAGTAAGTCAGTCAGTCAGTCAGTCAGTCAGTCAGTCTGTCAGTCAGTCAGTGAGTCAGTGAGTCAGTCAGTCAGTCAGTCAGTCTGTCAGTCAGTCAGTCTGTCAGTCAGTCAGTCCGTCAGTCAGTGAGTCAGTCAGTCAGTCAGTCAGTCAGTCAGTCAGTCAGTGAGTCAGTGAGTCAGTCAGTCAGTCAGTCAGTCAGTCAGTCAGTCAGTCAGTCAGTCAGTCAGTCAGTCAGTCAGTCTGTCTGTCTGTCTGTCTGTCAGTCAGTCAGTCAGTCAGTCAGTCTGTCTGTCTGTCTGTCTGTCAGTCAGTCAGTCACACACATCTCACACCTCACACTCACACACACGCACACACACACTGCACATACCACACACACACACACACACACCAGCATGACCATACACATCAGAAACTGCCATAAGCCGATGAACCCATTTTTCCGATGTTTTACGCTCTGTAACTCGAAAACTGTCCATTTTTGGAGTTACTGCCCATGGTCACTTTCCATCAGGACGTCATAAACTACATGAAACTAAACACTTTTCAGCCAATTTGACCGGGATCCATTTTCCCGTAGTTTGGTGTGGGGTCCCTTATATTTACATATGTATACATATGTAAAAATAAATGTATATATATATGTATATAATTACATGATGTACAATATATTAATATACACAAACTTCTAAGTTTTTGTACAATAGTATATATAATTTTTAAAGTTTATGGTTATTAGTTCCAAGATATTCACAAGAAACAAAGGTACCTAATATATATAAATTTTTCAATGATTGTACGTATGTCTGTGTGTGCGCGCACATGGGCGTGTGTAATATATAAAAAAAAGAAAAGTAGAAATCAATTGTCATAAAATATTTAAAAGTAATTGTGTCCAAATCGTATTCTTCATATACATTGAAGGAACATGATTGAAATGTATGAAATGTAATATTACAATTTTGGAATGTTTATGAATACGGGAAATGAAATACCTGGGGGGGAACATCATTATTCCTTACAATCATATCAATAAATTTTTGTCGTACAGGTGTGGTCGAATCAGTACGTTTCAAAGAAATTGATTTCATTTTAGTCTTTGCTCTGTATCCTTGTACAAGACGCTTCAGATATTTATTGCTGCGTCTCAAATTTACGTTGGCATAATACATGGATTTAGCCGTGGGACTCAGATAACGAGTACGTGTCACATTTTGTAACATTGGTCTCACGTGTTTGCTTCTTCTACTTGAAGATTGTTCCGTATTTTTCTGAACACTATTTTCATTATGGATAACTTCATTCTGAGATTCTACTTGTAAACTTTCTATCTCTTGCTGTAAGATTACATTTTGTAGTGTAAGTTCATTGCCATTACTGTGCAATAATATTTCATCATGCTTTTGTAATTTATCAAGAAGAATATTTTCAATATGTGAAGGTTGGGGAACTTGATTTTGTTGTTCTATATCTTCGCGTACTTGTTGCAATTGTTCATTTTGTGAATGTAAATTGTTATGTATTGTATCAGTTACTATGGCAGGTATTGCTGTCTTTAACAAGTAACGATTACGTGGAGAACAGCTGTAATCCCTTTCTGTAAAGTGCTTATGGCATACTGTATATGTTTGCAATTCATGAGCGGAATAATTGTATAACTTCTCCAATTTTAAACTGTGTACCCATTGTAAACATCGCTCAATATCTTTTGGAAATTTGTGTGAAGGCACTTTCTTTCCTGACTTGCAGCCAGGAACGCAACAAACTTTCATTTTCTAATAAAAGTTAAGCAAGTTTTGAATTTTTATGTACTCTTACAATTGTACTCTATTTAGAGATGTGCAACTCCGAGGGATTTTTGAAATCGACTGAAATTTCACTTTCTCTTTCGAAACCAAATCAAACCGAACCGACACAATTGCATGCAAATGTAATAAAATCGAGTTAAAACGTTGAAATATAATTTGTAATTGGTAATGTAATTATTATTAAATTCTAGTGTAATACAGATAATCCGACAATATTTTGATGTGGACAAATAATATTTATTATACATATATATATGTATGTATATACAGGGTGTACCTAAACTGGGGATAACAATTTTAATGACAAACATTTTGTAACATTTCAAGAAAATTGGAATACGAAAATGCCGTGGCTACAATAGTTTTCAAATGAGAAAAGTTTAAAGTGGTTAGTATTTCGCGCACAATATGGCCAATGATAAAGGTGCTTCCATGAATTGAATGCCTTTGACAGTAATGTGAAATGAATGTAAAATACTTTTATTAAGAAAGTATTTCTGTATGTCCGTAATAAATTATAAAAGCAGTTCAAAAGTATTTATTCACTATTATAGCCTCGGCAATTTCGTATTAAAATTTTCGTCTTAAGAAGTTACAAAGTATTTGTCTTAAAAATATTGATGTCCAGTTTAGGTACACCCGATATATATATATATATATATATGTATTCACTATTATTTGCCCACATCAAAATAATGTCTCATTATCTGTATTACAGTTCAATTTAATATTAATTGAATAATAATTGATTTTATACCTATTCTCAATCGATTTCATTCCTTTTGAAAGTGCACATCTACTAATCACGTATTATTGTGAGAAACTTACCAATCTTCTTCGTTCGTTGCGACTGCAAAGAAATGAAATGCCCGAAAGGCAAATCGTTGCGTCAGCAACGTTTCAGGACGACACTCATACATCCGTGCACATCCGTGCAAGATCGTGAACTCAGAATATTCTGAAACACGAAAATTGAATACAATATAAATAACGGCAATAACTCGTGAAAAAAAAGTTATATTCAATATCATTACGTAATCTCGAATCCGATTCTCAATCGATTTCATTCATTTTGACAGTGCACATCTACTAATCACGTATTATTGTGAGAAACTTACCAATCTTCTTCGTTCGTTGCTTTTTATATATCTTAAAGTTAATTAATTCGTTAATTACTATGTGATAAAAAGAACTTGCAATGTCGTCTTTTTACAGAAATTTTCAATTTGCTGTGGCGCGCAAAACACTCGGGCGTATCGAGGAAAGAAACGACGTTTCCTTATACGAACAACGTCAGGCTTTCAGTTCGTTAAGGGCGATAAGAGCTGGTAAAAGAGTCAGCAACGTACGGACAGGTCATCGCGTGCGCGATTATTATCCTGGGACTGTACCTCAAATCTCAGCTTCTATGCAGAATACAAAGCCCAATTCTAAAATACAAATATTTCAAGTAAGATAGCTGTATAAATAACAGCTGTAGTGCAATATAATTCATTGTGTTTCAAAGTAAACTGTGATAAAATGTTAATTTATAATTTAGGATGACATACCTGGAGAGATAAAGGGTTCGAGCATATTAGATCATGTACCTATAGAGGATATGGTACATAAGGAAAATACCATCAAACCTGGACCATGGAATAGCGGAAGCAAGAGAGGTCCATTAATAGCTCCTACTGTAAAGGCGGGCTTTAAGAGTAAGAACGATGATAAGATACGTCAATTTAAAACGACAAATTATTGCAGAAAAGCAATGAAAAAGTTTCCTTATTTACTTGCAGTTCACGAAGATCAGAACGATGATAGTAACATGGAGAAAATTAAATTATTCCCAAATCATGTATCTTTTTTTGACGGTAGTAAATATCATGACTGTTTAAGAGTGCCGGTGTATGTAGCAGATCCAATAGATCCAATTATTGTACAAAAACCACATTATCCCAAAGAATTAGTTTATGCCGATAATGCCGACCGCAGTATGGAAGAAATTAGAGCACAGCTTTATTTGGAAAGGTATTATACTTTTGTAAGACATAATGAGAAAATTATTTGGTGTTATGTATATCCTGTAAAAACATTATTATTATCATTAATTTAATATACCATCAATTATTGCATATGATAATTATACAATACGATAATTTTACACAGAAGAGCGCAATTTCTGGAAAAGCAACATGAAATGCCGATGGTTTGTTTACGTGAAACTGGGGGAGAATCTCAACCTCAGCTCAATAATTATAAAAACATGTATCATCTACAAGAAATGGAAGAGCAGAAGCAAAGAAGAGAAGCTGAGATCAGTAGGCAAAGACTCCAGGTTGAGCAACAAGAATTGCAAAGGCAGCAGTATGCTGCTGAGGTTGAGAAGCAGGTTTTAGAGACTCAACGACAGGAAGCTGAGCAAAGAGAATTGGAAAGATTAGAGAACGAAAGAATTGAAGCCGAAAGATTCGAAGCGCAACGAATGGAAGCGGAATTGAATACGCAACGAAAATTACAGTCGACAAACTTTATGCACCAGCATCACACTTCGTCTTTGGCTGTTGACACTGAGGAACATTTGCTCGGACAGAGCCTCACTGTAAACACGAAAGAAGCTATTTCGGTTGTGCAAGGTTTGTGGCAATCCCCAGATGCGACCGCTAATGCTTCACGCTTCCGCAGTCCTCCCGTCGCACCCAGAATGGTAGATTCGAGAAATAAGTTGCCGTTTGATATACACATGGATAGTTCTATGACTCAATTAACATGCGATGGCCAGTAACAAACATCATCAAGGATACAATGTACAAGTTTATAACGATCAAGAGAATCATCAAAGTTATCATACGCAGCATCAAAGTTATTCTGGCCAGGATCAACATATTGCATATGGGAATCACAGTTTGCAAAACAGTTATCATTATCAGATGCAGGTACAGAATTTAAAAAACAAATATACTTTGTTTTTATATTAAATATATTATGTATAGGTATATTATATACATAATAAATATATTATGTACATAAATAGCTTCAGTTTTTGTTTTGTATACACATTTAGATTTAACGAGAGTCCAAAGTAATAAAAGTAAAACGTTTCTGTTTGAAGAGGATCTAAAGTAATGCAATTTTTTTTATTACAGCAACATCATGAACATCAAGTGCAGCAGCCGCATTCTCGACAGCACCATCCCCAACATCAGCATCATCACCAGCAATTGATTCCATCACATCAGCAAATGCATCCTGTGCATCATCAGTCTCTTTCTCATCCGCAGCATTTACAATCACTTCACAGCCAAATGCCGCACCATCAACCGCACATTCATCATCACCCATCTCCGCACAATCATCATCACCAACCTCCGCACAATCATCATCAATCTCCACACAATCCTCATCAGTCACCGCACAGTCATCATCAATCTCCACATAATCATCACCAGTCGCCACACAATCATCATCACCCGTTGCCACACAATCATCATCACCTGTCTCCGCACAATCAACATATTCTACATTCTCAGCAACCGCAACACGTGCATCAACATATGCAACATATGCAGCATCCCGTTTACGGTAACATGTTACCCAACGATATCAGCTATCAACAGTACCCGCCACCAATGGAATCTCCTATGCTGCAGCCGAATATAGAACCGCAGAAACAGTTACATTTCTCTCCTTATACCGATCCTGACATTGAAACGAGCAAACCATACAGAATGCCACCCGAATTACCCTACATTAAATCGCCCGGGATGAATCGCAAAGATATCAAATATCTTGAGAGTGCCGAAGACAAAGAGAACGCTATCGTTGTGGATTATAATGGCCCGCTAGAAGAAAATATGATGCCCAAACCGGACGAGAATAATCTTTGTATTGACGAAAGCTTGGGTATAACTCCTCTCTCGACCGCTAACGAGACATGTTTTACAGAAGCCTTTAACACGCAGTTAACGAGCTCTACGCCAATGACTAATCATTTCAAGCCAGCGTACAGTATGAAAGATGACTCGCAATTTTCAAGTCAAAATACTGTTTCCCAACCGTATGTATTAATCTGCTTTTGACTTTTTGGAGGTACATAATGATGATACATTTAATTTAAGTTTTATTTATGTTGAACAGAGTTGCAGAAGCACCTAATGCCGAAGGCGGCGATGATAAATTAAGCGTGATATTGGAATCTACACGAGAATATGTATCGAACAGTTCAGGGAGCGGTAATTACACCAAATCGACCGGATTGACTTTTGCATTAACGAGGGAAGATATGATTCCTTTTAGAGAACAACCTGTGGATACAAGTATGTATAACAATTTTGTAACGAGTGTAATACATTTTTATTTCTTGCAGTTATGTGTATTTAGTAGAGCGAATTTGGTTGGACGCACCAGTGCGCACTGGTGCATATTAAAACTGTTATACACTGATTTAATTTATAATTTTTAAAGTAAAATACAAATATCTCGACTGATAAAATGCCCAATACATATTTTAAATAGCACAATAAAGAATATTGAGGATTTCGCGATTTAATACGTTTATATTAACCCTAGGTACACACACTAGGGTCTCTAAAACGCTAGATAAAATTTGAAACTACATTGGTAGAATAAATAAATAGAGGCGATATGACCGCCTTGTAAAAAAAGTTTGAAGTCTTTTCAATAGGTAGCAACTGCCGAATCAATAATTGTTTGTCGGTTTGGCAATAATTAACACTTAAAATAAGTCAGGAATCTCTCGAACCCCAGTGTGTATTTCGTGTATTTTTTTTTTTTTTTACAAGAAAGTATATTTTCTAATTTATTTTATTCGAGTTTATATAGTGTTTTTATATTTAAAATAATATCTGATTAGATTTCTATCATTTTTTCATGAAAATATTATCGGTTTTACTAGATTTGAGCACGAGATCGTTAGAATATAAACTATACCATAGTTTAGTTTATACTTGCATATTGTTCTAGATAAATAATGGAAACTCGTAGAAAACTGAGCTAATTAAGCCATTTATGATGCGAATTACAATCGATGACGTACATCTGTACAAGCACTCATTGAGAACGTGTTAGGCACCGATTATTCGGATGCCAAAATGTGCGACGTAAAAGATGCCAAATTAGAAAAAAAAAACAAGGGGTTTGTCCACATGACAAGGATAAAAAGACTCAATTTTCGTGCCCCCGGTGCAAAATTCCTTGATGTGAATCTCATCGATCTTTTTTGTGCACTCAATGTCCACGTAAATGATTAATTTTTTTGTATTTTGTATTTTGTATATTTTATTTTTTTAAGTAAATATGCATTATGAGTCATTAAATTTGTATTTTTTAACAAAAATCCTAACTTTTATACCTTTCTGCAAAACCGCTAGAAAAAAGAAATGTAAAAATTTGTCATTTTTGGAGCCTTGTAATTTTGATGATAATATTCCAATATTTAAGCGGCAAATTTTTTCGTGTACTTTGAAATGTACTCTTTCAAAATCTGAAAAGTTTTCTTGATTATCTCTATTAGCAAAAAAGATATGAATTTTTCAAGCAATTACGATAAAATGACGTTTTCTTTGCTTTTATGAGTGATTACAATTTTTCAACATGTGTTTATTATGATTTTGGTACTTAATATAATTTTAGACTAATTCTGAATGAATGTACGTATTTTTTAATTTATTTACTATTGGAAGAAAAAAAGGCAGTCAAAATACGATGATTTTCTTCAAAAGTTATAATTAAAAAAGTAGCAGGGGTTCTCCAAACCCCAGTGTGTCATCTACGTATGCGAAAAATAAGTGTGTATACCTAGGGTTAAACACACACTTTATGTTGATTTGTGTATGACAGCTTTAATGTGCACCAGTGCGCACTAGTGCGTCCAACCAAATTCGCTGTAAGATATAGTTTCTAAAGCCCACTTGTTTATTAGAGTTATTATTAAGTAAATAATTAAATATCTTGTAAAAGCTTTTCATTTTATTGAAATTTTTTTTAACTTTGCAATTATACATAAAGTTGTAGAAGAGGAATCAAATGAATCTCTGCTGTCCGTGAATCAACCTTACGAACAGAAGCAATATGCGCAAATTCAAGCTGTGCACGCTCAAAGTCCGCGTACAGTACAACGACATGTTGATCAAATCACATCCGAGATAAAGAATAACTGCGATCTAAGAAAGTCAATAAATTTACAACTTAATGAAGAAAGCAATGCAGAAAAAGTTGACACTATGGAGTGCGAGGAGCATGAACCTATGGAACAAGTGGAGGAAGAGATGTTTAAGCTCCCATCGAAAGATATAAATCCATTCGATAAGAGCTTAATAGCTGGCCTATTAAAAAATATAAAGTTTCCACAACCCCATCATACAGATGGATACAAAAGAATAGATACGAATCTAAATAAGCTTGTGCCTTCTACCAAGATTACGCTCGGTCAGTATTCAATTTATACCGTATTGTTATTGAAATATATTTACAAGCTTTCATTTTTTGCATTACCTCATTAATGTAATATTTACGCTTGTGATTGTGCAGACACCGAAGTGTATGATTTGGAAAAGTGCCTTGGTAAAGGAATGTATGGAACAGTTTTTAAAGGAGTCAATTTGCAAACAGGCGAGACTGTTGCTCTTAAAGTGCAAAGACCTGCTTGGATTTGGGAATATTATATCGTACGAGAAATAAAAGCACGTCTTACAAATGATCATATGGTACAGTATAACACAAATATAGTGCCCTTATTTTGATTCATTATTCGTATTTACGATTATTTCATTTATCAGCAAATTAATTCTCCTATAACATTGTAATAATATTCTTTTTCAGTTACGCGGTTTTATGGATGTGACAATGGCATATGTGACCAATAATGGAAGTGTGCTGGTTTCAGAATATTCTAAGTTTGGAACGTTATTAGCAGTGACGAATCAGATAAAAATTGCCACCGGCAAACCTCTGATGGAAACTTTAACTATTTTCTTCACAATCGAGATGCTTCAAATCGTGGAGTACTTACATAAATGCCAAATAATACATGGGGACATAAAACCAGATAATTTTTTATTAATGCGACCGTCAGTATTACCCTTTTTTTTTCTAGTAACTTTTATTGGATAAAAAATACAGTCATTAATCATCTGAGATGTAACGTGATAATTTTATACAAGACACGAAGTTGTTGAGAACATTTTAATTAACAATTATTTCCAAAATTCTATCATAATAATTTCACTTTTTTTAAAGGAAAGATCTTTCCTGCTTAATAATATAAATATAAATCATCATAAGAATAGAGAGATTAACTCAATGGAGATTTATAAATAATCGATAACTGCATGTCTAATTATCACATATATTAGATTATTATAATTTATAATATCTTTATAATCCTTCACTTCAACAGACCTACGCAAGATGTGAGGCCAACTATACAGCTGATAGATTTCGGATGTAGCATAGACATGAAACTGTTGCCAGAAAATACAACGTTTATGCAAGTTATAAAAACGGAAGATTTCACTTGTATTGAAATGCAAACTGGAAAACCATGGACATATCAGACTGATTTGTATTGTCTAGCGGCGACCAGTCATTGCTTACTGTTTGGCAATTATATGAGAGTATCTAAGATAGGCGGCCGTTGGTTTATTGCTTCGAAATTACCAAGGTAGCAATAAGCACATGATTAATCCAGAAGAATCATATTTGTTGCGTAAGAAATTTTAATGCTGCGCATCTTTTTTGTGTTGCAGGTACGCTAAGAAAGCTGCTTGGGAACAATTTTTCACGGAACTGTTAAATATCGAATCGTGCGAGAAAATGCCCAATTTGGCAAAATTAAGGAACATGATGGAGGAAACACTGGCGCAAATGCCAGAGGTGCAAACGAAATTTCGGACTTTTGTCAACATTCTCAACAAACGATAACGCTTGCTGTATTTGATGATATGTCCCAATGTGTGCACATATTTAGCAAAGAACCAACGTGTAATAAGAACCATTAATGTTATTGTGCTATTTATTATAAAAAAGTTAATTATACTACAGTGAGATAAATATATGTATCTACATAGTTATAACACACAAGAATGCACTTTACGGCCTGCTTCGTGGAGGCTTTTCCAATATTCGTTGCTTGCACATAATCAACATTAATTAGGACCACTATGCAACGAGTCTAACCCCTCCAAATTGTTTCAGAAACTTACGAGATATGCGAAGATTTATACGGTAGAGATTTTGGAAAAGTACTTGTTATCTCTCAAACACGTATGCGCTCGTTACAAGTTGCAAAGGAATGATTGTACTATATGATTTAAAAAAAAAGTTTTACACAAAAATTTGAATCTGTAAAAATGAATAGTACAATATGCGTGTGATACAGTATGGATCCAATTTGCAAGATGGCATGCAGAAGTGCATGCATACTGAGCACTTGAGTACCTTGTATATATAATTAATGTATATGTAATCATTGTATATTTAAAATAGATTTTGGCTTTAAGCCATTCGATTCTGTTGTCAACGGGTTCGTCTTGCTTTCCAATATTCTTCGAAATGTATGAAAATATACCATGTCAATGATGTTAAATAATTATTTCGAACGTTCTTCCCAAATACACCATTACTTATGCAAAGCAGTGAAATAATTTTATTGCAAAACGGCGACACGATATATTATATAAGCGATGAAGTTTTAATTTGGATATGTGCAGGCTTACTTTCGAGTGTCCACTAAACAGGCCTTTTATGTAGTATACATTTAAGTTACTTGTATCTTAAATGTATACTATACATATAAGTTATGTAGTATACATTTAAGACTTCCTAAATATATGCGTATCTGTATGACACAATTGACGGAAATGTCAAAGTTGCGTTTCGATATTAGATTTTATAACGATACACAAGAACTTTTGGTTGTCTCTCTGAAACGTAAATATTAATATAAATTATATATACATACACACCGGGACCAGTGTATGTGTATGTTTAAATAAATCTTAATAAACCTTAATCGACAACCTATTGTTCTTGTTTAAAAATTTATAAGAATATGCCTTATTTTAACAGTGTAACGTAAAGAAAAAGGACAATGTTCAGATGAGAGCCCGTACAAAGCTTTAAGATTAAAAACAGTTGAGACATTGTAAGATACATTTATTAAAGTCGATAACACCGATATAGATGTATATGTATATATATTCTGATTCACCTTTTTGATTGCTGAAATTGCATGTTGCGACATTAAATCTACCTGCAATTTAAAAACCTTGCGTTTATCATAATTTTATATACGTGTATTTGTAAAATATTGCAGAATTTTCAATATTATATACATATTCCTGTTATTCAATTCAATCAATATAATATTCTTTTTAATAAAAATTCAGTGTTAATTTTGAGCAAGTATAACAATTTTATTATTATATATTTATCATATGATTAAGATTGGTTGAAAAGCTGCAAAAAATTTTATAGGCTTATATTTTACTTCAAAATCGTTTTTTTTTCTTGATGAAATTATCCGGTATGGGACAGTTTGGAAGACGATCCTTCCGTGGAGTCTCCAAGAAAAATACAAATTTTCGATGGTGACATTTAGTGGAGTCTGGTTGCTGTGTATTATCTATGTATCAGAAATCAATCATTGTCAGTTACATCAAGTGAACAGCAGTTGGGTAGAACAGAAATTTGATGGATGCAGATGATGACCCTATACTATAGAAGAATGCTAAACCGTTGTAATAGGAACGGAATCTATATAACAGAAAGAGAAAAGAAGACGAATGCTCGCTCGTATTTGTAATAAATTAAACCGTTACTTTTGCGATTATCTAAATGCATTTATACATTTTATTTAGAGCGCATCAAACATAAGAAAGCACATTAGTATTTAGTAGCCACGCTTTCTCACATTCTCATACTTCCTTCTTTCTATATCTACTCTAATACGCTTTATTTTTATTACTGATGTAAAGAGTGCAGAGATAGATAGCAGTTTTTTTTTCATTTCCCGCTTATAAATGAGAACTGCGAGCATATGACGGCTGTGACAGGCATTTGATGACGGAGACATGAGCTGAATAATCGATATTGTTGACGAAATGGTCCAGACATCCCTAAATGCGTTTCAGTCCTGTACTTCACGGGCAGAAGATTTCCCTTGTAACCATCTCCGATAGAAAACGATAAAAAATTTCTTATCGTTTTTAATACGGTTATTGAATCGTTTATTTACGGTGCTCTATCAGAAATTCACGTTACAAAGTACTTGGGATCCTATCGTAAATGTCTTATCAGCTATACATCAGTTTTTATTGTTTTTAATATGCTTAGTGAATCGTTTATTTACGGTACTCTATCAGAAACTCACGTTACAAAATACTTGGGATCCTATCGTAAATGTCTTATCAGCTATACATCAGTTTTTATCGTTTTTAATATGGTTAGTGAATTGTTTATTTACAATCTTATCGTAAATGTCTTATCAGCTGCACATCAGTTTCTATCGTTTTTAATATGGTTAGTGAATCGTCCCTTACAGAAAAAAAGCACTAAAAGTACTCAGTAATAAATTATTGTAAATACTGGCAGTAATATTTTGGCCGGTACTTCAGAAATACTGGGCAGTACTGGATTACTGGGAGTAATTTATTACACAGAACTACTGATGCTTAGTTTTGAATTACTGGATATTGAATACTGGTGAAAAATTACTGAAACTACTTGCTGTGAAAAGTACTGAATTACAGGATACATATTAAATAGTCATGAAACTTTACAGAACATGATATTATTTATAATCGGTTTTAATGCAGGTATGAACGGAGGCCGCAAGAAAGCGTACTTCTCAAAAGGTTACATCACTTATCAGAGGCCCGGAGAGTGAGCACGCTCTGACTGACGATCCTGCAAACGCTGAAGAACCTCGCGAAGACATCTCTTTATATATAGGGATCGATGTTGAATTTTGAATACGGGTTACGGGCTCGGCGATGCGCCGCATATTGAGCGCGAGCCGTACTATTCCCGGCGCGCAAGCCCACGCTGTCGTGCCGCGCCGCACGGTCTCCGTCGTATGTTCATAGCGGACAGCAAGGGCCTATTGCACAATATTTTCCAATTAATAATATTAGTGAAAAACAAAGCTCTTTCACTAATATTATTAACTTGTAAATTATTGTGCAATAGGCCCCTACCGCCACATAATTTATAGAGCAAAACGAGATAACAGAAAAATGATGATTTCTTATAATTAAATAGTTATTGTTAAATAATATTTTAAGTAAATATTAATATTAAATAAATGTTCTTTAAAATTATTATAGTAAATAAATAATTATTGTAAAATAAATATTAAATTAGTGTCAAATAAATGTTAAATATACGTTTTCTTTAAATCATTATTGCAAATAAATAATTAATATAAAATAAATATTAAATTAATGTCAAATAAATGTTAAATAAATGTTTTTTCAAATTATTGTTACAAATAAATAATCAATATTACATAAATATTATATTATTACCAAATAAATGTTAAATAAATGTTTTTTAAAATAATTATTGTAAATGAATAATTTATCAAATTAAATTTCTTATACGCTGGCGGAGTAAATGTGTTTCATCGTGTTTGAATAATTTATGTAAAATAAATATCAAATAATGTTTAATAAATGTTAAATATGTTTTTTCAAATTATTATTGCAAATGAATAATTAATATAAAATAAATATTAAATTAATGTTTAATAAATGTTAAATAAATGTTTTTTAAAATCATTATTGCAAATAATTAATCAATATAACACAAATATTAAATTAATGTTGAATAAATGTTAAATAAATGTTTTTTTAAATCATTATTGTAAGTGAATAATTTATGCCATAATACGGATTTACGATTCTAGTAATAAATGACTCCTGTCGATCCTTAAATGAATTATATGAATTCAGTACTTCAGGCGTTGGCCGCCCCAGTGTTGAATCTCATCTATACCAGTACTTAAGTACTAGACCAAGTAATGAATTACTAGGAAAACTACTTACTCATTCTATCAGTACTTCACGTCTAAGCTCAACTACTAGAATCTCTAATACTTCAGTACTTTTTTACTATATCAGTACTTCGAATCCCGGAAGAACTACTAATACTACTAGATATTACTCATTTGCCAGTAGTTAAAATACTGACTAAATACAAGAATAAAATACTAATCGCCAGTAAAAAATTACTAGACTCAGTAATAAATTACTGACCAACCAGTAATACTTTTCTGTAAGGAGTTTATTTACTATATTTTATTAGAAACTCACGTTACAAAATACTTGGGATTCTGGCTTGAGATTCTGGGATACTTGGCTTTCAAACGATTCAATTTATATCATTGATATACGATAGAAAACGAACCGATTTGCTGCCGTACAAAAGATGATAAGTTGTCTGTCGGAAAATTCTGATAAGAAACGATAGATGTGTCGATTCGGTTAAGTCGTATAAATATCGACGAGATGTCTATCGTTTTAACCTTATAAAAACATATGCAAAGTAGAAGGTTTTCAAACGATTCAATTTATATCATTGATATACGATAGAAAACGAACCAATTTGCTGCCGTAAAGAAGATGATAAGTTGTCTGTCGGAAAATCCTGATAAGAAACGATAGATGTATCGGTTCGGTTAAGTTGTATAAATATCGACGAGATGTCTATCGTTTTAACCTTATAAAAACATATACAAAGTAGAAGGTTTTCAAACGATTCAATTTATATCATTGATATACGATAGAAAACGAACCGATTTGCTACCGTAAAGAAGATGATAAGTTGTATGTCAGAAAATTCTGATAAGAAACGATAGATGTATCGGTTCGGTTAAGTCATATAAATATCGATAAGATGTCTATCATTTTATTCTTATATATCCGTATTAATGCATGCGGTAAAATTATTACCATAAATAACGATATATATTATATCGTGTATATACGATTGATTCAGACGGGCAATAATTGTACATATAGAAAACGATTCATAACTATAAAATTTGTATAGTTATTTTCTTATTCGGATCTAAAACGATAGAAACCGATTCGATTCGATTAATGTTTTATCTGTCTTCTGAATATGCAACGATAGAATCGATAAGATACGATTAAAAACGATACAGATATAGCCGTTTTTAATCGTTTTCTATCGGAGATGGTTACAAGGGTTAAGAATCCTCGAAGATACTTGACCACCATAGTCGAGCATTGTTGAATAAATCCAGCATAGGCTGATAAAGGTAATATTGATCGCATTAATTGCAATCTGTATTTATCATTAAAGGGATTGCTTGATTCTCAGTTTATTCGTCTAATAGAAGAATCTTATTCTATATGCCATCGTAAACTGAGAATTACATATTTAGCAATGTGAAATTTGGAATATAGAGTATACAACACACACATTTTAAATATAGAAAACAGATCATAATATGTTTATCTTTTCTAATTATACTCTATAAATAAAATAAGACATACAGAATGTTAAAATCAATAAATGTTTCCATATAAATAGATTCTTTTAGATAAAAATTCCAATAGGAAAATGTCAAAGATTATAATAATTTTAAAATAATGAATTTTAAAATCTAAAAATCATACAAATTAGAAATCTACAGATCATACAATTAGTTTATTCCCACGATATCAAATGCATCAATATAATTATAGATCTTTTTTTGTAATCACTTGTAATATAGGAAAGAAATTAAGACAAGCAGTAATTGCTACTGTATCAATTTAATCAATTTTAATATGGAAATAACAAGAAATATTATTGAGCAATCTGTAGGTGATTTGTGAAACTGTCTAATAAAAGTAAGAGTAAATAAATGTTTGGTATAAGTGACTTTTAGTATAAGCACATTTGTCTGCAAGTTATGCAAATTTATACTGTCACATCAATAAGAAATCACGCTATAAAATATATACACGATTGTTAAGTGTGGCAATGTAAAGTTAAATCCTGATCAAATCTCTCAAATAGATCATTTATACTTGACCTTTGATTTCAGTTATTAACTTTTAATTTTATCTTTTATAGCGCAATTATGACGGTTAATATAGTTTTATCCATCTTACATACTCCTGAAAAAACGCAACTCAAATTGCGTTACATGATGTATCTTAGGATCAGAGACAATAAGTAACGTGCACATATATATTTTCGGTAATTATTCAGTTTAGCGTCCTCACCTCAGATTTCGATGAAATTAGGCTTAATCGATTCGTTTTTAATACTTACCGGAAAATGATATTTCTTTTCCTCCGGATCGCTCGACATCCGCGCGGAGAATACCGTGCACAGATTACTAATAAACTTACGTCGAGACCGTCGAGTAGACCTCGGCATGACAACGTTCATTAACAGACAACATATGCACAGCATATGAAAATAAAATGGTCAAATCAACGATCATCGACACAAAGTCCCATATAGTAGCGATGGTGAGAAAGAAAATGTGTTTGCTCCTATGACATCAAGCTTGACGTCAATGCTAGCAGGTAAAGTTAACAAACTCCGATATGCTATTGCTTGACACACTATTAAAAACGTTTAGTTGTGAATAAAGAAAATGAGCAAGTACTTTTCTTCCGCTTGAAGCATCACTTATTTTGACCAATACAACCAATTTGAATTATGTTTACCTTATCATTTATCATCAATTATCTTTATTTTTCAATAATATCTTTATTTGTATCTCTCTGTATGTTATTTTTCAGGCTTGCTACAGAGCATCAAGGTCGGCAGCCAAACTTTGAAGGGTGAAGAGGCGTCAAACTTTTTTGGCAGTACCGTGCAATATTCGTATACTGATTTTAGCAGCGTAGATCATAGAATTAAACTGCACATTATCCTAAATGTATTCGAGCATGAGAACGAAGAACTCGTACTTCTTCTCAAGGTTAAGATCTTTCATAGGTACGTTGTGGACGTCTTCAGAAAGCACAAGCACTGGCTATGCACTAGCTGTGGCCAACCTTGGAGAGCCGCATGTTTTTATTAGGATGGATTTATAATCACGATCCAAATTACAGTAATTAATCCATCCATTGACAGACACTAAATTACCAATCGAAGGGAATCCTAACAGAAGTATTTGGAAATTATGCACTTGGGAACTATCTCAAACGCATAGGTAATCTATTTAATAATATTGTAATCATGTAGAACACTTTGTTAGAATAATTTCTAAAGATTTTAAAATACTAAAATTTTTACTTATTTTTAACTTTATGATAAATTATAGACTTAATTGTTTGTTATATGTAAATAAATATAGAGAAATATTTTCCATGCAGGTGTATTCTATCGTGCCATATACGCAAGTCTTTGCGGCAATGTGCAACTACTACTACAGATAGCATCGTTTTGGCAAAATGCATATGTGAAGAGCTTTCTAGATATCAAAGTCGAATCAGCACTGAGGTTAATAATTTTGAAAATATATACAATTATGCCGGAGGAATATTGGAAAAATGAAATCTCGTTGGAAGACGCGTTCAAAGAATTGTACGCGTCGAAAAATCCAGTAATACGTGCCCAATCTAACAATTTAACAAACCCGATCATTTAATTCAAAAATATATAATATTAGATCGATACTGAAGTTGATGGAAGAGATTGAAAGTATGATTGTGATTGATATCGGTGCCTGCGATTCGCAGTTCCTCAGATTCCTGGCGCATCTAATACTGTACGTTCTTCAGGCACATCGGGAAAAGTACAAAAGATAAAGTATAGAAGACAAAGTATTACTGGTATACGTTTGCGTCCTTATTGAAATAGGCGATCCGACTTTAATCGCGTTCTACACAGCCACGTTACCTCAGGAGGATCAAATAACCAACTATGCCTCTTACTTAGAATGTGTTAAAGAGCATTAACAGCGGAAGAAATGTTTACGCGCGACGGAAGACGTGAACTTGAATGTAGAAGCTATTACGAAATTGGTGGTGGAAAATATACGTAAGAAACACCTAGAATGCGATGCAATGTAAAAGGAACTATTACCGAGGTGGATATGGAAAAAATTAATGGTCTGGATTGGCTGATTTTTTATCAAAGTCAAAGAGAAGAAGCTTTACGACAAACAAACGCGCTCATTAGATACTTCCTGACTAACGAAAAGATCGATGCGGCGCGAAAAGCATTTAACAAGGTAATTCAGCGCAGTTTATAAATAATCCTGCAATGAATTACTTTTATTAATTTATTTATTCTTAGTTAAACGGTAGTTGTTTTGTATATTAACGGTATTATTTTTATGTTGCATAGATCCCATCAGATTCGATAGAATCAGTTATGACCGAGTATCCGACTATGGACTGCACACTCACGAATCTTACGATAACTAATAATTTGTCGAAGAAAGCGGCTGCATCGATAAGAGACTACTTTTGTTATAAAACGTATCTTGACGCTCAAGAAGGTTTCGGCGAATGGTTCTCGCAATATCGTCACGGTAAACCTGCGCCACCGGGAAAGTTGCCGACGTATGCCACGTTCACGGAAAAGGTTGCGTACGATCACAGAAAGACGAAAGATGCAGCATTATACGAAGGTGCGCGAAAACATTAATGCAAAATATAATAGCACAAGCGAAATTGAATGCGGGGATCTAAAATCAGGCTGTGAAAAAATTATTATTTAATGTTGTATTGTTTCCCGACGGCGGCTGGCTCGTCGATTCATTCGGTTATGTCCGAGATGAACGAGCACAACGGTTACATTCAACTGGCTGACATACTTGCTTCCGAGCAATATCAGCTGTACAAAGTATGTATAAACAGTAAAATAACTATCGTAACATATTTAAATATAAGTTTTATAAAAAGCATATATATTAATACATTTATTGTCTTTATAGGTATTTTCAAAGGAAAGATTACACGAGATATTTAAAAAGATCTGTGAATTTTCTCTCATCTTAACCAAAAAAAAGATCCTTGGGTATATCCGAAATCAAATGTGTATAATAGATAATATATTACTGTATAAACCTATTTTATTATATATACCAATAGTTTCCCTTCCATATCGTTACAATCTTTTTCAACAGTACTCTAACAATAAGAAACCTGCAAATCCTATCACTTTATGCACTGGCGACAGATGGGTACATACGAATTGTTTGTCGAAAACTTAAAACTAAAAGAAAGATACGCATATCAACAAATATTTTGCAGATTTTCTACTTAACGCGATTATGTTTTATGTCGAAATTGAAAAATATATACAAGGTGTACAACTAAAAGGGTTTAGAAATAATAGTCTGTAACACCTATAGCTTCACACCCTGTACATACTGTTTATAAGATTATAAGAGATATATTGTTTATAAGATATAAATAATCCCATGAGGGATAACTACAGTCTTATCATTGCATGACTCTATCGTAGTTTTAAGATTGTTGCATAATAACCAACGACCTGTAATTCGCCGGCAATAGGCAACGAAATGCCCAGGGGTATAACCAACGACACCTGCTAATCTAAAAATTAAAAGAGTAATTATAATACTGCACTTCTTTTAATTAATTGATGCCTGTGGACTGTGCTTACCTATATTTTTTCTCAAAATGCAGAACAATCGGAAAACAATTATTGTAGTTTATATATAATCTTAAAAATTACAAAAATATATACGTAGAGATACACATATGTGTTCATTAAGTGAATACACGTAGGTATATATGAAGAAAATAACATCTACAAATTTTCTTTTCGGAGTATGTTGTCATGTCGAGGTCTACTCGACGGTCTCGACGTGTAAGTAACTCGCCGAGTAAACTCGCTGCTCCTCCAAAAAATATGCAATTTTCACAATACTGCCGATAATGGTCTGTTCTTTTTCGCTACACATGTGAACTAGTGCAATAAGTTCATTTGTTGTATGTACTAGTGCAGAAGTGCAGCGAAAAAGAATAGAGACCTAAATTTATTTTTAATTTTATTTTGAATACAAAGCTTTCCCAAATAAAAATTCCAATGAAGATGTCATCCCCAAATGATTTCCAATCGATTCCATTTATAATAGACATTAAACATAGTTGCTATCTGCCAACTTGACGCTCGATAAATTTTGTTAATAACAAAAAATCTATTCTTTCCCAAATGTTTAAACAATTTTCCCAAACTTCCCTAAATGATTCCCAAATTATATAAAAAAGAATAATTCAAAAATATTCAATTTGTCTGCTAACTCTACGGCGGTCAGGTTTGTCACCAATCGAACACGCCATTAGTTATCGACAGCAACGCGTCCTTCTCATAATACTTGGCACGCGGAGATTGGCCAAGTCACCGCGTACAATTCGAATCACGTGGCATGTTATTCGTGTTGCAAGATGATCCCGGGTCTGTTCTTTACGGCCATTTTCATGTTACGCTATCTTAAATTAAAAACAACAGGCGCGTACGACCGAGAATGGAGTTGAAAAAAGGGAAGAACAGAAGGTGCGAAGAACTCAGTTGCAAGCGACAGATCTATCGGTGCATCCCGCTCCCTGTAATCGGGCCACGAGTCTCTCATGAGTAATCGCCTTAAAACGACACTTGACGGGCTGGGACGCCACGGTAGCTTCGCAGTCTTGCTACCGTCGCTCTTTCGTGTACATACATACAACCGAATAAGCAGTACAATAATCGTCGCTCGCATTCGATCACATTCGACGTAGTGCATTAGTCGGGATTTCAAAATACTGTAGACGGAACGAAAATTACGAGTCGCAGGGACAGAACCAAAAGACTGAGAGTTGGAACGGCGTGTTAAGCACGAGAACGCTTTTTTCCCGAAGCGTCACGAGTAGACCATTTGGCGTGTTTCCCAGCGATCGAGTGCCCGAGTCGACGCGCACACGAACATATATACACACACACCACGGCATCGACGTCCATTCGTTTTCAAGGTAAGGAGCAACACGCGGACAATGTTACGTTGCGCGCCCATCCGGCGACTCCCGCACTCCACGTCATGTTCCCGGCGCGTTGTCAAGACCGTGGTTGCAGAGTAGCGCGCGGTTCCGATCAAAGGGATCGCTTTTCGTGAGTTTCACGTTTCACGGGCTGCATTCCGATATTCACTGCAAGTATACTGTAAGCATCGCTCAATCTTCGTTTGATATATGATGTGCAACAAAGACAGAATGGGTGCTTTTCAATTGTTTAACACATCCTAACACAAACATACACAGGAAGGCACAAAGGGTGCTTTCCAATTGCAATATCCCTAGACACTTTCGTGCACACGGCGACACAAGTTGTGTTTCAATTGCCGTAATTATCGACACAACGTTACACATCCGTACTCGCCCGAGAGCTACTAGTCGGCTGTGTAAGCTTGTGTTCTCTAGTGACAATGAAATAGTTACTACCCACGGCGGCTATAAATGAGTGACCGCGCATTTCTTTTTGTTTTTTTTTATTCAAAAAGGCGAAAAAACTATAAATCAACGAAAATATCAAGAGTATCATTGAAGTAATAAGTAATTCGGATTATCTTGTATCACAATAATGAATAACCCTACCCAAAACCATACACAGCGTACACATTAGTACACATTTTGTTCCAATTGAGTCGTGCACATCGC
This sequence comes from Leptothorax acervorum, assembly GCA_035220615.1. Taxonomy (NCBI): domain Eukaryota; kingdom Metazoa; phylum Arthropoda; class Insecta; order Hymenoptera; family Formicidae; genus Leptothorax; species Leptothorax acervorum. The sequence goes on along the minus strand of JASTWQ010000043.1, from coordinate 25,635 downwards.
TACACTTTGTGCCTTCCTGTGTATGTTTGTGTTAGGATGTGTTAAACAATTGGAAAGCACTCAATGATGCTTACAGTGTCATGGTTGTGCATAGTCTAAAGGTGCCTTTTCATATGCAGCATGCTGCAGCAGCAAATCAGTCACGTGACCAAAATTTAATAACAATAAATATATTTTTATATCTCACTTAATACCATTTTTTGTTTATGACAGAGCTATATGTTCAGACAGGAATATTTTTTCATTAGAAATAATTATAACTACTTATTGTGACCGAAATCAATAGGTTGCGTGTTCGTTTTCAGCTGTGCTGTTTTGCTGTTCGTTCAGTTGAACTTCACAACCAATAGCAGCAATCTGCTGCGGCAGCACGCTGCGCCATGAAATGGTACCTTAATGCATAGACTTATGGCGTTTTCGATTTACGACTCAAACCGACTCGGGTCGCATCATGTATACAAGACTCTAGCATTATTGACGTGGAATACATACATATCTGTGTATGTATTCCACGTCCATTGATGCGACCCGAGTCGGGTCGAGTTGCAAATCGAAAACGCCATTATATAGATAGTCCGGACCCTGCCGTGAGAGCACGCGTTCGTAGATCGACGGTGCAGACATAGCCGTGGCGATGGTCCTCTCTCTTTCTACTGATCGCTTGGTGGGGATAGAAAATAGCCCGGCTATTCCCTACTAGTCCCACTAGTCTAGACTAGAGTCCTATAATATAGGACTCTAGTCTAGACCACGGTCTAGTATACAGGTCTGGAAACTCGCTCAATTTTCAGTGGTGGGGGTAGGTCGCTTATTGAGGCAACTTTTAATTCGCTTTACCGCCACGCACAGAACATATACTAAGAGAAGCCCAACTTCCTTTGTAACCAGTGGAAACACGAAACGCCGCCGCGCGATCAACGCGCTCTGGCGGTTAGGCCCTGTACTACATTCTATATCTATAGCTACTAGCTGTGTTCCGAATACACTGCCAGTACTGAAAATCTATAATTTACGTTATACGTAAACTATAGATTTTCAATACTGGCAGTGTATATCGGAACACAGTTTATATGAGCCGTAAATAATATAGAATATATGTTAATAAATAATATATGTTATTTTCGTCATAAAATGAGGGAATGCGCAATAAAGAACAAATTAATTACATATAAATTGAAATACATTTTTATTTAAAAATTTTAATTTATAACATGAAATACATTTCTATTTCAAAGTGTGTAACATAGAATTACATTTTAATTTCAAAGTTTAACATAAAATACATTTTTATGTCAAAGTGTGTAACATAAAATACATTTTGATTTCAAATAAAGTCTATAATAATAGACATTTTAATTTCAAAGTTTAACATGAAATACATTTTTATGTCAGTGTGTAACATAAAATACATGTTGATTTCAAATAAAGTCTATAATAATAGACATTTTAATTTCAAAGTTTAACATGAAATACATTTTTATGTCAGTGTGTAACATAAAATACATGTTGATTTCAAATAAAGTCTATAATAATAGACATTTTAATTTCAAAGTTTAACATGAAATACATTTTTATGTCAGTGTGTAACATAAAATACATGTTGATTTCAAATAAAGTCTATAATAATAGACATTTTAATTTCAAAGTTTAACATGAAATACATTTTTATGTCAAAGTGTGTAACATGAAATACATTTTGATACCAAATATTCTTGCAAATAGCCTGATTGTATGCATGTATTACGCTTAAGCAACTCTATAATCGTCGAATCCTATACGCGAGTAAACTACATATCACAGAATGTTACATACTAATCTCTACGACTACATTAACATTACCGGTTTTTCTCGCTCATCTGTGATGCTTCTTGTGCATACTCAAGTCGGTTATGTGGTGGAAGGTCTTCTGACATGTTATACTTGCGTTGTTCGTCAAGCATGTGTGACTCCTCGTGTTTCGCTAGACTGGTCTTATTACTTCCTTTCAGGGCCTTCGGTATTGCCTTTGGTAGCAGCAGTCTGAAAAATTAAACAATACAATTAGATTCACACACTTAAAAGACAGATTCACAAATATATATACACAAATATATATATATATATATATATATATATATATATATATATATATATATATGTCGTAGGGTTTGTTCCAGGTCCATATTTTTTTTATAGTTGCACTGCATTTACAAATCCAATGTATAACGTTTACAAAAGAATATTTTATTATGTATACGATAGATTATAAAATAAATAGAATTTTGTATACGGTGGTTCTTTCCAGGTCTTTTTAATATACTGGTAATTTCCAGGTCTTTTTAATATACTGATAATTTCCAGGTCTCTAAATATACTGGTAATTTCCAGGTCTTTTTAATATACTGATAATTTTCAGGTCTTTTTAATATACTGGTAATTTCCAGGTCTTTTTAATATACTGATAATTTCCAGGTCTTTTTAATAAAATGATAATTTGCAGGACTTAGAACACAGGATTTATCAATTCTTGTATTTAGCAAACGTGATCACGTGATCCGTTTTGTCGCTCAAACGATCGGTTTTATCGGCTCGTGAAAATGCAGCTTTATGCCTCTTCTATAATACTCGTACTTCGTGGTTTGTAGTTTTTGCCGCGCGATTTATAAAATTGTTGTACTGGTTGCACCACAGCGTGCTTTATTTAGACGCACCTAATGAAAGACATTGAAAGAAAAGAAGAAGAACATTATTGCTATATGCAATATATCATAAAATTTAAATCAGTTTTAATCTGAAACATATATAGGTAAGGATAAACATTTATTTTATGAATTTATCTTATATATTTATTGGAAACGGATATACGGCCAATATGGCGGCCACAAGCTGACTCATATACACGCGGAACAATAGGTGGGCTCGTGAACACACCTATGGCCTAGTTTACACCGACCGTTTAATACGCGTACCAAGTACTATATCCGTGTCAAATCTCGGTTTACACCGTGATAACCCGAGACTTGATACGGATATAGTACTTGGTACGCGTATTAAACGGTCGGTGTAAACTAGGCCATAGGTGTGTTCACGAGCCCACCTATTGTTCCGCGTGTACATGAGTCGGCTTGTGGCCGCCATATTGGCCGTATACCCGACAAATCTCGGTTTACACCGTGATAACCTGAGATTTGATACGGATATAGTACTTAGTACGCGTATCAAACGGTCGGCGTAAAGATGGCCATTATAATTATGTATGTACTTTTTTCCAAATTATAAAAATGGTTTTCGAAATTTCTCTAAATGATTTCCAAATTACTACAAATACTTATTTATTTGCCCTAGAGCATGCGCATGTGACCCCAGAGCCTATTGCGTGTACACACGTACATAGATAGCGGTTGCGCTCCTGAATGCCCACAATGTGTGCAATCGTCACTATACGTAACTGGAAACATCCCTATTCACTTACGTACAAAACAATTTTTTGGAGTGTTAAGCCTTGTGTCCACGATGCTAGAACTGCGTCCGAGTTTCGGTTTGAGCCAATCAACTTGCAGCTCTTACAGAAAAATAGCAGTTTCATTGGCTTAAACCGAAACTCGGACACAGTTCTAGCTTCGTGGACACAAGGCTTAAACTAGGTCAATAAAGGCCGTCACACACAAAATGCATAACGTCGCATAAGCATAGCATAAGACCGCTGGACCAATTAGCATCTTACGTGAATTAATATGGCGACATTATGCTGGATGCTCATTGGTCCAGCGGTCTTGTGCTATGCTTATGCTACGCTATGCATTTTGTGTATTATAGCCTTAATGCCATCTCACAAAAAATACATAACGTTGCATTAGCATAACATAAGACCGCTGGACCAATGAGAATCTTATGTAAATTAATATGGCGAGTTTATGGTGAATGTTTATTGGTCCAGCGGTCTTATGCTATGCTTATGCGACGTGATGCATTTTGTGTGTGACGGCCTTTAACGTATTAAGGTATTATGAAGGCGTATCGTACCAAAATAGTACAAACGTGATCACGTGATCCGTTTTGTCGCTCAAACGATCGGTTTCATCGGCTCGTGAAAATGCAGCTTTATGCCTCTTCTATAATACTCGTACTTCGTGGTTTGTAGTTTTTGCCGCGCGATTTATAAAATTGTTGTACTGGTTGCACCACAGCGTGCTTTATTTAGATGCACCTAATGAAAGACATTGAAAGAAAAGAAGAAGAACATTGTTGCTATATTCAATATATCATAAAATTTAAATCAGTTTTAATCTGAAACATATATAAGTAAGGATAAACAATTATTTTATGAATTTAACTTATATATTTATTGGAAACGGATATACGGCCAATATGGCGGCCACAAGCCGACTCATATACACGCGGAACAATAGGGGGGCTCGTGAACACACCTATGGCCTAGTTCACACCGACCGTTTAATACGCGTACCAAGTACTATATCCGTGTCAAATCTCGGTTTACACCGTGATAACCCGAGATTTGATACGGATATAGTACTTAGTACGCGTATCAAACGGTCGGCGTAAAGATGGCCATTATAATTATGTATGTACTCTTTTCCAAATTATAAAAATGGTTTTCGAAATTTCTCTAAATGATTTCCAAATTATTACAAATACTTATTTATTTGCCCTAGAGCATGCGCATGTGACCCCAGAGCCTATTGCGTGTACACACGTACATAGATAGCGGTTGCGCTCCTGAATGCCCATAATGTGTGCAATCGTCACTATACGTAACTGGAAACATCCCTATTCACTAACGTACAAAACAATTTTTTGGAGTGTTAAGCCTTGTGTCCACGATGCTAGAACTGCGTCCGAGTTTCGGTTTAAGCCAATCAACTTGCAGCTCTTACAGAAAAATAGCAATTTCATTGGCTTAAACCGAAACTCGGACACAGTTCTAGCATCGTGGACACAAGGCTTAAACTAGGTCAATAAAGGCCGTCACACACAAAATGCATAACGTCGCATGAGCATAGCATAAGACCACTGGACCAATGAGCATCTTTCGTGAATTAATATGGCGACATTATGCTGGATGCTCATTGGTCCAGCGGTCTTGTGCTATGCTTATGCTACGCTATGCATTTTGTGTATTATAGCCTTAATGCCATCTTACACAAAATACATAACGTTGCATTAGCATAACATAAGACCGCTGGACCAATTAGAATCTTATGTAAATTAATATGGCGAGTTTATGGTGGATGTTTATTCGTCCAGCGGTCTTATGCTATGCTTATGCGACGTCATGGATTTTGTGTGTGACGGCCTTTAACGTATTAAGGTATTATGAAGGCGTATCGTACCAAAATAGTACAAACGTGATCACGTGATCCGTTTTGTCGCTCGAACGATCGGTTTCATCGGCTCGTGAAAATGCAGCTTTATGCCTCTTTTATAATACTCGTACTTCGTGGTTTGTAGTTTTTGCCGCGCGATTTATAAAATTGTTGTACTGGTTGCACCACAGCGTGCTTTATTTAGATGCACCTAATGAAAGACATTGAAAGAAAAGAAGAAGAACATTATTGCTATATACAATATATCATAAAATTTAAATCAGTTTTAATCTGGAACATATATAGGTAAGGATAAACATATATTTTATGAATTTATCTTATATATTTATTGGAAACGGATATACGGCCAATATGGCGGCCACAAGCCGACTCATATACACGCGGAACAATAGGTGGGCTCGTGAACACACCTACGGCCTAGTTTACACCGACCGTTTAATACGCGTACCGAGTACTATATCCGTGTCAAATCTCGGTTTACACCGTGATAACCCGAGATTTGTTACGGATTTGATACGGATATAGTACTTGGTACGCGTATCAAACGGTCCGATGTACACTAGGCCTATGTTCCGCGTGTATATGAGCCGGCTTATGACCACCACATTGGCCGTATGCCCGTTCCCAATTGTACATACACATCAGCATCCCGTCCCAGCAGGGGACAGCAATAACCTATAGTATAACCAGTATGCTCACTCTCTGTCGGCACCTTTGATCTATCGGTTCCATTCGCCGCCATTATTATAGAAACGCCAACGGCGTATCAACGGTTAAAGGGCCCTTTTCGAACGCTACAAATTTTATAACTTGTGCTTTTAGGCATTTTGGAAAATAATCTGATCGAAATTATCCAAAATATCAAGTGTCTCTGCGCGTCACACTGATTAACAAATTTATTTTTATCTCATCGTCTCTAAATATACTGGTAATTTCCAGGTCTTTTTAATATACTGATAATTTTCAGGTCTTTTTAATATACTGGTAATTTCCAGGTCTTTTTAATATACTGATAATTTCCAGGTCTTTTTAATAAAATGATAATTTGCAGGACTTAGAACACAGGATTTATCAATTCTTGTATTTAGCAAACGTGATCACGTGATCCGTTTTGTCGCTCAAACGATCGGTTTTATCGGCTCGTGAAAATGCAGCTTTATGCCTCTTCTATAATACTCGTACTTCGTGGTTTGTAGTTTTTGCCGCGCGATTTATAAAATTGTTGTACTGGTTGCACCACAGCGTGCTTTATTTAGACGCACCTAATGAAAGACATTGAAAGAAAAGAAGAAGAACATTATTGCTATATGCAATATATCATAAAATTTAAATCAGTTTTAATCTGAAACATATATAGGTAAGGATAAACATTCATTTTATGAATTTATCTTATATATTTATTGGAAACGGATATACGGCCAATATGGCGGCCACAAGCTGACTCATATACACGCGGAACAATAGGTGGGCTCGTGAACACACCTATGGCCTAGTTTACACCGACCGTTTAATACGCGTACCAAGTACTATATCCGTGTCAAATCTCGGTTTACACCGTGATAACCCGAGACTTGATACGGATATAGTACTTGGTACGCGTATTAAACGGTCGGTGTAAACTAGGCCATAGGTGTGTTCACGAGCCCACCTATTGTTCCGCGTGTACATGAGTCGGCTTGTGGCCGCCATATTGGCCGTATACCCGACAAATCTCGGTTTACACCGTGATAACCTGAGATTTGATACGGATATAGTACTTAGTACGCGTATCAAACGGTCGGCGTAAAGATGGCCATTATAATTATGTATGTACTCTTTTCCAAATTATAAAAATGGTTTTCGAAATTTCTCTAAATGATTTCCAAATTACTACAAATACTTATTTATTTGCCCTAGAGCATGCGCATGTGACCCCAGAGCCTATTGCGTGTACACACGTACATAGATAGCGGTTGCGCTCCTGAATGCCCACAATGTGTGCAATCGTCACTATACGTAACTGGAAACATCCCTATTCACTTACGTACAAAACAATTTTTTGGAGTGTTAAGCCTTGTGTCCACGATGCTAGAACTGCGTCCGAGTTTCGGTTTGAGCCAATCAACTTGCAGCTCTTACAGAAAAATAGCAGTTTCATTGGCTTAAACCGAAACTCGGACACAGTTCTAGCTTCGTGGACACAAGGCTTAAACTAGGTCAATAAAGGCCGTCACACACAAAATGCATAACGTCGCATAAGCATAGCATAAGACCGCTGGACCAATGAGCATCTTACGTGAATTAATATGGCGACATTATGCTGGATGCTCATTGGTCCAGCGGTCTTGTGCTATGCTTATGCTACGCTATGCATTTTGTGTATTATAGCCTTAATGCCATCTCACAAAAAATACATAACGTTGCATTAGCATAACATAAGACCGCTGGACCAATGAGAATCTTATGTAAATTAATATGGCGAGTTTATGGTGAATGTTTATTGGTCCAGCGGTCTTATGCTATGCTTATGCGACGTGATGCATTTTGTGTGTGACGGCCTTTAACGTATTAAGGTATTATGAAGGCGTATCGTACCAAAATAGTACAAACGTGATCACGTGATCCGTTTTGTCGCTCAAACGATCGGTTTCATCGGCTCGTGAAAATGCAGCTTTATGCCTCTTCTATAATACTCGTACTTCGTGGTTTGTAGTTTTTGCCGCGCGATTTATAAAATTGTTGTACTGGTTGCACCACAGCGTGCTTTATTTAGATGCACCTAATGAAAGACATTGAAAGAAAAGAAGAAGAACATTATTGCTATATTCAATATATCATAAAATTTAAATCAGTTTTAATCTGAAACATATATAAGTAAGGATAAACAATTATTTTATGAATTTAACTTATATATTTATTGGAAACGGATATACGGCCAATATGGCGGCCACAAGCCGACTCATATACACGCGGAACAATAGGGGGGCTCGTGAACACACCTATGGCCTAGTTCACACCGACCGTTTAATACGCGTACCAAGTACTATATCCGTGTCAAATCTCGGTTTACACCGTGATAACCCGAGATTTGATACGGATATAGTACTTAGTACGCGTATCAAACGGTCGGCGTAAAGATGGCCATTATAATTATGTATGTACTCTTTTCCAAATTATAAAAATGGTTTTCGAAATTTCTCTAAATGATTTCCAAATTATTACAAATACTTATTTATTTGCCCTAGAGCATGCGCATGTGACCCCAGAGCCTATTGCGTGTACACACGTACATAGATAGCGGTTGCGCTCCTGAATGCCCATAATGTGTGCAATCGTCACTATACGTAATTGGAAACATCCCCATTCATTAACGTACAAAACAATTCTTTGAAGTGTTAAGCCTTGTGTCCACGATGCTAGAACTGCGTCCGAGTTTCGGTTTAAGCCAATCAACTTGCAGCTCTTACAGAAAAGTAGCAGTTTCATTGGCTTAAACCGAAACTCGGACACAGTTCTAGCATCGTGGACACAAGGCTTAAACTAGGTCAATAAAGGCCGTCACACACAAAATGCATAACGTCGCATAAGCATAGCATAAGACCGCTGGACCAATGAGCATCTTACGTGAATTAATATGGCGACATTATGCTGGGTGCTCATTGGTCCAGCGGTCTTGTGCTATGCTTATGCTACGCTATGCATTTTGTGTATTATAGCCTTAATGCCATCTCACACAAAATACATAACGTTGCATTAGCATAACATAAGACCGCTGGACCAATGAGAATCTTATGTAAATTAATATGGCGAGTTTATGGTGGATGTTTATTGGTCCAGTTGTCTTATGCTATGCTTATGCGACGTTATGCATTTTGTGTGTGACGGCCTTTAACGTATTAAGGTATTATAAAGGCGTATCGTACCAAAATAGTACAAACGTGATCACGTGATCCGTTTTGTCGCTCAAACGATCGGTTTCATCGGCTCGTGAAAATGCAGCTTTATGCCTCTTCTATAATACTCGTACTTCGTGGTTTGTAGTTTTTTTCCGCGCGATTTATAAAATTGTTGTACTGGTTGCATCACAGCGTGCTTTATTTAGATGCACCTAATGAAAGACATTGAAAGAAAAGAAGAAGAACATTATTGCTATATGCAATATATCATAAAATTTAAATCAGTTTTAATCTGAAACATATATAGGTGAGGATAAACATTTATTTTATGAATTTATCTTATATATTTATTGGAAACGGGTATACGACCAATATGGCGGCCATAAGCCGACTCATATACACGCGGAACAATAGGTGGGCTCGTGAACACACCTATGGCCTAGTTTACACCGACCGTTTAATACGCGTACCAAGTACTATATCCGTATCAAATCTCGGGTTATCACGGTGTAAACCGAGATTTGACACGGATATAGTACTTGGTACGCGTATTAAACGGTCGGTGTATACTAGGTCATAGGTGTGTTCACGAGCCCACCTATTGTTCCGCGTGTATATGAGTCGCCTTGTGGCCGCCATATTGGCCGTATACCCGTTTCCAATAAATATATAAGATAAATTCATAAAATAAATGTTTATCCTTACCTATATATGTTTCTGATTAAAACTGATTTAAATTTTATGATATATTGCATATAGCAATAATGTTCTTCTTCTTTTCTTTCAATGTCTTTCATTAGGTGCATCTAAATAAAGCACGCTGTGGTGCAACCAGTACAACAATTTTATAAATCGCGCGGCAAAAACTACAAACCACGAAGTACGAGTATTATAGAACAGGCATAAAGCTGCATTTTCACGAGCCGATAAAACCAATCGTTTGAGCGACAAAACGGATCACGTGATCACGTTTGTACTATTTTGGTACGATACGCCTTCATAATACCTTAATACGTTAAAGGCCGTCACACACAAAATGCATAACGTCGCATAAGCATAGCATAAGACCGCTGGACCAATAAACATCCACCATAAACTCGCCATATTAATTTACATAAGATGCTCATTGGTCCAGCGGTCTTATGTTATGCAAATGCAACGTTATGTATTTTGTGTAAGATGGCATTAAGGCTATAATACACAAAATGCATAGCGTAGCATAAGCATAGCACAAGACCGCTGGACCAATGAGCATCCAGCATAATGTCGCCATATTAATTCACGTAAGATGCTCATTGGTCCAGCGGTCTTATGCTATGCTTATGCGACGTTATGCATTTTGTTTGTGACGGCCTTTATTGACCTAGTTTAAGCTTTGTGTCCACGATGCTAGAACTGTGTCCGAGTTTCGGTTTAAGCCAATGAAACTGCTACTTTTCTGTAAGAGCTGCAAGTTGATTGGCTTAAACTGAAACTCAGACGCAGTTCTAGCATCGTGGACACAAGGCTTAACACTTCAAAGAATTGTTTTGTACGTTAATGAATAAGGATGTTTCCAATTACGTATAGTGACGATTGCACACATTGTGGGCATTCAGGAGCGCAACCGCTATCTATGTACGTGTGTACACGCACTAGGCTCTGGGGTCACATGGGCATGCTCTAGGGCAAATAAATAAGTATTTGTAATAATTTGGAAATCATTTAGAGAAATTTCGAAAACCATTTTTATAATTTGGAAAAGAGTACATACATAATTATAATGGCCATCTTTACGCCGACCGTTTGATACGCGTACTAAGTACTATATTTGAACTAAATTGGCTTAATTAGTACGTACGATGGTGTAAACAATAAAGGCCGTCACACACAAAATGCATAACGTCGCATAAGCATAGCTTAAGACCGCTGGACCAATGAGCATCTTACGTAAATTAATATGGCGACATTATGCTGGATGCTCATTAGTCCTGACCACCAAACGATTGGTAAAAAAAAATATCAATAATCCATTTGGGGGGGGGGGGGGGGGCTAACTCTGTCAAGCTGGCAATAAAGAAGCACTATCATAAAAAATGTTTCAAATAAAAGGGATTTAAGTATTTCAAAGGGGCAAATATATCATTCGATAAATTCCAGGACCCTTCTCAGGACCATCCTAAAAGTATAGAAGATATATAATTCGGTAACTTCAGGTCCCGTCCTGGAAGTATAAAAAATATACAGGGTGTACCAGACCTCGCGTATCACCCGTTAATGGTAGATTTCTGAGATCATTTGGAGACAAAAATCCTAATGCCAAAATGTCGAGGCTGCTACAGTGTTTAAACGGAAAAGGTTCAAAGTTTACTAGTGTGCTTGTCAAAATTTTACGCACTCAGGGACGTTGCATGTCAAAACAGCACTTTCACACTTTACTCAACTCGATAGAAATATTTGAAAATTATTAATCACTTTATTTCTTTGTACACTGTTCGCAAGACCGACGATTATCGGGACATTTGGCAGCCTCGACATTTTGGCATTAAGATTTTGTCTCCAAATGATCTCAGGAATCTGCCATTAACGGGTGATACGCAAGGTCTGGAACACCCTGTATAATTTGATAAATTCCAGGACGGGTCCTGGAATTAATCAAATTATATATTTTCCATACTTCCAGGATGGGTCCTGGAATTCATCAAATTATATATTTTCCACACTTCCAGGTCGGGACCTGGAAGTTACCGAATTATATATCTTCCATACTTCCAGGACGGTCCTGAGGAGGGTCCTGGAATTTATCGAATGATATATTTTGGTATTTCCAGGACGGTCCTGGAAATAAACACACGACATAAAAATTTTCCATGCCCGACCTCAAAGTTACAAAATGTCCTGGAACTATCCAGCTAATATATAAAATGGTCCTGGAGATCACCCTACGACATATATATATATATATATATATATATATGCCAATTTTATTTGTGAATATATATATATATATATATTCACAAATAAAATTGGCAGCAAAAAGAATGCAATTATAAGAAAGAGATAAGGCAAAATCAAAAAAGAAAGCAAAGTGTAATAATTCTAAAGAGAAAATATGATTGTAAAAATTGAGAAAAATACAAGATAGTCCGAGTGAAATACTTATACGTACTTGATGTTGATGTACCAGCATGTGTCTCTGTAGATTGTTCAGCCTGTTGAACTCGCGATCGCACACTTCGCAATCAAACTTGTTGTCGGGATCGTGATGCTTCTTGTACACACTCAAGTCGGTTATGTGGTGGAATCTTCTGACATGTAGTGTTGTTCGTTAGGCGTATACCTGACTCCTCGTGTTTCGCTAGACTGGTCTTATCCATGAACCGCCGACCGCAGTAAATGCAAGGAAGCGGTCGCGATCCACAAGGCACGGGCACCACCGAAATTCAATATGGCAGGCGCTTTTCACTTTCACGTCTCCGAGTCTCCGACGCCGACCATGCCCGATCGACGTTCGGCTTGTTTCGGCTCACGATATGCGCGCGCATTACCCATGCTAATGTTAGGCCGTGCCGCCATGATGTTTCTCCCCTTCTCCTACGAGTTGTATCCCCATGCCGCCACGCGAGGGTCGTTACGAACGAGTAATGCCGACAAACATAACCAACAAATCAAGCTGTTCGGACTCGATCCAGCAACGTCGGCGTGCTAAATCGCGAACGCAAAGACCGAAGTGCGTGTCACCTCGAGCAAACGCGACGGTAGAAACAGAGTGATTGCGCTCGAGGCGGACGCCGCGCGGCCGCGGTGGTGGTGACGATTCTCGACACGAACGATCTCAATCCGCTGTTCTATCCGATCGAGTACGAGACCACCGTGACAGAGAACACGCCTTTGCATCGCAGCATACTCAGGGTAATCGCCGAGGACGCCGATCTCGGCAGAAACGGCGAGATTTACTATAGCTTTGCCGAGGAGACCGATCAATTATTTGGCGATGACAAAGCCGTGTGCTGTGCCGACATGCAAAACGGACAATAGAGGCGACAAATCTAATCGATCTGTGTTTCGCGTGCCAAAAGATGTCGAGCGATTAAGAAAATGGGTAGCAGCTATTCCCGGGATCGTCAAAGTGAAGCCAACGCACGTTATATGTGACAAGCATTTCGAACCAGCATATTATTCGTGAATGGATCAAACGAGACGGGAGCGGTCGCATCATTGCACAGGTAGTGTCTCACACCGAGTGGCATTACTTTCCCGCAGCGCCTCTTGTGGCGTTGCTTCAATAAGCGACCTACCCCCTCCAGTGGAGTTTCCAGACCTGTATACTAGACCGTGGTCTAGACTTCTATCCCCACCAAGCGATCAGTAGAAAGAGAGAGGACCATCGCCGCGGCTATGTCTGCACCGTCGATCTTCGAACGCGTGCTCTCACGGCAGGGGCCGGTCTATCTATATAAGTCTATGGTCTAATGGCTCCTGCACACTAGAGTCCTATATTATCAGAGAAGCGGCATTGACGGCACGCTTGCTGATTGGCTGACCGCGGCACCAATCAAAACCAAGACTGTAAACCCCGCAGCTGATCCGTGTGCATCCGTGTGGTGTCCGTGTGGTGTCCGTGTGCAATACACATGTTTACAAGCGATCAACTGCGGGGTCTATACGGTCAGCTGCGGGGTCTATGGCAGTCTATGGGGACCATGGAGGGGGTAAAGGCCATCACACACAAAATGCATAGCGTAGCATAAGCATAGCATAAGACCGCTGGACCAATGAGCATCCAGCATAAAGTCGCCATATTAATTTACATAAGATGCTCATTGGTCCAGCGGTCATATGCTATGCTTATGCGACGTTATGCATTTTGTGTGTGATGGCCTTAAGGATTGCGCTTCTCTGATAATATAGGACTCTACTGCACACAGGACGCGGCAGCGCTTGCCGCGCGGCGGAAGTTGATGCTACAGCCAACCAAATCTTTTGCCGCGCGGAAAAAGTTAAACTTGATCCAACTTTTGGCTCTTGCACACAGGACGCGGCAACGCTAGGGAATAACGCGTGGCTCACGCGTTAGCCAATCAAAGTTGGATCGAATTTAACTTTTTCCGCGCGGCAAAAGATTTGGTTGGCTGTGGCACCAACTTCCGCCGCGCGGCAAGCGCTGCCGCGTCCTGTGTGCAGGAGCCATAAGGTTGCCGTAGGGACAGTGGAAACCCCCAGGCGGCGCAGACAAATAGCGTTTTCGATTGAAGCGGATTTGATCGACCCGAGATCGATTAATGACGTCACTTTTGCATTTCGACCAATAATATTGCTCGATTTGCTGAAGTGACGTCATTAATCGCTCTCGGGTCGATCAAATCCGCTTCAATCAAAAACGCTAAAAGTTTTGAGAACACCCGGTCGATAGTCGGGTCGTATGATCCTACGAGAGTCGCATTATAATATTATAGACTAAGGTTACTTTAATAAAAGTCATAACTATATTAAGTGTTTATTCAATATCACACTTATAACATACAGTACTTGCAGTGAATATCGGAATGCAGTCACGGTATACGGTGCCATAATCCGCGCGCGCGCGTGAGACGCGCAACCTGATTGCACAATCCACACGCGCCGGACGTTTCCGCGCGATCCTCTCGTTTTGGCGTGTCTCGCGTGTTTCCAAAAATCATAAGTCTGCGTCATAAGACTTTCGTTTCCGAAGGTACCCGGAGCGTCCAGGTGATCATTGTCAGTCCCAGCATTAGAGCGATCGGAGCGAAGATCGTGACCAACGCTGCTTGTCGTGTACCTTTCCGGCAACGAGAGAGACGACGGTGTTGGTCAAGGAGCGGTTAGCGGGGAGGCGGCCGGCCGAATCGCGAGGGAGACGGGGACCAGAGAAAAACTTTGAAAAGCACAGTAAGGGAATAAACGAAGTTAATATAATAATTTATACTTTAGTTGTAGAAACAAGCGAAAATGAAGTCAGAAAATAAGTCGAAAAAGTTTTATAGAAGATTTTCCTATTCTCATTCTACTGTTTTTGTTGTAGGGATGGCTCTGAAAAAGGCTCTTTACTTGACTCTGCTGACCCAACAACAGAACAGATTGCTTTGTTTGACTCAGTGTTCAACAACCAGATTTTGTTCGTCTCTGACTGAAATGCAACAATTGGAAAGAGAGAATGAAAATCTGATAATAGAAAATGAAAGACTGAAGGAAAAAATTCGATATGTGTCATCATATAAAAGAATTTACGACACTGCGGCATATAAACGGATGCTCATAGAAGAAGAAAGATTCTGGGAATCAGATATGAAGATCGAAGACGATTGTCAATTGCAATCGCTTTCGAAACGGGATTTGTCAAGGAAGATACTATACATGTGTTCCAAATCAAAGAGGATTAGATAGAGTGGAAGCGAAGCGTACACGATTTTTGGAGGCCTCTACTGGACTGGAACCGGTACTATGAATGTCGCGAAGTTTTTCGATTTTGGAATCGAGTGTCATTTTATAAAAAAAAGAAGAAGAAGAAGGAGAAATATAGCTTGATTTGGTTGAATTGTTTCATAGATAAAGTTTATTTAAAGATAAACAATTTTAAAAATGGGAGTGCGATATGCCACGTAAAGGATTGTCACAGGACATTAAGAGTAGACTAAGGGTGCGATCCCATGGTGCGGGATGGAAGTGCGGAATGCGGAATGCGTCATAGACACGGCCAATCAGAGCTATGCCGCAGTGTTTACGATTTTTCCTGCATGCGTTCGTGGCGCATTTGCGTTAAAGAATGCGTCATAGAGCCATAACCTTAGTATTTGATCTGTATACTCTCATTAAAACTTTAATAGACTCTTCAATCATCATTATTTTGGTTTCCATATTCACACAAAACAGTTTTAGCAAAAAACGTCAACAATACTGTATGGCGTGTATGATCGGGACCAACAGTACTGTGCCGAGGCTGCATTACGCATTCCGCATTCCGCAAGTCTTTCTCCTCGCTGTTCACATGGTGCAGAAAAATGACCAAAAATGCGTCAATGCAGTTCAAAAATTTAAAAATATTGTTTTCAACTTTTTCATATTCAATATAAAATTTCATTTAATGTTATATTAATAATTAGTATTGCTATTACAAACATTATTTCTTATAAAAACGTTTGAATTATTTTAATAAAATGTTTATTATATCAATTATTTTCATTCCGGATGCGTCATTGCTCGTCTATGACGCACCATGTGCACTTCGAGGAAAGACATTTGCAGGATGCGTTATGCGGAATAGCTCTGATTGGCCGTGTCTATGACGCATTCCGCATTCCGCACTTCCATCCCGCACCATGGGATCGCACCCTAAGGGCCACTCTTTCTTCCGTCTGACACCAAAAGATCCTGCCATGTAAGTGCTCAAATGCTCTCATAAAGTTACAAAGAAAATAAAAACAAAATAATAATTATTATTACTATTATTAAAAATTATTTAAAATTTTGTTATAAACGAATCTACTAGAGCTTCTGCGATTTCTTATATTTTTGGGAGTAATTTATTTTTGCAGTCTATACACACGCTTCAATTAGGTGATATTCTAATAAATAAAAATAATATAAGATAATTAGAATCATTAAAAGCAGATAATTAGCAATATTATTTACAGTCGTGCATAAAATAAACGATCGACCGAAAGAAATCTCAGAGCTTTTGCTATTCTGTACGTGTCGTCCAAGAATATTTTGCTTCGTTTATTTTAATGACAGGCACGTGAATCCGACGGAGAACCAATGGGTGAGCATTCTTGCGATCGGCGAGAGATGACACAATTATCATCATGTTTTCCCATGGGATTACAAGGCTGCCGAGTTATGCAACTATTTCAATTATAATCCTACGATATTCATCGATTTGTTTGCGAAGATTGGATGGGCGTACTATCTCAAACAACCATCGCAGGAGCTCGTAAAGACCATAGCGAGGAAAAAGGGTGATGATGAAAGGGAAAGGGAGTTATCACTTGTGCTGTTCCGTATCCAGGGAATAAAATTGAATATAATAAAAATGAATATTTTTGTGAGAATTTCTTTTGATTAATTAACAACACACGCGATTAAAATAATTTATGTTTGTTGACGTACAGTTTATTTTTTGTGAATGCATCCAACCCTTATTATGATTAACTATAATGATTTACTATGATTAACTTAATTTTAAAAACGATTATAAATTAAACAATTATAAAATAGGAATCTAGTTAAATATTTTACTCCTCAAGTAAATAGTACGAGTTAGTAATTTTAAGTACCTAATGTAATTTACTCATTTTATTGTAAAAATATATATTGTATACATAAATGTGCAATATACTTATTTTTATTCCAGTACAATTCTCCAGTGTTTTTTTCAAAGATTTAGAAATAATTGCAATAATTATAAAAATTATCTTATAATACACCTAAAAAAAAACAAAAATTATCTTATAATACACTTGAATTATGCCGCGTGATTCGTGGTGGGGGGATTTAATAGGGTTCCAGTCCTCAAGGGTGCGCTGAAACTTGTATACGAAAAATTGTATTGAAGTCTCCTATGCCGCTTCCACTCTATCTAATCCTCTTTGTTCCAAATTAAATATTTCGAAGTAATAGTGTTCAGGATTGAAGAGAAATTTAAGGATGTATGGGAGGTATTTTCAAAGCGCTACCAAGTGGATAAAAATTTGTGAGAATGTTCTTTTAGTCTTCCTGATGTGCTGCAAAAAAAGTAGAAACGAATCCACTAAACGGTTGCTGAGATATAACGATTTTAATTTTCACTGATTTAACACGTATTCTTATGGGAAGAGACGATTTTGACGGATAAAACAGCTAAAAAAATGTTGAAGGAGCGCTACCAATATTTTGAATTTTTTTGTACATCTAGTATACGAATAGATGAAAATATCTGCCAAGTTTCAATTGTCTTTACTACACCGTTTTAAAGAAATAAATTATAACTTGAGATAATTGTGCTGTCGGCACGAATGTATCTCGATGGCTCGTGAAAGTGCGGCAACGTCGCAATCAACTGGGCAAGCAAAGCTACTTCTAGCTAACTTTTTGTCTCCGTTGCACTCGTGAAGAGATAGCGAGTCTTTTTTCATAAACTGCCTTTGTCACTATTTTGCCTTTCCACCGATAACTTTTCGTGTCTGACATTGTAAAAATGTAAACGAACAGACATAACCTCGCACGTCGCACCTCGCAGCTCGCATCAAGTCTCGCACTGTTTTGGTACTGTGCAAGGCTGCCAACCTACGTGAATCGAGTCATACAGTATATAATAATTCGGAGTAGAGAAAAGAAAGTCTTTATGCGAACGTTGTAACTAGCGAACATCAGGAGCGAATAAAGTGAAGTCATCGCGAAGAATAAGTTTCGTTTTTTTTACCGGAATCTCTTTCCTTCTCATATATCCTTACTTATTACTTTTCTCCGCGATCAAATCCAACCACAGTTACCTTCATACTGAACACAAAATGGTCCTTCGAGCCGGATTTAAGTGAGAAAAGGATATTTAAGCAGAGATTTCGAGATTTCGGTATTGCACGTGTTGAGTGATAGCGGTAAGGATCACGGGGGTGAAACTCCTAGGAGAAGGGGAGAAACATCATGGCGGCAGGGCCAAGCAGGATCGGGGGTAATGCGCGCGCATTTCGTGAGCCGAAGCAAGCCGAACGTCGATCGGGCATGGTCGGCGTCGGAGACTCGGAGACACGAAAGTGAAAGTGAAGCCTGCCATATTAAATTTCGGTGGTGCCCGTCAGGGGCTCCAAGCGTAATACGGTCGACTGTATCCTCAAAAAGTTCCTCCCTAAGTGGTAGATGGCGTTACTAGATGCCACAAATACATGTATAATTCATATCGGTGAGAGCTGTTTTGGCAGTTGTTGGCAGTGTTTGCAGTGACATTTGCAGTGTCTGTATTGGTCTGTATCGGTGGTGATCGGTTTTTCTAGAACTGTCTAGAACCTTACTCATACAAGTTTCAAAAGAAATTAAATAAAAATTGCAAAGTAATTACTTTAAAATTTAACTTATATTTTATATTTTTTATATTCTATAATTATTAACTTTTTTGATAGAAATGACTACGTCATATAAAAAATGTGAAGTAGAAGGTTGTACTTTTAACATTGAAAAAAAGTACCATTTTCCAAAATTATTAGAACGATGTAGACAATGGATAAGTGCATGTGGCAACAGGAACTTATTGCAATTATCTCATAAACAATTGAGAGAAAAAGTTGTCTGTGATGCCCATTTTGAACAACGTTTCAAATTTAGCAAAAGGCTTAGTAATATGGCCATTTGTTCGGAAAACAATACAGCAATTTCACCGCGCGGCCATTACCTGGCCGACCAATCGGGGACCTGCACCCCCGGCGACAATCGACGCGTCGCGACATCGATTATCGCGGTCGATCGCTGCGCTATCTTCACTCGGCGGTTTCCGGTCTCTCTTGTTTTCGGCTCTCGGTAGAATTGACACGGGTCAGGTCTCGCTCTCGAGTGAAATATCAAGCGAACTCATACAAGCCAATACGTGAGACTATTGTTTCGGACTGCATCAACCAGTGCCTTTCGAGAGGTTTCTCGATCACTTGCCGGCGGACCCTCGCCCCCACGGACGGACGCAGTTGCAAGTCTAACGGACGACGGTCGGTCGACCGACGGGTCTCACCTTCAACGGAAGATTCTCTCGACGGTGTGCCTCACGCAGTACATATACACATTCGGTTCATCTCAGTAAAAAGGACAGAGCAACCGGACGACTTTCAACAAGACGTGAGAAATAGACTGAAAGGTAACTTTTGTGCGCGCGATCCGTTCGGTCATCGCGGCCGCCGTGCCGGGTGTAAATTTTCCTTTCACCTGCCCCCCGCGGAAAACCAGTCGGAAGTTTATCGCGGCAAGTGACTCAACATTTGGTCCTTCGAGCCGGATACGGCGGGGTCAGTGCGGTCCTACGGGATCATACGCTGCAACCGGTGAACGTTCGAGACGTTCCGTCTCATCGTGCTCAGCACGCGCGTGACACGTGAGCGCGGCGGGACCGGCACACCTCACGGTGTACTCTATCTCTTTCTCTCTCTCTCTCGGGTTCGCGGTACGCGGCGTCGCGTTCGGAAGCGCTCTCTCTTTCTCTCGCTCGTCACCACGAATTCGTGCGCGGCACGCGGGTAACACGTGAGCTCGGCAACCGGCACAACTCACGAGGTACTGTTTTTCGCCCTTTCGTGTTGCGGTACGATCAGCCTCTCGCGGCTCGGTAGTGCGCGCATTGAAGATCTCCGAAGCCCGACTGTGCCTGGCGTGTGTGGACATTCGCGGTATACCCGACTCGTCAGTATGGCGACCCTCCCGGCGAAGATCTCATTGCAGATGAATCGCTTCAGTTATATTAAGTCGGTGGCGCTCGAAGTTCAGGATGCGTCGTTTCCCTCCCTCCCTCTCCAAGCGTTGCGGGTGAAGCTCAATCTCGTGGAAAATCACTGGGATCAGCTCCTAGTACACCTCATCGTTCAACGGCTCGACCCTCATACACGAGCAGCATGGGAGGTTAGGCTGGGTTCACCTACAGTTTATCCGTCCTATCAGGACCTCCGACAGTTCCTCACCGGACGGGCACGTGCCCTCGAAAGCCTGGAGCTCAGCTCCTCTTCCAAGCTACGCGTCAGGGCTTCCCCGGTCACTGCTCATGTGGCTACCTCACCAGCCTCCAGAACCGATTCAGTCGGATGCTATCGGTGTGCCGGATCGCACTATATAGTCTCGTGTCCAAAATTCCGGGAGATGTCCGCTCACGCTCGGCGGGACTTAGTCATCAACTCACGGCTCTGCTTCAATTGTTTGGGTCGGCATAACGCTGCTGCTTGCCAAAGTCAGAAGAGGTGTCGGGATTGCGGCAATAAGCACCACACCATGATTCACTCGGATGCTCCATCGGGACACCTCACCTCCTCAACCGGAAGCGTCAACTAACGCTAAAACTCGGGAGGCCTCATCATTCTCCACGGAGCAACTCTCTCTCGGCCGGCGGTTCACATTGACTGGATACTCACGACGGACATACTGACACATACGGATACACCGACCACGAGACGGTCTTGACCTATGAAGAACTTACAACTCTTCTGGTCCAAACAGAGGCCGTGCTCAACTCCATTCAATCAGAGATTCTCCAGGGATCAGGGCGGGACCCCATCGCTTAACAGATCAACGGATCCAGTCTCATCATCTAGGGCGGCTCTCTCACCTTTCCTCCGACGATGGCACTCACTGGGGTCAACTACTCGGCAGCTCCACACTTCGGAGACAATGGAGGGCAGCAGTCATCTCAACCCAGCATCACCTGCGGCGAACGGGCAACGAGACGGTTTTGACCTGTGAAGAATTTACGACTCTTCTGGTCCTGGGCGTATGAAGAATTTACGACTCTTCTGGCTCAAACAGAGGCCGTGCTCAACTTCAGACCCCTGTGCCCTCTCTCAACCACACTCAACGGACCATCGTCATCACAGTACCGACACGGCTTTGACTCTCGGTCTCATCGGATCAGCCGCTCCCTAACTCAGACTCAATGGCAACGGCATCAACTCCACACTTCGGAGACAACGGAGGGCAGCAGTCATCTCAACCCAACATCACCTGCGGCGAACGATCAACGAGACGGTCTTGACATGTGAAGAATTTACGACTCTTCTGGTCCTGGGCGTATGAAGAATTTACGACTCTTCTGGCTCAAACAGAGGCCGTGCTCAACTTCAGATCCTTGTGCCCTCTCTCAACCACACTCAACGGACCATCGTCATCACAGTACCGACACGGCTTTGACTCTCGGTCTCATCGGATCAGCCGCTCCCTAACTCAGACTCAATGGCAACGGCATCAACTCCACACTTCGGAGACAACGGAGGGCAGCAGTCATCTCAACCCAACATCACCTGCGGCGAACGATCAACGAGACGGTCTTGACATGTGAAGAATTTACGACTCTTCTGGTCCTGGGCGTATGAAGAATTTACGACTCTTCTGGCTCAAACAGAGGCCGTGCTCAACTTCAGATCCTTGTGCCCTCTCTCAACCACACTCAACGGACCATCGTCATCACAGTACCGACACGGTTTTGACTCTCGGTCTCATCGGATCAGCCGCTCCCTAACTCAGACTCAATGGCAACGGCATCAAGTAAACATTCTCCAACTCTGTTGTAGAAGGCGGGCGGAATGTTCGGAAAACAATACAGCAATTTCACCGCGCGGCCATTACCTGGCCGACCAATCGGGGACCTGCACCCCCGGCGACAATCGACGCGTCGCGACATCGATTATCGCGGTCGATCGCTGCGCTATCTTCACTCGGCGGTTTCCGGTCTCTCTTGTTTTCGGCTCTCGGTAGAATTGACACGGGTCAGGTCTCGCTCTCGAGTGAAATATCAAGCGAACTCATACAAGCCAATACGTGAGACTATTGTTTCGGACTGCATCAACCAGTGCCTTTCGAGAGGTTTCTCGATCACTTGCCGGCGGACCCTCGCCCCCACGGACGGACGCAGTTGCAAGTCTAACGGACGACGGTCGGTCGACCGACGGGTCTCACCTTCAACGGAAGATTCTCTCGACGGTGTGCCTCACGCAGTACATATACACATTCGGTTCATCTCAGTAAAAAGGACAGAGCAACCGGACGACTTTCAACAAGACGTGAGAAATAGACTGAAAGGTAACTTTTGTGCGCGCGATCCGTTCGGTCATCGCGGCCGCCGTGCCGGGTGTAAATTTTCCTTTCACCTGCCCCCCGCGGAAAACCAGTCGGAAGTTTATCGCGGCAAGTGACTCAACACCATTCCAACACTGAATTTACCTAGTATGTACATATTAAAATATATTTTAATTAACTTATTTGAATAAATTTTATATACATATACATATATATATATATTTTTTTTATATAAAGATTCCATCGATACATCAATATACAATCCTGAAGAAAGTCAAAGAAAAAATATAGATTTGCCAGTTACAGCAACAAATGTTACAAAACATTAATAGGTAACATAATTAATATATAGAATATTACATAATGAAAGGAACGCGTTTTTTGTATCTTATGAAACTGTGAACATATTTTTACAGATTATCCTGCTGATTTGCCAGTTGCTATTAATTTGGAATCTGATCCTAATAAAATAGCACAAATAAAACAAATAACTTCGCAAGTTACAGATGAACAGTTTGATGCTGATGAGATAGGACAGATAGAACAAACAGGTACAATATGACTAATATTTAATCATTTTGATATCAAGTTTTCTATATATATATATTTTTTTCAATATATTATTTAAAACTGAGTGTATACTGTAGTTATTTATAACCTGTTTTGTATTTATATTTCTATAAATGTACTGTATTTATAATCTATTTTGAATTACTTTTAGATACAGCGTCTACTGAGTATTCAAATATCACAGACACTGAACAACCAAATTGTTCAACATCATTAGTTTCACAGCGCAAATTGAAACGCAAATTATCAACTAAGGAAAAGAAGAAAGGTAATAAACATAATAAAATTGATTTATATTCTCCTCAACCATGGAGATGTGATTTATACTAATCATGAAGATGTGATTTATATTTTCAATCATGTTATATTCTCAATCATTTATATTCTCAATTATTTATATTCTCAATCATGAAGTTGTAATTCATATTCTTCATATTATGAAGCTATGACATATGACATGTCTAAAGATATGACATATTACATATAAAAAATATATTGTCTTATCTGAATTGTTTGTCTAAATTTTATTTATATCAATTATTTCTAGATTCCATTTACACCTTTTCCACGTAACCCGACAGTCACAGTTATCTGTGCGCGACAAACATGTATATAATCAAATAGTACACTTAATGAAAATTTCAAGGCAACAGAGAAAGAGAGGAGTTTCCTTATACCAGCGGTTGAAAGAGGTGAAGAAGTTAGGCAAAAGTAATTTTATTACAACAATTGAGGAAATGCCAGATGCGATGCAAACATTCTTTTATCCAATATTAATAATTTCAAAAAAGATAAGTATAATCGGCGTTATTCAATTAAAGATAAAGCCTTTGCGCTGACATTAGCAAAGAGAAGTCCAAAATTATATAGATTTTTAGTCAATATTTTCTGCTTACCTAGTATCGAAACGTTAAGAAAAGTAATCCAAAATGTATCTATAGGTAGCGGCATATCAGAATGCGTATTTGAAAATTTAAAAGAAAGAGTCTCCAAATTTAAAGACTACCGAGAAAAATATTGTATACTCTTATTTGACGAGATGAAATTAAGCGCAGGCTTGTATTATAATGCATCGACTGATATTATAGAAGGGGTTGTTGATACAGGTTTTGATCGAAACATTAATATTGCGGATCATGTCACAGTATGGATGTTAAAAGGTATTTATGGACGAAGACCATGGAAACAACCCCTTCTATATACATTTTGTAAGGGCACATCTTCATGGCAGGATATTGTGTGCATGTATAAAGATATAATAAAACGATGCCATGAAATAGGTTTAGAAATAATAGCTTCAGTCTGTGATCAGGGTAGTACAAATGTCAAAGCGATCAAAACTATGATTTTTGATAGTAAAAGAAATGCACAAACAGAAATGGAAAAACATGATAATATAATAAATATAGAAGGCATCAAAGTAATACCATTATATGATCCCCCGCATTTAATGAAATGCATTCGCAATAATTTGTTGACGAAAGACTGTAAATATATGTTAGAGGATAATGTTACAAAAGTTGCTAAATGGTCAAACGTGATACAAACTTATTTTATTGATAAGAGCAGAGGACTTGATGGATTCTTAGACAAAATTAAGGATTCTCATGTTATACCAGAAAAAATAAAAAAAATGAGAGTACTTTACTGCACACAAGTTTTCTCAAACACATATTTTAAAGTAATGTTGTTATATAGTGAGCAAGAATTAGAAAGTAGATGTAAGACATGGAAAATGCCTCGTGATGGTGCAGATACAGCTTATTTTTTAAAATTCTTTAATGATCTTTTTGATAGCCTTAATGGAGGCATTAGAATGGGGTGATCGAAGTATAAATGAGGAGACTATGACTTCTACTGCAACTGATAATTGCACACAAGAAGATATATGGAATGCTGGAATAAGGTTTTTACAAAACATGTCTTTTATAAAAACAAAAAAACATGATAAAGAAAGACCCGATGTCCTAAACAATTTCCAACATACTTTACGTGGGTTTAAGTTATTAAGAAGTTATTTAAGAGAATTAGGTTTCAATAGTTTTGCCACACGTGAATTTAATCAAGATCCTTAAGAGAATTTTTTCTGCCAAATTAGACAACATGGAGGAAGAATATTATTCCAACTTGCTCTAATT